>BRZM01000007.1:5502515-5688941 GCA_033238685.1 Lates japonicus
ATGTGGTCAATGAACTGTAGGTGATTCTACAACACTTTATTATAACATAACACTATTCAGATATAACCTGTTTTATTACATTTATTTGTCTATGTCCTTTTAGTTTTAGTTACAAATGCTTCCTTATTGAACAATATTGAATTGCAGAACTTTAAGCCACAATGACCAATACTTTATCTGAGGAGGATCACAGGGACAGGCGGCCATAACTATGGAAAGGTACAGTCAGCTGTAACTTTAAATTAGTATTTCATGCATCAGATTGAACAACTCCATAAAATAGATATCTAGATATTATCTTAGGCACTCTGCCAACAGCTACAACCTCAATGAAACAAAATTCATAATATGGGGTCCGATGCTTTGATGATGTTGAACCAGCCACAGCTATCATCACAGGTTTAGACATGCCAACAATAACATAGATTTTTTTAAAAATATACGGTCAGGACCTTGGTCCGGAAAAATACCATCAAATTTCCAGTTGGTGTTCATCCAAATAATTTTATGACTCTTAATATTTTAGGTTCAGCCTCATATTATAATAAATATATTATAATCCTTGAATGAAACAGTATTTTTAGTATATTAATTTTCTTTCTTTCTGTTATTGGATCCTTTTCTCCTTTTAAAACTTTATTTGTTTATTAGTTTCTGTTACACAGTAGGAGGACAGGGGACTGCAAACACAGACAGAACTTTGTAATATGAAAAGTCATTGGTGTATTTTCCTTCAGTGTGAAACAATGTAATCATAAAAATAAACTCTAGTTTATCATAATATAATTATCAGACACTATTCTGGACGTTGAGTTAATACAGTCCTTGCAGTTTTAAAAATTTAGGTATTGGATTTGATATAGCAAACAGGTTGTGTTACTAAATGGGTCGATTGTCTACGAGAACTAATGCAGAATACCATGGGGGCGTCAGCAGGATCAGCCATCAATGAAGCCCTTTATTTGGCCTTTAGTTTCATTTGGTGTGATGGTCTTGGTTAAGCTGTTGTGTACATGCCAAAATTATACGGTATTTTGTCTCAAAGGACGAACAATGTCCACAAAAACCTTCACCTTCAATCTGTAAACTCATTAAAAGATATACAACTCTATCTGTGCTAATTATGAGGCATCTAATTACTAGATGGATAGTTTATAAATTTCTTCCAAAGAAATATCTTTTCCTTGAACCTTTAATAAACATGGTTAACAGAAAATACAACCATATATAAAAGATTCTGTTAATTTCATTACCATTTCTTAATATAGGTGACATTATAGATATTATTGATACTTGGTGCTATTAATTATTTCAGTGAAGAACACATTTACTTCTCCTCATCCAAACAAAATAATTGTCCTCTTTATAAATGTATAAACCAAACCAATAGACCACTGTTATTGTATCATGGTGAATTTCTTACACAGTATTACACTTCCTCATTATAGTAGAAACACACCATATGCAGCCATGCAATAGGCTGCCTAGAAATTTATATGATCATTTAGCATCTATTTTAAATTGTTTGAATATGCGGCAAATTAACAAAGGCCATACGTGTGTAATACATTTCTGTCCTAATACAGTATTTCTTTAAACTTTCATTGATGGAATGGGTATCTTGACAACTTATTATTACCTCAGTAATTATAATATAAATTGTCCTTTTGGAATATTGACTTAAATATATATATTCTATTAAAACTGAACTGTATACTATTTCGGAATTATGCAATAGCTAATCATTATGAGTGTAAATTATATCTTAAAATAACATGAGGCTACTTTTAATATTAGTTGTAATTCCTACTATATAGTTGTTAATCATTAGTACTCTGTCGTTTAGACTTTCCTCATGATCTAGTTAATATACTCATTATGTCAGAACATCAGCATGACAGCTAAATAGTACTGCTTTTGTAGTTAAGTCTTTTGTTAGGTAACCGTGGTCAATATTAAGCTGTAATAAATTCCGCAATGTTCAAGTTAAGTCCAGACAGTATGACAGGTTTTCAACTGACATTTCACTGACAGTGTTGTGGGTAAGTAATGACTCTGGATCTGGTGGCGGGAGTTTTAAAGATAGGTGAATCATTTAATTTTAGATCATATCAAGATCAGACTTTGAACAGCAGCAGTGTGCAGGAGACATTTATAGTGTGTCACTTCTGTCTGCAGGCAGCCAATCCAGGTAAAGTGAAACTACAGTATTGTGCTGCAATGTACCTTTGATGAGCATGATTACTTACGCCCCAGTATGTTCACATATTATACATTGATTTCCGTCTCCTCATCAACACTGCAGCACTGACTGTTTCTCTATCCTGGCTCAGCTCGGTTTGTGTACAGTATGTGTCATACTCGTATTAGTCTGATATAAAATATACTTTGTGTATTTAACTCATATAAATAATACAAAATAACTTACTACTAATTCTGATTTACTTACTAAGATATTACTTATTTGGTCAAGTATTACCATCAAACAATCTTTGTCACTTTGAAGTAATTATTTCTTACTCTTGTTTCAGTTCACATTTATGTCACTTACTTTAGGAGACCAGACTGATCGGTCAGAAGAACAGGTCAGATATCTAGTGTACCTCTCAGGTAATTAGCTCTTAAAGTTTTATTGCAACACACAGTTTGACAGAGGCAAACAATTTGTGAACTGACTGGATCACATTTTACTTTGAAAATTGTTTGGATAGGACTTTATTTATACATGCTGTGTCAGCCGGTGTGTTCCAGCCTGGGTTGCCTGTCTGAAACAAGGGGATTGAGTGTTTGTGGTGTGTGGTTTTGTTTTCTCCATATTAGGACCTCAACCTGCCCATGCTCCTTACCAGTGAGGGGACCAGTTTTCCTGTATAGGCTAATTAATGCAATCAATAGCTGTGTATAGTGTGTAGGTTGCAGAAAAGGTCCCCTGATTTCTAACATGGTGTGTTTAGTTACTTCAAGAAATTATCATAGATACTATCTTGACAGGATCATTTGAGGGTGATATTTTATACCCTCTATATGTCCATCTTTTGGAAGTCAGCCATCAAAACTCAACAAGTTATCAAAGGGTTGAAACCTGTAGAAGAAATACCTTAAAATTTCAAAGAGTTCTGTAGCAACCTGAGCCACTTGCTAAGACACTTCTGAGCTGAATTCCTTCACTTTGACTGTTGGACTGAAAATTCACTGAGCCTCATTAAAACTGAATCTGAAAATGTTCCTCAAGCATCTCTATCTCAAGGAGTGAGAGGACTTTGTTGGAGCTTTGAGGCTTTGGGTTTGGTCCTCAGGATCTGCAGTGAATTTTGGAATCTAGTACCAAAAGTAAACATTCAAAAGCTCTAGGAAATAAGGGTCAATTCTCTGACCAAAAGGCTTATGGTGTTAGAGGACTGCTTGAAGGCTGTGAATTTGATCCTTACGGGGGTCGGTCAGGGTGCATTCTGAAGAACTGTACCAGGTAGACGCCCACCAGGTTGAAGCAGATGCTGTCTTATTTAAGAGGGATGACTAGCAGGCGGTGAGACCACCTGATAATGTGTGTGTGTGTGTGCGCTGCCACTGCATAGGGCCAATGCAGACAGGCCCCACGTCTGCAGCGGCTGCTCATGATGTTAGAGAACCAGTCTTAAGATTTGAAGCCTTGGGTTTAGTCCTCAGCTGTGCTGATTTTTTTCTGAATTACCTCACTTAAGCAGTCAAATGTATTTTTACAACAAGCTCAGGGTGTTAGAGTAGTCCTTGGACATTTTGAGGACAAGGGACAAGGATTCTTACTATGCTCACTGAATTTTGAAGTCCAACATTCAATAAGTCAAATGCCCTATGAAATAAATTTGATCCTTAGAGAATTTTGAAATCCAAGTCTGTGTTCACCATAGATATTTCCAGTGCAGGCTACAGAGGTCCCCTGTTTTAACAGGTACACTTTGGCCAGGGTTTCATGTCCCCTCTTGACAATTTCTAAAATAAATTTACAGAAGCAGTGAACAGTGAACATTGTTGGTATGGTAGGAATGTATTTGTGTCTGTGTACTCGTATGTGTGTCTGTTGTAGCTGTTGCTTTTGCTTGCCAGAGCTAAACAGTGAGGATCGTGTTAGTCACTTTAAGTATGTGTCTTCAGGAGGCAGAAAGAAATACTATAATTTACTTAAGCAATAACATGCTTCCTTGGCTTATACACTACTGCAAAAAGATCATATTTTTTGGTTGGTTGTGTGTTTTTTGTTGCCTTTTTTGTACTCTGATTCAGTCTTGTATGCTGCAGGGGTTTATTTTAGTACATAAACCTCCCAGTTTGCAGCTTTTGACCTGAATTTGAATTCAAATGTCAGTTTTCACTCCGATAGAAACACAGATTTCTGCAAGGGATAAGTTAAGTGGAAAAGTCACTTAACATATAACACAGTTTTATGTGTTTCCTCATAATACGCACATTGCTATCTGTCATTTGCTACTACTAGAGAAATTATGTTTATTCTCTATGTTATTTTACTGAATGTTTACAGTAAAGCAAACTGGAATTTTACAGAAAAAAGGTCCTAAAATTGAATGACATTTTGTTATTGGCTATTGCAAACTTAATGGTTGCACTGATTGATATCATTATTTTCTAAACATTTGATGCAAAATGTTACTAAAACAGGTTTCCACTGTTTGTAGAATGTTACCCTGTGGTTCTTTTTGCATGAACATTTTTGTGTTTTTCCTGTTTCTCCTTACAATAAAGCACTTAGGTTTGTGTGCATAACCATTATTTTTTTCATTAAAACCTTTTTAACTAATAATTCATATGAGCGAGTTACTGTATATCTGTTCCTGACATTGACTTCGACTCATTTTCACAGTTCTATTACTGCAAAAACTGTTCTGATTTCTCCTGAGACATTATATTTGAGATCAAAAAAGGCACAGAGAAATGTGACTTGAGCTTGGAGGTCGGATGGATGACAACTGCACAGACTTTGCCCACGCAAGTCTGATATCTTGAAACATAAAGAGTACTTTCAAGTCCAACACCATAGCAACACGTCTGCTTCTGCTTACCTGTTCTACCCACACATGACTCAGTCGCAGTAATCTACAACAGTAATCCTTCCTGTGATGTTAATATGAAAACACTCCGTGATGCAATAAAAGAGCTCATAATGTGAAAAACAAATTGGATGGAAATAAGAAAGGAGCAGCTCCATGTAATGTTTGTTCTATTTAATGTTTTGCTTAAATGACATTGGCATCCATTGATTTGACATGCTAGAGCTATTGACTCAAGTCGTCTTGTTGTAAATTAAGCTACAGATTCAGAACATAGATGAAAACAGGCCAAAGGGCTTTGGATAACATTAAGAATAAAGTTCAGTAAAGTATCTTTGAGTATAAGCACCACAGAATACATCTCCAATAAATAGACTGTCAAGTGGCGAGACGAAAAGGGAGAATCAGGAAATGTATCATACCTCACTGACTGTTAAGGACAAGAAACTGTTGGCTAAACTTTAAATTTTTGCATGGCTTGAGCCTTGAAATCAGCCAAGAGCAAACAGATTTAATCCTAAGGTGCCATAGATAGCAAAGGTTAATATTCAATTTGCTGCAAAGTAAATAAATAAAATAAGAAAGATAATAATTTCAATAAGCCTGCTTGTTGATCTCCCTCAAGGCTATGCTAACTCCTGTAGTTTGAGACATGGATTATTCATTACTTTGGTTCCATCATTGGAAATCTCTAATTAATTGCTGAAGAGCTCCAGGGCCTGAACTCACTTTTTCAGCTGGGGCAAAGTTAACATTTTTCTACAGCTTCTTTGGGATGAAGTATTGTAAAAATGAATTGTTGGCATTTGCCTTTGGTGATTCTGAGAAGACATTTTTTGGAGGTATTTAGAAGAGATTTTTAATTGATAATATTCCCAGCAAATGTATTGAAACAGTGATGCTGAACACTGGCTTTATTGCAATGGGAGTTGTCAAACCTCTTGCCAAATAGAACACTGGTGATGATGAGATTGATGAATCTTGATTTACACATTACTAATTATTTCTGCAATACCTTTACATGGCAGTTACAGTATATTTAAGGTGTAGGCAGGTAGCTCAGGGAAAGGTTCCCATCATGAGTCGATAAGGCCTGCATTAATTGCAGACTTAACTGAGACTTGAGACTCAAATCTTGGTCTCCAGTCTCAAACTGGAAGGTATTGTTTCCACACATCCATCCACTAACCTGGTTCTAATTCACAGTCTTACTTTTCCTGACATTAATACCATGCAGCACCTGCGCTGGCACTGCATGTTGGCTTTGGACGTGAATGGTGCACAGCAGCATCATCCAACATGATTCATTGAATTATACCCCCCCTTTTGCACAACACAGATGTTGCCTGTCAAACTGTCTGCTTTGTTGTTGGCGCTTTTATATTTTTGGCTCACCACTGCTAACTTCACAGATCCAAATGACAGCAACAGGTGACTATTTAAAAAAGCCTTGACTGAAGTGCCCAAAAAATCATATGATGTGATGATTTGTCATATAATTTCTGACAGAAGGACTGGAATTTGTTTAGTTTGCCCAGCTTGCTAGCTAGTGTTTGTAAAAGTTTTTGTTGAATAGAGTATAATGAGTAAGTACATCTAATGGATTTACTGAGTTTGAGCTGTCTGGTCCCCCAAATGACAGACTGGATAACATTGTTTGTGCCTTAAAGTGATACTCCATCCAAAATGTGTCCCATAAAGTCCTGTAAGTACCAGATGCCAAAGTGGTGTAGGCTAGATAGATTGCTGTTCCAAGTGTCACTTGAATTCATGTCAGTTACAATCTAGTGGTAGCAAGTGGTAATAAGTTAGTTGCTGAGCATAAAAATGTATTAAAACTTCCATAGAAATGTATACAGTTTGCAAATATGGCTAAAAATATGCTGCTTCAATTTACTGCTAGCTTTGATGCTGTCATGCTCTGCACTTAGGTTAACAGATGACTGGAAAATACTACATACGGAGGTAAATGTTCTCCATGCAGGGTTTTATGTTTCATTTCATTAGGCATGACATGAACGTACGAGTCAGGTTTTTTCCCTCCAATTTGAGGGTTAATGGTTAAAACGATATTTTTTGTGGAAAATAGTGAGCAACAATTATTGCCTAAAGTGGAATATTAACCCATTCTCCTTAAGTTTATTTCATATACTGTGGCAGTCTTCATTTGAATAATTTAATAACAAAAATGCCTTTCAGTGGAGAGTAAATTAGAATGTGAGAAGGAAACTACCAAGGGGCAGATAAGAACAGCTGAAGTCAAACACAATGTTCCTGTTCAGTGAGCACATTAAACTGGCAGATTTTTGCTCCGTGTGCCTGACGAGCCCTGGACACTTGAAAAAACACAGCCTTGAACATTTGAGGCTTTGCTGAGGGAGTCTTTTCAAAACATATTGTGAACCAAAGCAAACACCACAGAGACCCGCAGAGGTACACACCACCCTAACCTCATCAGCCGCTACCCCCCCATTCCTCACACCTCCAAACACACACCACACACTTCCAGTGATGCTCAGATGCCTTTGTGAATGATGACAGGCAGAGCACTCTCACTCCAAATTGCTCCTGCCATGTTAATTTAATGGAGCGCTACAGGAGAATTAAAAATCAGGCTGGTGGGAAGCTTGATTTGCTGAGTAACACATAATTTCAGTATCCTCAGGGATAACTTGAATGTAGGTTAGTGTTTATTCAAGAAGTTCATGAATGGCATTGTGCCACAGACTTCCTGTGGCACATCTATCTGTATTTCATTAACTTTTGCACCAAATATACTGGGCATTTTAAATTAGAGTTAAAAGGGACACTGAGTAATCGTTGACCTTAGAGAGTTGAAGAGGAGTTTGAACTGGCTTCAAAGTCCAGAGGGGAGTGATTAGAGGGTTAAAAATATTGTTTTAAAGCAGAAAAGCTATATATCTTGAGAAAAAATAACTGCATCATTAGTTATCGAACAAACCTATGAAACCTGCACAGGTGAAATGTGATCATTCTGTGGATTTAGATAATAAAATAATACTTCAGAGGGCTTATAGACAGATCTGTTTATTGCACATTTTTTGACAAATATGACAGATTTCTAACAATGAATAATAATATTCATATCATACCTGTATAATCACAGTCATTTTTTATTCATAATCACAGTAACAGCAAGAACATATGGCACCCTTGTTAGCCCATCAGTTTGGATAAGGAAAAAAAAACCCAGGAAGAATGGGATGGACAGATGTGCAGAAGGTGTCATACAGAGATTAGATATCAGCAGAATTGCAAGGAGAAGCAGAGTGGCAGTAATGAGTAAAATAACTACAAACAGATAATACAATCTGATCATTTGGCCACTGAGCAGCTCCACAGGAAGAATTCCAACACAGTCAATGTATTGCATTATACAAACATATTTAATCTATAGAACAAGTCTTGCGTATACTAAATATGACATTTAAATATTGTGTGTTACTTCAGCCTTCAGTGAACTTTTTAAGAAATAGATGTAGCTCACAGGTCAGATGAATGGCTAAGTCACAAACCTCAGGAATGACTGAGAGGGGATATTCATCTCTGTGATTGCAAAATTTTGTGAATCATTTATAATACTGTTTATTCCATTTGCAATTTAAATATGATTGAAATGCAAAAACAATAAACTTCAGACATAATTACTTAACTTGACGGTAAAGAAACAGCCTTAAGGTTTAAATCCAACCCACTGGACTTCACTCATATTAATAAATGTCACTTCAAACATTATAAACCCACAATTATCAATATAATCAGACCTTGGCGTGAGGTAATCACGTAATCAAAAATTAAACAAGTGGTATAAATAATTTCACGCCCTCCCACTGCTCCTTATTCCCCCGAGGAGCTAAAACAAAGACTTTGTTGACAAGTGGAAAACACCCAGAGCAGATTAATGTAACACAGTCAAAGTTCTCGTCCTAAGTCAGAGCCTATAGTTCACATCGGCCCTCCAGTGTGGCACACTGGGTAACATATTGCAGTAACAGAGACCAGTAATGGGATGGAGAGGCAATTTGCCACTGTTCTCCATTTTTCTCTGTGACCTTTTCTCAGGTGTGTGCAATGTATCTGTGAGTCTCCTGCTGTTCTAAATAATGCCAGGGAACAATCACAGACCTGCCACCATACCTGCACTCAGTCTTTACCAAATGCCACCCAGTCATCAAACACAGGGATCCAGATTGATGAATGAATTTAGGGTGGTCCGCCTACAAAGACATTGCCATGTCACTGTAAAATATTGTGCCCATTATGTCTCATGAAAAACAATACCCAGATGGTCTCGTGTATTCATCAAACAACAAACTGAATACCAGCCAAATGTGAGATTAATACAGCCACTGAAATCAGTGACGGTAGGCAAAATGTAAAAGGCTTAATAAAGGCTGGTATTTAAAAATGTGGATCTTCATTTTAAATTAGCATAAATGTCATATATTGAAGAAGTAAGCCCATTTCAGTTCATTTTTCTTTTGCTTTTGCTTTTTTTTTCAGTCAAGTCTTGACACCATTCTCAGTGCGTGTGAACAGTCATCACACTGGTGATAAATCATGCAAAATGACACAAAACAGCAGCACTGAAACACCCGGCACCACTGCAAAAAAAAAAAGGAAACCAGCTCTCAAAAGGAGGTCTGCGCTAAAATGAAGAATGCTTGTTGAGACTGGCTGTAGATTACAGATTTAATTTCCCTTGCTCAGCCCCAAAATATGGTTCACAACGTTTTCCACCTTTAAGAATATGAGATGAGAACCTGCAATGGCCCAAACATTATGAACCTGCTGCTATGGTCCTCTCTTTTGAGACCACATCTGTGATTAAAAGGTTTCTTTGTCTGCTGACAAAACCTTTTCTCAGTTGCTCTCCTATCGCACACAAGGACAGGCGACAGACAACAGAGCTCCCTGTGACATGCCTCCTCTCAGGAGCAAAACTGATAGACTGCTGAAAAATTGAGTGCTGTGCAGCGGCTGATCTGGACAGGAAAATTAAAAGCACCCATTCTCACAGAAGAAGCCACGAGTGTTGTTTTATTCATAGATTGTTTTGAGGTTCAACTCATACTGGCTGAAGCCTTCCGGCTGCATTGAGCCAAACATACAGTGGGTTCACAAATGGGAATCACTTCATCACATGAAGCATTCAGATGTGAATTGCCTCATAAGAGTAACGCATGGGTGAGAACTCTCAGCTCTCTAAAATATGCATATCATGTATGTTTTGATCCAACATGAAATACCATGCCTTCCCCCACCTGGATGTGCGAGATCTTACAAGCTGCACTATCTTGTGTTACATACTTCATTAACCTGTATAACTCCTTTTTTTTGTTTGTTTGCGGGTGTTAAGTGAATTAATCACAGTGGATTATCCTTTCTAGTGTCAGACTATAGGAGAGAGTTTCACTCTGCTCCACATTTTAAAGCTCTTCATTTCCTAGCTCTTTAGGGATTTGAAAATGTCTCAGCATGTTCAATTAAAGACCCCAAGTCATTAAATATGTAGCCACCTTCACACTGCTCCATAGTGAGCTGCTTTGGATTTGCCTGGTGTTTCAGTGTACACAAATAAAAGTACATACTGCTTTAATTGTTCAGATTCTAGAAGAATATTTACAATGACAAAAGTAAACTAGCCTTTGGATATTTGAGCTTGTGCTTAAAAAAATGCAGGCCAGCTGGGAAATTCTAACAGTTACAGCAACAACAACAACAACAAAAGAATGAAATGTGTTTACCTTGAGGATGATTCTAAGAAAACACCCTGAATATAAGAGTATATTGCTTTTATAACACTATAGTGAATTTCTGTCTTCACTGCTGCAGGCATTCAGATGTGGTAAAAACCTCATGATAAAGGTACAGCACATTCTTAAATGTGTCACAGTTCATTCATTCTGCCTGCCAAGTCTTAATAAAGGTGAATTGTTTTGAACTTTGACTGGTGTTTCTAAGTCATGCTATTGTGTCCTCCTAAACCTGAGCTGTGACAGAAATGTGCAAATCACTTCCATCCAAGGTAAGAAAATCACCATGACTTTCAAGCACATTTTCTGGCCACTGACTTCCAACATTGGGTTGAATGAGGTTTGAATTATAGTCACATACTGTACAGAGCACAATGTAATTGCAGCACAACTACAAAGGATTAATCATGGTTTTAACATGGACCAATCACAGTGGAGGAATGTAACTACATACATTTACTCAAGTACTGTACTTAAGTACTGACCTTTACTTGTAAATTTTATGTAAGTAAAAATTTTGAGTACTTCTTCCAGCACTGGCCTATCATAATCACTGCATTTCCTGTAGTTCACTGGATTTTCAAATTATGACCTTTTTAAAAAGCAATGTTGTGTTCACTGCCATCATACATACTTACCTTTGACTTTTGTGACAGCTAGGATTGTGGAGGACAACAGTATAATATTGAAAAATCAGGCACAGCTTTATACTCAAAGCACAAACCTGTGTAAAGTCATATTCAAATATTTTCAATACAGACATTTATCAGCAGATTCAGAGGTAACCATCACTTTTTGATCAAGTTAGAGAATGAAAGAGAACAGTGGAGCTTCTTTTGATTGTCGAGGTTTCGTGTAGCCATTCAGCTATTCATACATTGTGGAAGAATGAAAGCAAATATTTCAGCAAATATTTCACCAGCAGTAATTTCAGTATGCAGGCTGATATTTATTTTAACCAACAGTCACATGTTGGTTGTTGATTTACTAAGGAAGCATCTTGGATGTGAGGTGAAACGTCATCAAGTCCACTTGCTCTCAGTTCGACCCTTCTTGGATAGTCACAACCTGGATGACTTGCTCTGGTCTTTACAAACTAATGGACTGACCAGCTGTATTTACATGACCATACTACCCACCTCTGCAATCGCTTCGCGTCAGTTCCCCTGAGGGCTGTTTGAGGGCATCCTGGGAAATGAAGAAAATACGTCACCTCCATTAGTAGAGCAAGAGTTTGAGTGGGTGCACACACACACACACAGAAACATAAATCATTTAATCAATAAATAACCCTGGAGTCCACTAACCACAACAGACTGACCATGTCTAACAGTGTAAAATAATCAGAGGATGTGAGTTCCTTCAACATGTGCAACTGATTACATTCCAATTAGAATATTAATGGTGTGGACACCTAATGAGTGAAATAGCCATATTACATTGCTGTAGTTCATGCTCCACAAATGCTTTCAGGCCACTGTCTCCCAACAATAATCAAATATTTAATCATTACATCCTTAAAACAAAATTTCTAGTGGATGCATATAGTTTCTAGTCTAGACTTACAGCCCTCTAGGATGCACTTTGTGGAGAATTTGCAGCAGTGTACACATTCTCAGAGGCACAGTTTGTTTTTTTAAACTGCAGATGTGATGTGGAACACGTATTTCATTGTGTGCATACCTGCTTATTTTCTAGGAGGCTTTGCGTGTCCTGGTACCGGCGGAGTTTGAAGGTGTGGGGTGAATTCTCCATGGGACTACTCAGCGACAGTGTAGAAAACTAATGGATGCCATTTGAGTCCAGTTCCTGAGGCGTCAAGGAAAAAATAACTCTTCCCCATTACCATCTGTGAAAATACATGGGATGCACTTTTTATACTTTCCCCTCTGCAATTTTTCTGTTGTCCTCCAGAAGAAGTAAAGTGCACTTTATTATTTCTGCCGTGATGACTGTAGTGCATTGCTGGAGTGAAATTATAACTTTTCTCAGCTTCACCGGTTTTGCGCAAGTGGTGAACTGAAGTTTCAAATATGTTTCGGTGTACATTTAATAATTCAATTAGGAGTTATATTGCTGCACATCATGCTGCTGAATATCAATATTAATTGTTTGGAATATTTAATTTCTCAGCTAGACTGCCATGAATGCCTTCTGGCTGTTCTGGTCTAATGAGGTGCTGCATCACAGACCGGGCAGATAATCAGTGGCACAAATTAACAAAGTTATTTGAATTAATCAGGTGATACATTTGTGTGAAAATTTAAACAACACTAAAGGGCACGCTACTTATGTTTCATTTACATGCACGTGTCAAGAGGTAGTTGAAACTGATTACTGTTAATGAACTCATCAACCAAATATGCTCAGCTATTTAGGCGCTGTTGCTGAAACTCATCAATATTTCCTGACTTCTGTGACATTAATTCCATCTTGTATTAAGTATTATATTTTTATAATTGGCCAAGTCTGGCTCTCAAGTCTGCACAGCAAACATGCATGGACACAGGGCGATAAACCAAGTTAAGGCCTCATGAAGGTCGTTAGTGGTGATTAATGATCACAAATACAAGACTGAGGACCAAATACTGCTGCTTAATGTGTGAGAACAAAGAAAGTGTGAAGCACCTAATATCTTAAGTACTCCTGAGATGAGAGCAATTTGTTTAAAGTAAGTCCTATTTACCGCTAATTATTCAAATATTCTTGTTAAGAGAGTGAAGATAGGGTATCCACTCTAAATATAAGAACATTAGCAAAATAATTTAGAGGAGACAAACAAGGATGTTTTTACGTCTAATCTATAAACACTGACAAGCAAAGCACACACTGCTAACCTGAATGCAGAGGAATCTGAAGCTGCAGAAGGGTTACCTGTTATATAACACACAGCAACTTGCAACCAAAGGACGAGTTTTCACTTTGAACATGATGGAAATATTAATAGTGCACAGACTTCCCACCTGAACTCTGGTCTCTGGATATACATTACCCTTCGCTTGGTTCATCCTAATCCATAAACAGCAATGGAATTTATATTTATATACACATATATTCTGTGTGGAGTTTGCATGTTCTCCTTGTGCTTGTGTGGGTGTCCTCTGGGTAGTCTGGTTTCCTCCCACAGTCCAAAGACATGCAGGTTAGGTTAACTGGCTAAATTGCCTGTGGGTGTGAATGTGAGAGTGAATTGTTGTTTGACTCTATATGTCAGTCCTGTGATAGACTGGTGACCTGTCCTGGGTGTTCCTCGCCTCTTGCCCAATGTCCACTGGGATTGGCTCCAGCCCCCTACAACCCTGAAAGGATAAAGTGTATAGCTAGTATGTTGTGCACATGACTTTCATATAATGTAAGATATATACTCAGCATAAAACTATTATACATTTAACAAACCATAGTAACCCATAGGTTGTATGAAATCTGGGCGTCACTTTATTTTACAGGTAGTAAGTTCCCTAATGATCTACAGTGATACTATGTAACAGTAAATTCATATGAAGGTTCCTAGAGAGGACAATGTAATTTAGCATTGATTATACCTTAAGAACCTTTTAGTCAATAGACAGCAGGTCAGCTGAACATGCAAAAATGTCAAATTTATCTTGTAATAACAGACAAGCATACAAGTCAACAAATATGTACAATACCTTTTCAATAATAAGTGAGAGTTTACTTCTTATTAACTGCTCATAAACTCTACACAGTGTTACGTTTGCATATTCTGATTGTCAGGCTGTTTTATCATGTGCACTCTCTCTGAATATGAAGCCTTACTAAAACCTGCATTGTAACGGGGCCATTATGGGGCCCAGTGAGACAAGTTTTCTATTCATGCAAAGTAGCTGTTCAAGCTAGCAAACATCACTAAATCTTTAAAACAAACATGATCCTGGAAAGTGTTTTTATACGCCGGGCACATACCTACCAACATTTACTGTAGTAAACATTGCTTGCCAGTTAGGTAGAGAAACTTTCAGCTGAAAGTTATGTTATTTGACAGACAGCCTAATCGGATCATACTTGGATTAAAAGATTACCTCAGCATGCTACATTTGTTTCTTCCAAAGTATTAACTTTATTACACCTTGAAGTGTTAATGGGTGCCTGTGCATCAGCTTTAGGGGAAGCTTTTACAAGTTTACTGTAAGTTTACTGTTTGTACATTCATAATCATAGGGCCACTGCCCATTGCTATTCATGAAACTAATGCAGAGGAGCTTCATCTGTAATAAAGGCATGGGGAAAAAAATGAAAGAGCCAGCATTTTACTAAATAGTTATATGCCTTATAAAGCATGTTTCTTATGTCATCTCTGCTTCTGTGTGATATGATTTGAGCAGCATGGAGTAATTTAACAAAGCACTCAAACATCAAGCTGAAAACCTTTACTGACTGAAAGATGTTCCAGTCACGATTTAACATGTTCATTTCTGGAACACTGTGAGGAGCCGAGATGAGACAGGGTGGGAGGTGTCTTTGCTGCTTCTCTGATTTCTGTTTTCCTCTCCAAAATATTTAGATCTGCCTTCTGTCAGTCACAACCCATTCAAGCCAAGAGACAAAAAAAATGAGACATGCTTCTTTTGGCTAATGTAAAACATAAGAAATTGGTAACCTCTTTCATGATGCAATATACTGAATAATTCAACTACATTACATGCTTTTTGGGCTTGAGAATGAGATGTCTTGCATTGCTGAACAGTCGCTTTTTGTGTTGTCCTCCATTGTTGAGAACATAAATAGAAAGCTGAGTATTGGATTCTAACAGGCCGAGATTCTTTTGGTGGACACTTGCAAAATGATTGAAAGTGATACACATCTTATGTATTGTGAAGTTTAGTTTTATCCAAAGTTTTTTTATATCAAACAAAAAACTGACTAAATAAACAAAACTAAAAGAAATCATAAAACCATACTATAATCAAAACTGTAGTAATTTGTGTGGTCTGCAGACAGAAAAGAAAAATAATTATCTGTTAAGTCTGTTTCTAACAAATACCTTGAACATGACCTTTTTTCTCCCTTTGGTTTGTCTTTGCCTGTGTTTTAAAAACACTTAATGGAAACTAACCCCAGCGGTTAATCCCATGTGGCAAGAGAGCAACTTTCAAATGTCATGGTAAAGTCGCTTTTGAGCCCTATCTGTAATACAGCACAGCACTCTAGTGGCCACAAGGGTAATAATTGCCTGTGTGTGTGTGTGTGTGTGTGAGAATTTGTGACTTTGAAACATACTGAGGCATGAAGGTGTCCCCTTTGTTGCCACCATCTTTTCTGATTTTAACAAGCAGGTGTGAGGAAAATGTTTCTCTCTCTTTGGCTGAAGTACTGACATCACTGATGATCTCAGACTCATGTAGTTGTTATTCAAAAAGTGTAAGAAGACAGAAATTGAGCCTGCATAATATGCATTCAGCCTGTACCAGAGGCAGTTGATGAGACAAACACAAGCAGTAAATTCAAATGTGAGGATGAAATGCAGGGAGGTGATGGGCAGGAACTGCGTCACCCAGCAAATAAGAAATTTTCATCTGGGATGACATTTTGACGCAGCAAGTCTATGCGAGAGACAGACAGAGAGAGAAAACGCTTGACTAGTCATAAAGACAGAGGAACGGGATGTGTTTGTAAAACTGAGAACCCTTAAGCACCGTCAACTCTTTTGGAAATGTGTGACAGTTAAACTTTCTTTTTCTCTGCATGATGCCAAACCGCTCAACTTTTAGGTTAGAGCTGGCGTTTGTTGCATTTTTATTGCCCAAAGAAAGATCATGAAACAACACCTCTGAAGGAGAGTCTTCCAAGACAGTTTAAAAGCACATCCGGTGTCCTAAACTTGACGTGCAAAGTACATGTTGACGAGAACAAATCTATTTACAACACCAACAACCAAAATTAAACGCCTCCTCCTCCTTTGATATATAATCCAAAGGCTCTGATGTCGAGACTCTGCAATGCAGGTGCATTTACTGCAGCTGCAAGGCTACTATTGTCAACATGTCAGATGACTTAGAAAAGGTTGAGGCAAACAGAGGAATGAAAAGAAGAAACAGTACAAAGGTGTAGACTTAAAAAAAAAAAAAAAGTCATGTAATTATTCTCAACCAGTGCAATCCTCACATGAATCATATTATAATGAATTAAACTATTCCTCATTTTCCCTGGAAACAGCTCACGGACTCTTGAACCCATGAAACAGCCATTGTAACCATTAGTGTGAGTCTATTGTAATTCATTATGCAAAGCAAGGTCTTAGTATAAAGAAATATTACATGTAATAAGTAATTTGAAAGTAGAACTCATTACAAAGCCTCAGTGGTATTTTCTATAATAAAAAGCCTGCTTAAGACCTAGTGGATAAACTTGGTACAGACTATTTTTCCTCCAAAATACAAAATCAATTATATGGGAAATGAATAAACAAATAAAGAAACAAACATACTAAAAATCTTAGCAATACCTTCACTATACCTCTGTGTGTTTTCATGCTATAGCTGTTAATTACAATTACAAGAGCCATGAGGACATTTTATGTAAAATGATATGAACTGAATCCTCATGAATATGTCAGAGGCATCCTGGTCTGTTTCAAGCTATGATGTATAAAAAGTGCCATGGGGGACGTTTTTACACACAGTGCATGTGTGGAAATTTCTACTTGCTAGGAATATAATGTAATGTATTCATTAACTAAACGTTGTCAGTAGCTCACTGTGACCTCTATTTGAAAAACATTTTGTCCGTTGCTAGATCACACAAACATGTTTCTCTTCCTTACCCTTGTCATTTTTGAAAATCTGAAAATTCACCTTTGAAACACAACCGTATAAAGGGTGACCTTTAATTAAAGAAGGACATGAAAGCATTTCTCACAGAGGTGTCATATAACTGTGCAAAGAATGAAAGATCTAAACAAGAGCACAGTGAACAAGAAAATAAAATCTTCTCTCAGCCATGAACTTCAACAAAGGTATTCCTAAGATATCAGAGAAATGGAATGGAATCCTCTGAAGCTGCTTTATTAGTCATGAATGGGCCGCTATCTTTCCATTATCAGTCTGAACTTTTACACCTGCATTATTGACTTAATATTAAGGTGGCACTATCAGTTTTGAACAAGAAAATGTGCACCTATCTCCTTGCAATGTTATAGTCTGTGCTTTCAAAGACGCCCTGTTATACCATCACAGACTCTAAACTCTGATCTCTCTGTTTGGGCTGTGGTCATTCTGCAAGTGATTTCTCTCTCACATGAATTCAACGCACACATGGCCAGCTACTTCCGTACATTAATGCTGAAATATTATATATTGACATTTGCATTACAATTTTTTTGTTTAGATCAAAATGATCAGTCAAGGACACAGATGGTCAGCCAGGGAGTATAGGGAGCGGTCCAACCAATTTCATACCTACTGCTGCCTACTCGAAGTGCATAACAATTTCGCTGAGTCGGTTCTATTTGACATTGTGAATGTGTCATGTTCATAGGGATGGTGCCTTTCGGATCAGCCTGATGCAGCACTCGCAGACTTCAGTGGAGCCTAACATCCACCTGAAAAAAAAAAATGTCATGCAAGTACTTTTGCTATCAGTAAA
The DNA here is from genome assembly GCA_033238685.1 of Lates japonicus. Classification (NCBI taxonomy): domain Eukaryota; kingdom Metazoa; phylum Chordata; class Actinopteri; family Centropomidae; genus Lates; species Lates japonicus. The sequence continues at coordinate 5,520,937 of BRZM01000007.1, forward strand.
AATCCCCCAACTGCTCGTCTCTCCTGTAGCTATAAAAGCAGATGTGACTGCAGTAGCCAGAATGGAAAGGGCCTACTAGCTTATCGTAGCATAGCCTACATACAGCATTTTAAATGTCTGGTTAATACCATCGTTTGACCCTGTTCCTCTGTTGGTTTTCATCACACATGTGATGATAAAATTAAACAATTAATGAACTATTTATACCTCCACATCCCTTCTTCATCCATTTTGCTTGACTTCTACTATTTCAGGCCAGGAGAAGTCAAGCAGGTTAGACTTTCTCTCATCCTGTCTATCTATTTCCACCATATAGTGTCATAAAGGTTTCAGCCCAGGGTATAAAGTGCCACTATTTAATAAAACTCACTGCTAAAAATAAGAAAAATAAAAAGCATGACTTTATCAGCTCCTTAAATTAAAGCTCCATTGACAGTTAATTAAAAACATCCTGCTTCTGTGGTTTCTTGCTTTGGAAGAGTTATTTCTGTTACCTAATATTGATTGAAATGTAGCAGGCCAGAGGATCCGCTTATTCTTAAACTTAAAGAAATTCACTCTTGATAATACTTCATTAAAGTTAAGTTAAATCATCCTCACTTCATAACAGTCATTTCTGGGGAAATGACTACGCAGATTAAGTGTAATCATGCATTGTGAACAACGCAGGAATCTTGAATACTTTCTACAAGAAAAACACAGAGAAAACATAATGTGCTTTTCATCTGTTAAGTCTTTTAATCCTCAAGTCTGCTGTAACCTTCAACAAAGAAAATCCATTTTTCACAGCATATTTGTGGTGAACCTGTGAGGAAGTATGCAAAGGACAAAAAGACTTCTAGCTAGTAACTATAGTGGTCAAATATATAGTACACTATTTCTCTCTGAATTGTTGAGCAGTAGTATAAGTACCTGAATATTATACTGATATGCAGTAGCCTACTTGAGTAAATGTACTTCCTTTCATTACGGCTTTGGGCACTCTCAGTATATTCTTTATGTTCTTGCTGCAGTCGGAGTGTATAAATGCTATGAATGAATGAATGTCCCATTTGCATAAATGTTCAAAAAAATAATAATTCTGTAGTCATACATCAAATCTGGAAGTTGCATAGAACTCAAAACTAGTCAAATTTTGCCCGAAATATTAGCAGAGAAGTGATTTATCTGCTAATAATTTTACAACAAACCGTTGGCCAGAAAACTAACCGGGGTAACGTCGGATTACGTAATCACGCAGAGGTGGCTTTACGCATGCTCCACAAAACGAGGCACGTTTGTTTCGGTTTGTTTTCGTGCTGGTTGAATGACAGAGCGACACAGAAGTTGCTGTGAAGTGAACCGATTTCGTGTAAAGTACAAGTTTACGTTGTGCACAGACGAGGACACAGGGTGAGGAGCTTTTATTTTGCACGGACGCCGTAAAATGTGTCCATTGTCGTTAAGTTTACCCGAGCTAACAGTAGCTGTGTAGCTAACGTTAGCCTCCGCACCTTAGTACTTACCCCGTAGCCGTGCATGGCTTGTACGGAGCTTGTCTTTCACCACCCGGATGGAAAGACACAGAAGTGATCAAACTTCTAATCTCTCTGCAGGTGGTGAGATGTGGATTTTAGTGAGGACACAATTATAAAATATTTCTGCTGTTTGCTACTTGTACTTGTACTAGCCGCTAACAGCGTCCTGTTACAGTTTATCCAACCAGCAGTACAAAACGCAAAGATAATCATTTTAAAACAAAGATAATGTCAGGCACGCAATAGCAGCGCAATAGCAATGTTTTCGTCTTCATTTAATTTGAATCGACTTATCAGTTAGTCAATGAATTGTTTAAGCGTATTTTAAAGGGAAATCTGTTGCACAACATCCTCATCACAAGAATGTAAAATTGAACATGAGCATACCCTTACATATAATGGAGAAAAGAGAGCAGACTGAAGATTTTTTTATTTGCACTTAAAGAAGGAGTCGCTCAACAGAAATCAATTTGTAACCATTTTTCAAGATCATCAACAACAAAAGAAAAAAGTTATCCCATTCCAGCTTCTCGATTGTGAGAATTTCCTGCTTTTCTCTGTCTTATGTAATAGGAAATGTAATAACTTCAGGTTTTACAGGGCAAGTAATGTCAGGTTTCGAAAACTATGATGGGTATTAATTGCTGTATTTGTCCGATTAATCAGTAGTAAGAATACTCATTAATTGCAGCCATAAACAAATGTAATTCCTTCTTTATAGTATCGTAATTGCAACAGTCCAGGACAGCAAATGTGTCTGTGTGGTACCCCTTTGAATAATCTACATGTGCCATTTCCTGTTTCTTGCCAGGAATAACAAAATGTCCTCTCCTGGGCCCATCATCAAGTCGAGACAGACAGAGAAAGATGTCAATGGAGTTTCAACACAAGTTGTCTGTACGGAGTTCAGTAATTACATATTCATAGTTCTCACTCAGTACGGCAAAATTGGGACATTGATATCTGTCACACCTGACTCCAGATCTAATGATATCAGCACACCGACATTCTCCACCAAAGTGCTGCTGGGCAAAGACGAGGTACGCTGGGTGAAATTGTTCGGATAAATATTGTATCAATGTGATATGGACTTGTTCACAGGACAGCAGTCAGACTTGGTGCAACACAGGGTAACTCATTTCATGCCGTGAAAGGGCAGATGAGATTGGTTCTGACCTGCTCTAAATAGATTGGGGAGGAATTAGGTGTGTGCAGGCATGGAATTCAGTGGTCTGTTGAAATTTACACAAGGAAACCTATTTCATCTCTGCATGAGCATGTAATTTTTGAACTGGCATACTGTGCTGGGATGGATCATCAATGGAGAAATGGATTAAAACGGTGTTTGCATGTGGAGTTTACAAGATATACAGTCATTTTGTTGGTTTTTCTCACTCTGGTAATTTAAAAAAAGGCTGCACTTACACTGTCTTGTAAAGTATGTGACAGTTATTGAATATCGTTATGTAATGTAGTTTCATAATGTGTCAACAGCCAAGTCTTCATCTTTTTTATTATCCAGTTTACTGGATTACAAGAAAGCTAAAAACCTGCCACAACATCATCATGGGTTTCATTAAAACAGAATCAAATCATATTGTAAGATGTGCAGACGTTGTTTACTTTGGGAGAACTTCTCAAAAATGAATCACTTTTCTTATAATGTGTGTGGAATACAGCCCAATCAATAATGCTGCATGGCAGTAAAAGCAAGTTATAGCAATTTACTCCACATGCAATGGCAGCAGTGTTTTTTCACAATGTTAGATGACTTGGAAAGTGAGATAACACTTGCAGAGTCTGAAGATATGGAAAAATGATTTGCTATATGATTAAACCCACTTGTACATATCAAAGAAAGAGTAAAGGAATCGAGGTGTGTGTGAGAGAAAAGTGCTACAGGTGTATTCTTTTCATTTTACCTGCAAGGTTCCACAGGCCAGCCGTTGCACTTTATCAAAGGACTTTCATTTGACGTAGACATGTTACATTGCAGCATGTCTGTTTGTTACAATCTAACGGCTGCTTTGTGTTTCTGTTTTCAGCCACTGACGCATGTCTGTGCCAAAAACCTGGCAACATTTGTGTCGCAAGAAGCCGGCAACAGGCCTGTCTTACTGGGACTGGCGCTAAAGGATTCATCCATAGATTCAATAAAACAAATGAAAGAGATCATCAGAAGCTGTCAAGTCTGGTAGAAAGTCAGAAAAATGGACACATGGACTTTTGGATGCCCCCCAGTGTCACTCTTTTTTGCTTTTTTTTTTTTTTAAACTGAAAGGATATTTCTGTTTCCTAAATGCCAGACTGTAATTTAAAAAAACCCTGAGGCTTGTGTGCCAGACGTGTAAAGCTCCAGTTTCATTTTCTCTCATCCTTTCTGTTTGTTGAGATAGGAAGGAATGTCTTATGGAAAACAGGGTGTGTTTTCTGCTCTCAAAAACTGAAGATCATGCAATGACTAATTTAGTTTGCAAAATAGTGGCCAATACTTCCAGCTTCATCAGTGTATGAAATACGTCGACCTTACAGTTTTGTTTCGTAACTTGTAATACTTAATACTGTTATTTTTGTATTTTAGATTGCAAATATTCTGCATTGTGTCATGAGGAGAATTTAGAAATAAAACAGGTCCCTTCTAAAAGTGGTCTTTTTTTCTGTTTTTGAAACAAATGCAGCTCAATCATCTCCACCCAAGTGAAGAATAGTCTTGGCATAGCACTGGATAAACATTTGAAGTATCACAAATATCCCCCATCAAACTGGAAAATTGGGCCAGGCCTCTTCTAATCAGGCTGAGGTCTTTGCTTCATTTATCAATTATAGTTGGCTATAGTGCATTTAAGTAGTCATTTAGACTCCCTCAGCACATTTCAAAGCAGTGCATTCTGTGATCACAGTGTTCAACGGCAGAGCATGAAGTAAGAAGCTTTACATAAGGCCAACAGTACTCTATATATCCACATCATAGACTTGCGCTACTAGTGTGGAATATTGATTTATATATTTTGACCACTGGAACTTTGTCATTTTGTAAAATGTATTCAATAAAATGTGTTTATTATATATATGACTCATTTGGAGTATTTGTTTTCCTATTGAATTTTCAGATATGTGTGAGCCAGGTTATAATAAGGCCCATTGCATTGTGAAGTAGAGTCTGTCTCATTTGTTCCTCCTCTAATAACAGAAAATAGTAAGAAAAAAAAGGCCCATCATTATTCCCTGAACAACAAGTTAATAAATTCTGATTTCTTGTTTTGTCTGACCAGGGAAAATTCAGTAGCTGGAGCAAGTGGATTGTTGGCCTTTTTATTTAAAGAAAATTGACGGAGCCTAAATGATTAAAAAATTACCAAATTGTCCCCAATGAATTTTCTCTCAACCAGCCATATCAGCCCTGTAACAAATTAGTCATCCTGCGGTTCCTCTGGAGATTCATGGCTCTATAGGCTGTGTATACTAATATTCAGCGTTAGTTACAGGCCTACCCTGTAATAAAAGTCTTTCCATGATAAAGGCAACGTGATGACGCCGACGTGATGAGCTGTGGTCACGTGATCCTTTCACCTGTGCCCAACCTGTTTATCTGCTGCTGCCGCTCTGACTCACTGCCGAAGGATACGTTCAAATCCCCGTCGTTTACACTGAAAGTTTGACTTTTCACAGGTTTCGCACAGTGTACCCCTCCGGTTACCGCAGTGTTTTGTGTCTTTGTGTTTGTTCTTTTGAGGTTTTGTTTGCATTTTAACTCGCTGACTCGTGTGGACTTCGATCTCGGTGAGGTACCACTCTCAAACAAGGAAGTCTCGTCTGCTGAACCTGTCGTTGATGAAGTCGACGGGCCGTTAGTAAATGGCAACAAATGCCCACGGTTGGCTGTTCTGAGAGGTTATTTTATTCTGGATGTTTATAAATCGTATAAAGTTGACTTGTGAGAATCCTGGACTCTTTGTGGAGAGTACCATCTTAACTGGATAAAGCAGCTTCCACCCTCCGCGGGACAAGGTGAGCTATTTGTTGACGGTGAAGCGCGTGCATATCAAGGCTAAGATCATCTGAACAAACACGGTGAAGTCTGTCATGTGTTCTTAGAATATTGTTTTTTTCTGTCTGTAATTATAATAAAATTAACATTTTGACTGTGTTTTGCGCTCAGCAGACAGCGTGAAAACATTCAGTTAAGCCCACAGGGGAGATGTTCTTACATTTCACCTATATAAGCCCTGCACTGACTTTATGTGTTTTCTCTTTCAGATGAATATTTCTGTGGAAGACATGGATTCATCAGCTGAGAACAGTTCCATTGTTCACCTGCCCTCACCAGTTCTCCCAGCGAAGTCAGGCATCTCCAATATGACCATCATTCGAACTGGCAACGGGTCAATCTTAGAGGACCAGATGTTTCTGAACACACTGGCTGCTCAGGCCCTCTCAGGGATATTTGTCTGGTCTGCCTTGCTCATAACATGCCACCAGGTTAGTGTGTGTCGTTTCACAGGAGCCTTATGCCTGAAGAAACCAAAAAAATCACTGTATCTCGGAGCACTGGAGAGTAATACAACCTCACGAAGTGTTTTGCACTCAGTGATGTAAATGTGTAATCAGAGACGGTTGGGGAGTGAGAGATTGCACCTCTCTTGCCAGAGGACAGAAACAAATTCTTCTATCCATAAAGGCTTATTACCTCACAGCACAGTGCAGTGAATTCAGTGTCTCAGCTCACTTTGCATAACACTGACACTTTGCCTTATCATAAAGTATTTTTTTATTTCCCAGCAGGTATTATTCTTTCCTGCCCTGGTGCATTGTGGGATTGTTTTTGCTTACTTTATAGTTGACAGAGGCCATCAGATTAAAAGTGGTCGAAAATCGTTTAGCTGATCAAAGGACAATGAAAGCACAGTGAGCGCTCTCTGTGTGTGTTGCGGGGGAAAAAAGATGGTAAGGAAGAATAAATGGCCCAACACAGGCCACCTTTACCCAGAATCCATTTCATCGCTGTTGTAAAAGAGTGTTTCCACATGTGTGGGTGAGTTACCCACTGTGCGCAGATGATAGCTTATCATTATGGTTTTATCATTTGCAGAGAATGCAGTAGGGTGCAGTGTATTATCAGCAGGGAAATCAATTGATATTGAGATAACATTTTACCACATTATAAAGGATGAGGGTGTTGTTTTCCTTTTCGCTGCGGTTTTAATGTTCTGCAGCTGTAATGGCTCCCAGATTTAGTTGATGATTTTATAACCCTCGTATTGAGCATGCATCGATCCCACATCCTCAGGCATGAAGCCATACGCCTCTATCATATTCATGTTAACACACATACGGTCGTAACTGTATCTGTTATGTGGTCTAATTAGTTAAAGAGGTGTTATCACAAGTTTTTCAGCATGTTGCATACTGCGATCCAAAAACAGTCCTTGTTTGGGGATTTGTGACTCAACATCCAGCAAATTGGTTCCTACCTTTTTAATATAGTACTTGTTTGGCCGAGCACTCGCCAGCAAGACATTTTAATTGAACAAATAAACAGCAAGTGTACCGCAGGGAGAGTGGAGCAGGTTTGCAACAGGCATCCTCTCTGTCACACAGAATAAAATGGTCTGCAGGACTGTTGTTGCGATGCTGGTGGTGTTTCATCTAACTCGGCTCCAGAGGATTGCTATAGACTCTTAAAACTCTCATTCTGAATACTAAACACAGATAGACAATGACCTTAGCTCCTCTTTGCTGTAAAGTCGCCAGTGCTTTTCGGACCAGTGGCTCATTTTTCTTGGAGGGCTTATTGGTCCCTTTGCAACTTAAAGCGTTTGGGATTAAGAGCAGCAGACTGGACTTATCTCCTACAGTATGGCTGCGTCATGTTTTGCACATGGCACTCTCATTTAGTTACAATACATACAATCACTTCTGTTTTAAGTTTTAAGTTTCTATGTTTTCAAAACTGGGCCTCCTCTGCCCCTAACTCTGCTGTTAAGGCAGAAACGGCACAAATGAGCGTGAGTTTTACTTGGGCTGTAATTATTCCACGTCCAACTATGAGTTACTGTCAGTTCAGTGTTAGGGAGTCAGAAAAGGGATGTAGGTTTTTCAGGCAAATGGAGGACATCAGTCTACAGCCTCCTTCACTTCACATGTAGAGATTGCCAAATGCATCACAACCCCACCCTCATAGTAATCAGGCTTTAATTCTGCAGCCTCTAATGGGCATTTAATCAAGCTGCATGTGTTGATTAGAGTGAGACTCTGGATGTTGAGCAGTGCTAACATTTAAGCTCTATCAAATGGATGTTTTTAAGATTTAAACTGAAGATATATTTTAAATTTAAATGCCGCCAAATAATGTCAAGAAAATATAATTCATCAAATGACCCCAGGAATGTTCAAAATCCAAAGATCTCTAACTTACGATCACACAAGATGAAGAAAAGCAGCAAATCCTCACTTTTAAGAGACTGGAAACAAAGAATCTTTAGTTGCTGCTTAATTTTCTGTCAGGTTTCTGATCAATTAATTGACTAATCATTTCAGCTCTAGTTATAATTGGGTGGGTGGCTTTTATATATTTTATGAATTGTAATTAGAACTGTTTTTGTTTCCCTGTCTCTTTTGAGAGTTATAGTTATTAGTCAAAAGTGGCTTGAGCTTGGTGTGATTACTTGGTTTGCCCCCTCGCCCACAATTAGTTGCCTAATGGGTAATAAGCATCTTTGTCAACTGAGAAACTTTAAGTTGGTTAGTCACGTTCATTTTAAACGGTCCTTTTATGAAGAATGAGTCATCAGTCATTACAAGACAAAACTGTTGCCACATCTCTGGCATTGCAGTAATGTTCCCTAGTATGCTTTGGTCTTTAATAAGCGCTGCAGTTTAAGAGCTCTGTGCACGACTGCATTCATCTTGGGGTGGGGACAGTAATACTGGAGTAGCGATTTATTTATTTGCTGACAGATTATGTTTGCAGTAAGCTATTGACATATTTCTACTCCACATACCCTGTGTTGGATCACAGATGTTGCTAGGTTATGGCAGTTTCCCAACAGCTTTATGTTTCAAAAGCTTTTAATCTGTTAACTTTGGTGGGACTAACCAACCTGCAGTCACGTGGTAGCATTACCTGAGAGCACCAAGAGATACGGCTGTACTTTACTCAGACCACAGAAAACATATTTGCTTGAGATCAGAATGGATAAGCCAGTCCCTTCCTTAGCCTCTCTACAGTGGCAAATTGTACATTTCAGTAGGATTCAAAAATGTAATTCATCATTAAAATGTGGCCCATGGGTGTAAAAAACTTTCATATCAGTCTAAAAACTAAAAGGTCAATGAATGAAATGAATGATAATCAGATCTTTTGCCATATGCTATGTGTATTCCCCTAAATGTTGTCAGACGTGCTACATTATCTTTATGGAGGCCAGATGGGGCCATGTGGGAGAGTTGTGTATGTGTGCTGCAAACTAAAGGCTAAGACCTTTATCAGCTCACTGTAAATAAAGCTTATTTACTGATTCTATTGTCTGCTTCTGTATGTGAAGTTATAACTGTACAATATGAGGTGTGGCCAGTCTAAGCTTAAAGCAGGAATGTTGTGGGAGGTCATTGAAATGGGAGTTGTGCGATCTCCTGCTGCTTTAGACAAACTCGCTGCTGTGGTTCGTAGTGACAGATCTTTGTACAGACAGAGCAGTCAGTGCAAGAGAGAAATGTAGCTATAAATAATACCATCCAGATAAAAACAAAACGTTGTCGTTAGCTCTCAGGAGGCTGACATTCCACACTGATCACACCCTTTAGGTTTGTACAACCTCAGTGTCAGTGCTATACAACTATTACCGATATTTTTTTGGGTTCTGGACTGCCAGTGAGGCATAAAGGGACTTTGAAGACGTAGGTACTGGGAAATTAAAGTGGGCATTTTAGACAGTAATCTTCATATTAATTAATGAACCAATAGCAATTTAGTTGCAGCCTTGCTAAAGTTAATTTGCTTCTGAGAACCATGGTTTTGTGAAATAGCCTGTTTTCCATGGCAGTGCCTGTGGAAAATGTAGCTTACATGTGAAATCCTCTCGCAATGTAGGCTATAAGTATGTCATGAATCTGTAAAAATGCTCATCAAGATGCCTGCTTGTTTACTAATGTTTTTCATATGTGTGTGTTTCACTGTAGATCTACACACACCTTCGATCCTATACTGTCCCCAATGAGCAGAGATACATCATCCGCATCCTGTTCATTGTGCCTGTGTATGCCTTTGATTCCTGGCTCAGCCTGCTCTTCATCAGCAACGACCAGTACTATGTGTACTTTGATTCCATTCGAGACTGTTATGAAGGTAAATATCACAAGCTCACCCCCTTAAATTTTCTGGCTGGTCAGTTGCTGTGTTTCTGCTGCCCTCATATTTTAGAAGGCTGCCAGGAGAAAAAATAGGAGGAACTCGCCAGACTAGTTTTTCACACCAGTCATTGTTCTCATGTAGATAGACCTCATTATTTGAGGTGTTACATTTCTAGGAGGGGTAACTTTAGGAGCATCAGTTTTCATGCTTTGGTTGGTAATGTTTGCAAACCTTGGAAAAAAAAGAGCCTACAGTGTGGAGTTAGGATAATTTGTTCTGGGTAGTTCTACTGTAATTTTCTATATTAAAATATCATCTAAACATGTAGATTTTATTTTAATTACCTTTGTACAGTGTAGCCATAGTTATGTATTGAAGTTTTAAGACCAAAGCACTTCACCAGTGGCAAAGGTGAATCATATGCAAAATGGATTACAAGTAATTTGGGGAAGAGAAAAGTAGGAAATACATTATTCAGGAGATTAGTTTCCAGTTTGCAGGCCAATTTTGTGCCTGATTGATAGTGAAGCGCATCAGAAAGCAGTGAGACTGGAACATCACCAGCGGCCACGGCTAAAACATAATGAACCTTCTCTTGACTGGACACCATCTGCATTAGCTTCACTTAATCCCTCCTTAAATAGCAACAAAGGATTAGGAAGGGATTTCCAAGACACAGAACCCATGGAAGCTTCTTAATGTAAGGACTGAAACATTTATTGTTCCAAAATGTAGGACTAATTATTTTTTATCATGTGGGCGTGTTCTCCCCTGAAATGATTTAACCTTTTAAATGAAGTTATACTTGAAGGTGATGGGGAATTATTCAACAGTTAAAATCATGTTTAATATCGGGTGAAAAAGACTGAACTCTTCCTCTTTTGTCTTACAGCATTCGTCATTTACAATTTCCTGAGCCTGTCCTTTGAGTATCTGGGAGGAGAGAGTGCAATCATGTCTGAGATTCGAGGGAAGCCCATACAGTGAGTGCTCTCATCTCAGTCTTACTTGCAGCCTTGACATACACAAGATTTTTAATGTTATGATAGTTTGACTCAGAAGTAATAAATACTTAAGCTCGAATGGTATGGTTTAGGTCTCATATTTACAGTCACAAAAGGTGCAATGTGCACCTGGCTGTCCTTGAATTAAATATAGTTTGAACACCACAGTGAACGTGCTGGCAATAAACAACTGCGGTGTATTAATCTGTGACAGTTATCCTTTATCTCAGGGCTTTTGACCAGCCTTGATAGGCTGTGTTTTATGGCTGACTCAGCCACAGGGCAGCAGCTCTTTGCCAGGTTCTTAAGACAGCAGAGACACTAATGTCGAGTCCTGATAAACGATGGCATTGCTTAACACCAGCCAGTGGAGACAGGGTATAAATTTGACATCTTGTTTTAGAATAGTTCACTGCACTGCGTTGCTGTTACACGTCCCTTAGGATCTCCATAGACAGCTGAATATTTATTTCTTAAATCAATGAGAACTCCAAATTTCTAGAAAATAATTAAAAATTCTGTAATCTCCAGAAAGCATTTAACACAAGGCATATTCTTGACCAAAATAAGGGTGTAACTAATTCTTGTTAGCGCTCAGGTTGAGTATGTTTTGATTAGCAACATGTGAGATGAATTACTTTATGCTCACCATTAGCATGCTCACAGTCTGCGAGTTATCACATCATCACAGCATATTAATGGTACAGCATTATTAAGCTCAGGCATATTAAATTAATATTGTTCATATCATGTATATACTAGATTTCATTTCATATGTCAGGTCCCCCTTAATACACAAGATTAAGTGTGAGCTGCTTGAAAATGCAACTCAGATTTAGACAAGGCAAAGAACAGCAAAGCAAATGTACTTTGACTGCAAGTCTGTGCTCTTATTTGCAAGTGCTCAGGTTGCATTTGACCTCGACCTGACTGTATTTGAAAAACACAAGAAGAAAAAAACAGACAGAACAATTAGAGATGGATACATTTTGAAAGTGTTGCCATACTGTTCAAAAATGTAATGATACCTCAGTATAGTCTGATGGTTTAGAGAACCTAAAGCACACTGAGCAGGCTGAAGGTGCTGTGTAGTTGCATCAGACTGATTGGGAGTTATTCTTTAGGAAGAAGCTGAGTTTAGTCCTAATCTTCCTCTCTGCTGCTGCCTCCAGGTTCAGTCCTATAGCAGAGCGCAGGCTGTTTCACCAGTTTGTTTATTTCATCTGCTTTGCTGCCTTTTAAACACATCACCACTGACTTAGAGTAATAAGACTAACAAAGGATTTTAACATATTGTAAATTTGTCCTCATTGTTGGTGATGCTGTTTTAGCCTCAAGCCATTTCATGTCCCAAAGACTCTGTAAAACCAAGAAGCATTTAAATCCACTGTCTCACATGACATTTTGACCTACTTTACTTACAGTGTTCTACAGACATATTAAATAACAGCAGTGTATATGTTTTAGATTAATGCTCCTGATACCACTAGTCCCAATAACAAATGATTCAAAATGAAGTTTATTGTATGTGTATCAGGAATTTTCAGTAGTTGCACACAGTGTGGTGTAAGCAGCTTGTCTGTCAGTTTACATGATTGGCTCTTTGTGTAGCTCTGCATAATTCCCAACTGGGATTTTGTCATCAAACCAGCTTTGCATGAACAACATAGGCTCAATTATTAACATTTTTTTTGTAAGTCAGTGTCAGTTTTTGACTGTTTTTAACCCTATATATGTTATATATATTTTAGTTCTAACATAGAAGTAAATGATGTAGTTAAAATATATAACACCTTTCAATACATTACAGTCAAAACAAAAAGTGAATTACAGTGGTTTTATTACATGACATTTGTATTTCTGTTTTACCCTTTCTGTTTTCTGATGCCTAACATCTGATGTTTCGGTGCTGACACAATTCAATAACACGGCTTTTTCTGGTTGACTTCGCAGGTCAAGTTGTCTGTATGGTACGTGCTGCCTCGTCGGTATGAGCTACTCCATCGGCTTTTTAAGATTCTGCAAACAGGTGAGCTTCAGTCATCCCCTTATCTCTGCTCTGGAGACGCTCTTTTCGACCACTAAAACAAATTGTGAAAACAAGAATCCATCAAACAGGACAAAACAATACCGTGACATAAATTACCATTCTGTCCAGATCTCCAGGCTGCTTAAAAATGACAGCTGTTACAATTGGCTGTGTGCTTTTCAGAGGACATCCGCTGGTCTAAAAAAAAAAAAAGGAAACAAACAAAAGCAATTGAGGCCAGGTGAAAGTAGCTTGATAATATACACAGAGAGATGATATGAGCTGTCAGCGCAGAGCTCTCTCCCAGTGTCTTGGGATGCTGCACAAGCTCCCTAGACTAACGCTGATGGAAATTGGAACTGAGAGTTATGTCTTCAAAACAAAATATATAGTGAAATGAACATTTTTTTTATAAGTGGCAAGTGATAAACACTCAGTGCGCCTTGACAAGAACCCTGCGTGAAGTGTTTTAAAAAGCAAAACCTTGCAGGTTTTCTCTGGTGGCATTGCTGAAAGACTTAGTTAAAGAATATTTCTCTGTGAGAGGACAATTGAAGAGTAGCTCAGCAGATTTTAAAAAGAGCGTCCCATTAGGTTTTAGTAGTTTTGTTGGGAGGCCTGGAGAAAGGGCTGAGCACTGAGGTATCTGCTTTTACAATGGCTCACCCTCACTGCCATTCAAAGTTTCAGAGCAAGTCAGAAATGATTAAATGCTGTTTTGCAGGTCAACTCCTGCGAAGCAAAGGACTAACTGGTTTTGGAATGATGGTTAGCTGCAGTCATACATATTAGTTACTCCAATATATTGATCACAAGATGACGTGGTTTGCAGTTAGAAATCAACAGTGTGCTCTCTTTGAGACAGCCTCAGATGAGATGAAGTCACAGTTAGAACAGATAGGACCCTGGCAGAGCACAAGATGTGAAAGGCCTTGATCCATTTTTTTTTTGGGGGGGGGTAAAAAAACATCAAAATTCTTTGCACATTTTGGGGAAGCTTTGGTGTGTGATTAAAAGAGGAGTTAACAAATGAATCACTGATATGGAAAAGCAGCTTAGAGTTATGGTGGTTCTCTGAGATAAGGTTAGAGGATGAGCTGCTCTTGCATCCTAAACTGTTTTTTGACATTTCAGTTTTAAGTCCTTTATCACATTGTAGGACACTTAAGGGCCTTATTTTCCGGCACAAGTTGAATCCTGTGGAGCCCAGGGGCAGCTGTTCTGCTGGTGAGGACCACTCGGGTATCCAAAAAAGTAATACAATAAATAAACTGCAAGTGCATGTGGGTTTGACTGACTAATGTTTGCAATTTTAGCAGCATAAACCAGGCTCTACAGCTCAGACTATATTATTAGTATGCATTTCTTATTTTAAAATTCATTTAATATATTACTAGTCAGTCAGAAGGTGGAGTTGTGTTGACCTCAAACACTGGCCAATCGCAAGAGCTCCTCTGTGAATCTCCATAACCCCAACAATGCTGTCAACATCCATATGCATATTCATGTCTTACCTGTGACTGTAATTATGCAAAACTACAGTTATTTATCAAACTATAAAATGTGTTTTTATTATTCCCGTGATACCCTATTTAGTTTATTTACAGAGCTGCTATGCTAACGTGCATTGTGACTGTTTGTGCTCCAGCTTTGAATCAGCACAAAAATAAGACCCTTAATGCATTCGGCTTTTCTTCATCCTTTTCACTACAAATGTAATCATTCAGCAGTGGCAGAGGTGTTGTTTTTGGTCTGCTTTTGTTTTCTTTAGTTTTTTTTTTTTCTTTGAAGGGAAGAACAGCAATGAGAATACACAAGCAGTTGATATAAAAAATTATCCATAAATTTCTTGCTGTTGAGTAGAGTTTTTATCAGAAGGGCCTGCATGTGTTGAGGGGAGGAGTGTGAGACAACAGGACAGTAAAAACAATGGCCTTGTGGTCCGATACATAGATTACTGATATCAATTTAGAAAGATCGGCTTTGGAGGTCTGTTTATAATACGCAAAGCCTGTGTTAATTGGGACTCGGGAGAAATTTTAAAAATCGTCTCTGTCTGTAGTTGCCACCAGTGAACTATTGCAGTGAACTCTGAAGTTTGAAAACTTAAAACACAGAGAAAATAGCCTCAGGTCATTTCAAGCTGTGAATTCTCAATGAAACATTATTTAGCATCGTAATGAAAAACTTTGACAGGCTGCTAACAAAAATTTGCACATTGTCCTAAATTCACATAACCCCTTGATGCACTGGTTTGTAATAGAGCTGTTAGTCAAGCTGCTGACGAGGTAGCATAATATCTCACAGATACAGCGTCATACACTCTTATCTTACACTTGTATCATGAAGAGCACACTGATACTCACATGTAGCTTAGTATCAAAGTTCATTACTTGGTCTGTATAGAGTCTGTATACATGGATGCAGTTACTGACTCTAAATTAATCTGAAGCAGAAACCACGGCTGACTTTTAATCCACTGGCATTACCAACGTGCATTGTGTTTTGAATATCAAGCATGTCAGGAAGCATCATGCTAAATTATTTGCTTTGAGGATATTCACAGTGACAAGCTGGCACTAGAATAAGCGTAGGGCAAGCAAAGACTGTCAGTACTAAAAGCTTCAAAGTAAATCAGTTAATATGAATGCTTATCGATGTCATTTTGTAAAGCCCACCACTGAATCTGGCCATTCTGAAAAAGCCTGCCTGCGGCTCATCAAGTCAAACACTCTTGGTCTGTTACTCTCAAGTGCTGCAGCAGTGATGGAAGTTTAGAGCAGCCTCTGTCAAATTGGTTGGCTCAGGCTTCAATACACAATTCAGCGGACATCTGTTCTCCAGTCTTATATTGCATTCAGGTCTATATCACCCTCCAACTTCTGTTGTTCCAACCCGTCCCCATCCACATCAGCATTACAAATCGGTATCTGATGGGTTTCAAGGAAAGACAGCTTTAAAAAATAATGCATTTTGTGTGTTTAATGACCTTGATAAGTTTGGAATTTTAACTTTTTAATAGTGTGACATTTTAGGAAATATGCTTATTTTCTTCTTTTTTTTTCTTTTTTGCTGAGAATCAACTTACCACAAAGACTGGAAATGGGGAAACAGCCATCCAGGCTATGTCTAAAATCCACTTAGCAGTACCTCTAAAGCTCACTAATTAACAGTTATATCTCATTTGTTTAATCTGTACAAACATCGACAAGTTGCTGTTTTATGAGGGGTTATTTGCAGGACTGTTTCGGTTCTGAGCAGTTGCCAGGTAACCGCAGAGATTCCAGGAAGTAACTGCACATAGCCAAGAAATTATCCAACACATAAACTCACTGCTTGTAAAACAGTGAATTGTAGTTTTAACACTTAAGTTTTGTAACATGTTAATGGGTGAGCTTTAGAGCTGCTGATGAGTGGATTTTGTTACCTCTGGACAGAGCCAGGCTAGCTCATCCCAGTTGTTGTGCTAACCTAAGCTTATCAGCTGCTGGCTACAGATATGAGAGTTGTAGCTGTCATATACAATGTGTCAAACTATTCCTTTTAATTGTAGCTGTTAAGATAAGACAGAGATGACAGAAATGTTAAGTCCCAGTGTTAATTGAAGGACTGAATAGGTGTAGCCTCATTTGTTTGATGTGTGTGTGTGTGTGTAGTGAAAAGAAATCAAATGCGTAGCTGTAATGATGAAAGTGAGAAATGGCCTCTGGTTAGATTAAATGGATTGGGAGACATGCTCATTGTCAATGAACAGTTACTGATCTTTCCCATCTAATAAGATGTACAAACATCCGACGCCCTTCTTCATCCTTCACCCTCCTCCCCCTGCATGGTGTCCTTGCTTGTTCTGGTGTCTCATTCTGAACTGTAATGTGTTCTCCAGGCGACTCTCCAGTTCTGCGTTGTCAAACCCATCATGGCAGTCATCACCATCATCCTGCAGGCCTTTGGCAAATATCATGATGGAGATTTTAAGTGAGCAGCATCTCTCTCTCTTTGCATTTCATTCTTCATGTATCTTATGCTTCCATGCCATTGCCAGCAGGTGTGTTTGCTGTTTATGTGCATATGGAAACAATTTGCAAATGGAGATAATTATATCACCTCCTCACAGCAGGCGTGATGAAGATGTTTGGAATTAAAGGGTTTTATTTCAAGCTGAATTGCTGGGTTCAAACTTTGCAGGTACTCTGCCACATGTTGGCCCAGTTGTGTCACTGTCCCAGCCATAACTGCAGCCTCTCGGGTATTTTTGGTATTGCAAAGAATGATTCAGGAGTTTTTTGCAATATGAACTAAAGAAATTACATTGCAAGTTGTTCCCAAATGTACTAAGTGTTCTGAAATGAAGCCCCTTAATTCTTATTGTATGTTACACCAGGTGAAGCACAGCATTATAAAGCCAGATGTATTGTTTCATTTCATATTTTTACTTTGGATGTCAAGTGATACAAAGGCTGGGGATAAATTGCAGACTGACAAATTTAATTTTAGTGTATATCAGTGCTTCAGATAAGCCAATAAGGGTCTCAGCAGAATATGGAGAGGGTGGTATATTCAATAAGATTGTCTTTGGCGTGTAATCAAAAGCTATAAAATCTGCAGCCCATAAACTCCGCCTGACTTATTTTCAGGTGCTCTTCTCCGCCTCTGAGTTGAGTATCTCTTCCTGAAGAATCAGCTGTGACAACACTTGTTTCTGAGCTACTTGGGAGAAGCAGAGTTCAATGAGGGCTTAAGACACAAGTTTTCCAATCAGCGTTATATCGTCACCCTCTTACTGTCGAGCTGAAAAATAGACATGAATAAATTCTTAAATTATTATGAATAAAAACAGCAAAATTAGCAGGCAAAAATAACTGTCTTTCTTTAGGCTCTGCAGTGAGACCTTGATGATTCACAGACTGTTTACTTATATGCTTTCATCCATCCATGCGCTTTATACTGCATGGGAGTAATTATTGTAGTCACAGCTGAGTCCTCAGAGAGGCTCTTCAGAATGCAAAGAGTGTAGAAAGGCAGGCTGACAATAAAATATAGACAAATCTGCCTGTTTATCAGATCCATCCTGAAATAAGGAGGACACGTACAAACAGCCTTTATTAACTTATTGCTCAAAGACGAGGACAAAGATTGTATTTCCTGGTACCCATGCAGTATGGCTGGAAACACCATACAATATAAGCTGGTGGTCTTTTTCATTCAGTCCAGCAGAATAAACGGAGTCAAAAACCTTAAGGAATGTCCTATGGTTGTAAATTTACCACATATGTAAAGCCTGCTGTTCCCTGATTCTGTCTCTGTGCAGCGTGAATGGAGGATACCTGTACATCACAATCATATACAACTTCTCAGTCAGCCTGGCGCTCTACGCTCTCTTCCTTTTCTTCTTCGCTACAAGTGACCTGCTCAGGCCGTACGAACCGGTGCTCAAATTCCTCACAATTAAATCTGTCATCTTCTTATCCTTCTGGCAAGGTAAGTCCACCCCTTTACTTTTTTTATATATCTGTGTCCGTGCATAAAAGTACAAATTGACTGATTGAAAATGCTGCTGCTTTGGTAGGAATGGTCCTCGCCATCCTGGAACGATGTGGCGTCATCCCCAACGCGCTCTTCATCGACGGACAAGAGGTAGGTGCCGGCACTGTGGCGGCGGGCTGGCAGAACTTTATCATCTGCATCGAGATGTTCTTCGCTGCCATCGCCCTCCGATACGCCTTCACCTGTACCGTCTACCAGGAGAAGAAAAACGAAGTGCCAGGTGAGCGCTGCAGTCTGTGCAGACAGCAGTGAAAAGATCATTACCTCTTGCCCTCGCCTTGGAAATATGTCGACATGTTCCAAGGCTAATTGCCCTTCTGGAATAAGGACTGACACAGGCTTAAAAGTGTTAGAAGTAATGGTAATTGCATTGCTCTGTGCAGCCATTTAGACCAGGCAGGCTAATTTTTAAAGTTAGATTCTACATCCAGTCCCTCTATTTTGACTAATATCCAAGCTGGAACGTCGACACACTGTATTTGCAAATTTGTACTTAAATGTTGTGCTGTCGTGAGCTGTGTGTCAGTCAGGCAGGAAGTCAGCAGGGGTAGCCATCAGCCTAAGAGCATACTATGTTTCTCATGGCTCAGAGGACAGTTGCCATCAAAGCAAAAGCAGAGGAAGATGAAGAGGAATTCAAAGTACGGTACAGTCACTAGCAGGGAGCGAGTGGCACCCCTTTGACGTCAATGCTGCTTGCAAGTAAAAGACAAATGGAAGCCAAGGGAAAGGCCCTATGCAGTGATATCAATCATTTTGCCATAGGAAACCCCCTGTCCCCTTGAGCTGCTTAATATGCAGAAGTACTGGAAGTGATGATGAAAAACTGAAAGCCTTTCCATGTCAGCCTGATGTGACTGTTCATTTTTTACTCGAGATGAAAATCAAAGGAGATAATGACATAAAATGAAAGGTTTTCATCCTCCGTCGTTCTTCCTGTCCATATGGAATGAAATCCATGCTGTCCAGTTAAAGGATAATGATAACTTTGCTCCACAGTGTTGGACAGCTGATAATTACATTTCTTTTTTGTGATTGTTTTATTGTGTCAGCCATCCCGTCCCCTCCTATAACAGAACATTTCGGCTCTAAAATTAACAGTCTCCCTCTGCTGCTGCACCCCCACCTTATGGCGATGATGTGCGTGGTTGCAGAGGTTGCAACACCTCTGGTTTACCGTTTCCTCTGCTTCAGCTCTGTGGACCAGGCAGGCAGGCTGTAAGGAGAAACCCAGCAGACCGTGCCTAACTGCCTTGTACCCCCACCCCACCTTGCCCTTCTCTTTGCCACCTCCATAAGCCAATCTAGACAGCACTGCCATTGACCCTGAAACAGAAGGCTGTGGATGTCTGCTGGTTCTCTCTCTCTCTCTTTTTTTTTTTTTTTTTTTTTTCCTGCTTTGGACACCCTTTTAGTTCTGGGCTAAATTCAACCTGGTTCACAGCTGGGTGCTGAGGGACCATCAATGGAGAGGGTGGCTGTGACTGAATTCTGCTCAGTCCATTTATAGACTGCAGCCTGTGGAAAGGCTATGATGACAGAAAGAAATTGTGTCTGTGTTTTGTGATTTTTCTTTTTTTATTGTTCAGTCTTTATTTCCTTGACATCCACTTCCTGTTATTTGTATTCAGATGCAAACACTGATCCCTTTGTTTCAGGTATTTAAAGTTGCAGCATCACAGTCACATGTATTGTTGCGTGAGTAATGAACTCCCTCTGTCCCTGTTCCCTGTGTTGTATCTGCAGAGAACATCCCCCCAATGCAGAGCATCTCCAGCGGTTTGAAGGAAACCATAAACCCTGGAGACATGGTGCAGGATGCCATCCACAACTTCTCCCCGGCCTACCAGCAGTATACCCAGCAGTCCACACAGGAAGTGGTCCAGCCCAGCACGAACGGGAAAGTGGCCACGGGCAACAAGAGCTCCCGCAAGTCTGACAAAATCATGCTGATTACCTCTGACGATGAATTCTAGGCTTTTTCCCAGCAAGATCCAGGTGTTTGTGTCCTTGCCACCCCTTTCTCTGACCCCCTGGGGAAACAGCTGTATAGCATATCGTACAGAGCTGGATTGCGTCCAGGTGTTTAATTTTCATTATCCCAGTATTTAAGATGGACTGCTTACTTCTGTCCCGTTTTAATGAATAATTTAAGCACCAAGAGGAGGATGAGATTAATAATAGTTTTAAAATTGATGGTTCAGTGACCGAAGGACTGATCTGCCAACATCTTGGCAGTAATAATCACAGGAAAATGACATATCACCTTCACTTTATCAGAGGAGTCTGGAGCAAATGCGTTTGCTTTAAATCAAGCTGCTGGATGTTGAGAGGTGTCCCTGATTCCGATTCTGTTTCTGTCATCATGTCAGTGCTCGCTCTCTGGCCGTCTGAAGTGTGTTCCTCTGATTCACGTCACTTTCAAAGAGGAGATGATTAATATGTGACTCCAGGTGGGAAGCAGGGGAAAGCCAGCGATGGCTGGGAATGACACTTCACGGACTGTCTCGAATCTGCTCGTTTGAAGTATTTGCTGAGCATTCCTCTGCATGGTTTCCTGACAAATGGAAGGATTCGACACATTAGTTTTGGAGCAGGCACTTCAAACTGCAGACTCTAGCACTTCGCAATCTTTTGTTTCTACTGCAGCACGGACAAATTGGATAAACCTGTCTCCTACAAAAGTGGAAGTTGTATTATTCTCATTAATTTTCCCAGCATGCTAAAGCGTGTAATTCAGTGCAACTAGGCAGCCATTCAACAGACGATAACAATTAGTCTTTTTGCAGCTTCTACACTATGATAAATGATTTTGGCAGAGCCTTTTTGTGTTTGATGTGTTCACACCACTATTCATGTTATAATTCCATCTTAAAGGGATTATGAAATATGTACAGAATTTGATCGTTGTAAATTGTGGTGTTTAATATTTTATTTGTTTGTTTGAATTATGAATTGGGAAGATCTTAATGTATTTAATGTGTGCAGTTCAGATGTGGTAAGATGAAAACCAAACCCTGTGTGGTGAGAGGAGAAACACATACAAAACAGTGTGCTTTAAGAGACTTTTGGCAGTTTCCTCTCCCATTTTTTTCTACTAGTTATCTCTGTTTGTCACATGGGAGACATATAACTACAGTACATTAGTTGAGGACTAGTTTTGTACAGTAATTCATAGTTAGTTGAGTTTGGATACCCTCTTGTGCCAATGATAGCTGTCTTTCTGGGAAAGCAGAAATTTACAGTTAGGTACAAAAATATACTGAATAGTTGTGACTAATGTCTGTTAGTCCTGTGTGGAACTCGTGCAAAATAAAATGTTTTGCTTCTGTAACTCACTTATGTTGAATCAAGTAATTATGCACTTTTAGATGAGGGGAAAAAAGCTTTATTTGAAAGTACAAAAACAGACACAGCAGACCTATTTATAGGAATAATTTACCATACTTTAAATCAGAGCAGAAACAAATACAGATTTTATTTGTACATGAGGGTAGTTCATTGAGAAAACATGTAAATAAATGAATGTAAAATAAAAAATAATTTAGGTGTTTTTTTTAATAAAATTACACAAATCAATGAAATAAATATAAAATATATATGAGCAGAATAAGCTGTGAAGGGTACATACTCTGTTTATGCTGCCTTATTACTGTCTTTGTTTACAGTCACTCATTAAGCCTCAATATGTTGCCACGAGACTAGAACAAAGAAATCCATTTATCTTAAAAACTTAACATAGAAACTGCTGCTGTTGAACTAACATTCAATGTATTTCATCCATTATTTCACCCACAACCATGTAATCCATACACATACTCCATAATTAGAATCCACAATTCTAAAACTGACTTTTCTACACGGCTAAAGTTAAATACTGTAGCTTGTAGGGCTGGTAAAGCTTGCGTGTGAAAGCTTATTTATTCAAAGACATGATTTCAGGAAGAAATTTTAAATTAATAACCTTGAACACCTAGTCAAGATAAAACCTCATTTCTGTACACAAAATTGCATTGTTATGGTTCATATAAAAATGTTAAATAACCACTGATATCTTAAACAGCTCTATTATAGCTCCTGGGTATAACAAGCTTCACTTCAACTGTGGGATGAAAGAAGGCTGTTCACACCACTTTAAGTAAACATCCACGGTAGGTAATGTTTATGCCTCTTTTCACCCATTAGCTATTAATGTCTGCATAATGCTCCCTAAATTGATTTGAATTTTATTTGCAGCTCTGTTTTTATTGTAGTGGAAAAAAAATGTCTCGAAGTATTGTGTCTGGCAAGTTTGATAACCTAAGAGCAACATGTGTTTAAGAGCATGAATGGACCTCTGCTGGGTCACACTGGATGTACGATCAACCACAGAGTACTTAATTCACCTACACTGAGGTTTGTCTATCATGGCACAGTACAGAAATATATACTTTTTAGAGTATTATTTTTAAGGTGTGCTGCTAAAAAGCATTCACCTCAGATCCAAATACAGTAATAAGTGCTAAAAATTAAACAATGCCTCATTTAACAGCATTCGGTCATTGTAACGATCTCAGAAAATGCTTTGAGCAGTTTTGTCTTGTAAGGTAATGTGCTGAAAAATGACTTGCGTAAACATGTAAAGCACTTCTATAAATTCCTCTGACTCTGTGACCTTTAACTTGACAGGTCTGGGTGGACAGTCTTTAGCAGCTTTGGACGCAACTTTCAGGTAAGGTTTCTTAGTGACTATAAAAGCATTACCGTCATCATCATTTGAAACTGACGATTAAATCAATTGTCATCTTTAGAAAAGTATACCAAGTCTACCTTAGAGTCCACAATCACTGACTAGGTTTACATGCAGGTTAACACTCTGTTTTAAGAGCAAATTTTCTCTTTTTCTAAATGGAATATTCTCATTACTTCTTCAAATAACATCCAAAAGGCCTAAACGAGAACTGAACATTTGATAAATATTAGGCCATTTTAAATCTGATCACATCAGACCAGTGTGCTCTTCTTTTAAAGGATGTAAAATCATTTTCAAAATTTGAGATCACTGACATCTGTGCTGCCTAAGTAGATGTCTGTCAGAAATTTCCAGCTAAATGATCCAGAAATGATGTAAAATAAGTGAATTCTTTTGCATAGATAGTTTGACTCGCAACCTTTCACGGATGCATGTGCTCTTTACTGACAGTGTGAACTAGCAGTCAGAATGTAATTAATTCTTGAGATAATTAGCTGCAGCCTGTATGTAACCCTAGTCACCGTCTGTCCAATTTGTGGATTAGACAAATAGTAAATGTGCTGAGAAGAACTATTCATTGGGTATAAATACTCACAAAGAAGACTTAAGTTATGAGAATAGTTTTCTCATTGTAAATGTGAATACAACGTTTTCAGAAAAAAAAGGTCAGCATCAACATAATTAGACTTCAAAGAATGATTACATAATCACACCACTCCCAGGATAGCAAAAGACATAAATATAGAAAAATATGTAATATATATTTTTTTATATACTGTATATGCATATAAAACTAAGTATCAGAAAGAGAACATAGGATGTATCAACATAGAAACCAAGTGAAAATACAAAATGAGAGTAAGAACACAGCAATGCCCCTGCTTTAAAAATCACAGCAGGTTGTACAGCAGCAAAGTTCCCCGTACTGTTCTTTGCAGCTATGGAACAGGGGAAGAACAGTCATGTCCTCTTAGCCAAGAGAAAATCCTGACATGAACAATCTCTATTGACTTCACTCCAAATTAGGAATGGATCCTCGGTAAGAACGGCTTGATTTCAAGTGAATTTCATATTTAAATATCTCAAAACGTACAACAGGAGGAAGGTGTTTACTGCATTTAGTTGTCATGACACCACTGTTTGTAGAGATGGGCGTCAGGAGTTCTCTTGCAGAAGAGTGTGTCAAAAGCAAAGTAAATAGCTACTGTTTCAGAGTTACCAACACCGGCAGCAGCACTTCTCGTGACCCAGCAGTAGGAATGATTTCTATTTGGACGGAGTTCTTAATGTAAAGTAACAACGGAGGCAGTGGGAGCTTTATCATTTCTGTAATCTGTAATATACAGGAAGTAAGTTGAACTGCATTTCACTTGTAAGGACCGCTCTCATTACACTATATCCAATATGGATTACCTACCAAAGAGTGGCATACTGTAAGGAAAGAGGCAAAACATCACCCAGTAAGTGCTGTGGCATACATATTAGAGAGTATACCATCCATAGTTACATAAGGCTTGACCTTGCAATAAGTGGTCACACCACATTTAATCATCATGCACTCTAAGCCTCAGTAACTTCAGAAATACAAGCTTCTATCTGTCGTCATCTAATTCTAGGAATCTG
Source organism: Lates japonicus (assembly GCA_033238685.1). Classification (NCBI taxonomy): domain Eukaryota; kingdom Metazoa; phylum Chordata; class Actinopteri; family Centropomidae; genus Lates; species Lates japonicus. The sequence continues at coordinate 5,545,736 of BRZM01000007.1, forward strand.
TTTTCCTGTGAATTGTTTCATTTTATACTGCATCTTAACAGTTTCCTTATAAGTGCTATATAATGAATGACACTGGGCAGTGTCAAATCTGCTGAATCCAAACAAATCTGGCCCAAAATTATCCTTAATCACTTTTTTACATTTCAGTCTTACCATGTCAACCTGTTCAATCAAATAGCATTTCAAATCTGTCGAAATCAAGTATAAATCAACTTGTGCATTTAAAAATATTACAAGCAGAAATTGTGAATGGTTTCTCAAGTCAAAAGGGCTACAAAGATACCAACAGAATCACATGCAGCACCTTCCCAACAGCCTCCAATGTCTTCACTTTTCAGCCCCACTGACAGATTCAGCAATTTCTCGACCGAAAATACAAGCACAAGTCAAGTGTTTTTGTAGATGAGCTATTATGACAGCAAATTTAAGATGCATCAGATACGCTGCTTTGAAATCTGATCTACCTGATGCAGACACCCTACAGATGTGAGAAGTGTTGGGCAGTTGCCAATAGGTTGACAAAAAGGCACAAAAGAACCTCTTCAATAAGGGGAGTCAATATATTCCAGCAAAGATTTGCATACAAATTCTGTCCTGATGAGGGAGTTTTAAAGTCCTCAAACACATGAAAAATGTAACTTCAAAACTACAACATTAGTTTGCAGTCAGCATTTGTATGAATGCCTTTCCTGGAGAGTAGTAGAATTAGCCCCTAAATACTAAATAAACTATTTGCCGTGACTGACCACCGAGCAAAACTTTGCATAACCAAGACAGAAGTAAAAACAACGCTGTATCACTACAAGAGACCTTTGGCTAAACATTAGTCAGCTGTCAGCTGCATAATACAGAGCTCTCCAAACAGACCATAGAGAGCCACAGGTAGGTTTTCACTCCAACCAAACTCTACAACAGGTGATTTTACTGCTTAGCACCTTTCAAAAGAGAAGAGGCACGTATCAGTGAAAACATCTGGTGCTGTGTTTGGCTGGCTCTTAAAGACATGTGTTTGGAGACTGCTGGTAACTGTGGCTATGAAGAGGTGTCCACCTGACCTCAGAGCTGGAACGATAAATCTTCTGTGTGTTTAACTACATGTGAAATAATGATTTATATAGATCAGTCATAGATCCTTTTTAAGGCAACAGCTTCAAAGGCTCAATTTACATTGAGACGTTTTTACATAAAGAGAGTATGATTTGGCAAAGGCTTTGCAAATAGCTTTACCGTCTCATGCACTACTTAAATCTCTCCTGTTTTATGCTTAATAGCATTAAGTATCAGAGCTGTCCAAGGCCAGTGCTGCCACATTAAGGCATGTCAAACACTTTTTCACACTGGAGTTAAAGCAAATCTCTGCTATCAGTCAGGGAGAAACGGTCACAGAGGCCCATTACCCTGCCGGTGCTGGGGGTTGGGGAGGGGGATTTGCACAGTGCACAGACAATGTAGATTGTGTAAAAGAGACAGAAGGAGAGAGACGGAGTTGTGAATTCAGCATAACATCACATAGAGCTTGCCACCCCATTCCATCCCTCAGTCTAACTACTGAGCGTCCTCTCAGTACAGGATGAGTGGGTTCAGGCTGGGTCGGAACCGGGAAGGACCAGGCAGGAGACGGAGAGCCCAGTCCTGTCGCCACTAGGAGGGAGCCGAGAACGGGGTCGGGCTGGAGTTGTTGTGGTTGGCCGACTTGACGATGGTGATGACGCTGGTGGTGGCCACTTTTCCCGGCGAGAGGGGCCCGCGGGTCACAGTCCGGGCAAAACACTGCAGGGCCTCATACTTGGCCCTCAGGGCATCCAGCTCCAGCCTCATGCTGGCATTCTCACGGGCCAGCTTGTCCACCTCCTGCTGCAGCTCTGTCTTTTGTCTCTCCAGCTCCTCCTTCTGGGTGACGCGTTTAATGCGGCAGCTGGCAGCGTAGCCCCGGTTCTTCAGGGTCCGTCGCCGCTGCTTCAACCGCACGACATCCTCCTTGGTCAGCCCACGCAGGTGCTGGTTGAGCTCCCGCACGGACATGGCCACCAACTCGTCATCGCTGAGTGCTGGGGCATTCTCGCCCACCTCCTTCTTGACCTGCAGGACATGAACAGTGAATGAAGAACACGGACATGTCTGGCTCTTAACAAAGTCCAATACAACGCTTGTCAGACTTCTCACACTTACCTTTAAAGCTTTGCTCGTCTTAAAATGAGTCGTCATTCCCTGCATGCAGACAACTGGCCAGAATCTCACAGAAGACACACTGTGAAGTAAAGAGAAGAAGAAACTGTGTAACTACAAAACTTCATTTGTACTTTTTACACACAGTATCATGTATTTTTACACTTTAAACTACCCCAACCCAAAGAAGCTATTTGTTAATACTTTCACTTAAGGAAGATTCTGAATACAGGTCTTTTACTTGTAATGGCATATTTTGAAATTGCTATATTGATACTCTTATTCAAGTAACAGACCTGAACACTTCTTCCACCAGCGCGTATTATTGTGTACTGCAAATACTGATTACAACATAGGAGAAAAGCTGACGTCTATATGGTCGCTCCTCCCTGTAACTTCACTTTAAAAGGCATCACAACAACATTCCAGGGTTATGTCATGTGTCAATATTTTTGTCTGCATGGCAGTGACACCGAGGCCAGTAGAGGGCAGCACGACACCAGCAAACACCAGCACTGGTAGGGCGCCTTTATTTACTTGTAGGAGGAGGAGGGCCTTGACAATGTAGTTCACTAGACCAAGCAAGATTAGAAACAGGCAACCTCTCACTCCCTCTCTCTGCGTAGAACTTTGCATTTAAGCTCTTTGCCTAAGCGATTTCGCCAGGGCAGTTTTTAGAAAAGCCTCTCTGCACTCATTACAGTGAGGCACATGCTTTCCAGACTGCCGCCATGGCCAAAAAAAGCGAGAGCACTGAGCTGTGATCCTGTGAGAGGCACACATCCCCCCAAGGCTCCATTTCAGGACCTGCAGACCAGCCTGACTACGAGTGCACTGTTCCATGCTCGACTGCTGCCATGGAAACACCCTGCGAATGGGCGTGGGAGTGTGAGTCACATGGTCACCAAAAGGGTAAACAAGTCTCATTCATAACCGCAACACAGCCTATACATAGTACAAATAAGAAGCACTTACTTGTGCTGATAACTGAAAGGCACCCTGTGCTCAAAAAATCCCTGTTTGTCTATGATCTTTCTCTCATATCAAAGACTTATGCGCTCTGTACTCTGAAAGGTGATAAATGCAGGAAGACTGGCTTGTCTGGGCTCTATGTTTTCTTCTCCTTTATGTTTCAGATTGGGGCGGTTAAGCAGAAAGCAGACTTGTTGCTGCAGCGACAGCCTGCTACATTCCTCTGAAAGCTCTTGCTTTTCTTGCATTTCTCAGGAGGTGGAGAGACTTCCTGTACAGACTGGGGCCATGACACTCTGCTCTTTCTCCAGCACCTTTTGTTGGTGGAAATATTATGTGAAGAAATCGACATAAGCTAAGCTGTGAGTCATGCTGTTGCTAGTAAAAGCGACGATAGCGGCAGGGGAATCACACCCTCCCGATCTGACGTTTCCTGGAAAATCCCGTTGTTTCTGGGAAAGGAAAGAGTGAGAACCTTGAAATGGTTGGCATGACCACCTGCGGAACTTTTTTGTGCGAAGGGAGAACTTGCCTGAATATCTGAGCAAAAATATTCTCAGACGGGGACGCTGGGATTCAAAGAAATGTCAAGAATGTAAAAAATAAAAAGCGTACCTGTCACGTTTTAACTACCTAGGAACAGTAATGTAGAGCTTATACGGAAAATAATAACATTCTGTTTCCTAAAAGCTGACGATACATCATATCTCTCCTTTCCAGCTTGACATACCAAAAAACAAACCAAAGCTTTTAATCCAGTACTATCAGATTTCAATTGCTTCTCCTTCAAAAGAAACTAGCTGAGATATGCAGCAAAGACGAACTGAGGATATGACAACCAAACCATAAATTTTGAATGTACAGTTTAATGTTTGTGTGCTGTAACCTTACAATTTGAGTCACGGTGGAATCAGTGCAGGAAAAGATCAGCAAATCAGCACCAACAAAGGGCTCCCAATGAGACAATCCGCAAAATAAATATAACAAGATAACTTGACCCTTGCCACACACTCGGCCACAATGATGTAAAGTGTGGGTTGAGATTCAGTCACTCTGGCAGGAAAGCAGGAAAAGACAGAATGCAAATCACAGTGGGTGGCAGGTGAGCAGCCTCAGACACAGTATAACTGTCAGGGTCACTGTGGACGGACACACCACAGGCCCTGTTCACGTTCATCTGTTATTGCTGTATCCCCTCCTGCCTGGCATGTTTGGCTGTGTATAAAATCACCAGCTTCGAGAAGTCAATAATCAAAACTCAACATATTTTTCCAGTAGGGGCAAAACACAGCACAGCCAGACGTGTTCCTGGCCGGTGTCTGACATCATAACCACAGCTATTTCACTTTCACAATGCTCTATATAAAACGTTTTGCATTCTGTATCTTTCATCCATCACCACTGATAACCAAAATGAAATACTATGGGACTGGAACGAATTAGAAACTATATCCTGGCCAATAGCTACAGAATTTCTCCAGTTGTTACTTGTGTCACTCACACACCTGCTGTGGCAGGAGAATAGGTCAACCACCGTAACTTCTCCTCAAAGAAGACATCATCACTTTGGAGATTTAACCACATGTTAACCTCATGACGGGGTGCACCGCTCCCACTGCCTCTCGTAAGCAAGCAGACACCATATTGCCCACCAGAAACAATAACAGTGAATCGAAAAGCCTCCCCAGGAACAAATCTGAGCCATCTAAATTAAGAACAAGTTACTCAAAAGACAAATATTTTCCATATATTAATCACAGTGGCCTTAAAGGTCACAAGTCAAGATTATTCAATAAACAATCGGAGACAAACTAAACTGTGTGAGCATGCAGGTTACCAAAGCAGTTATATTTCTGCGGTGAAACTCTGTTATTATTAGGTCATTATCAAAAACTTAATTGTACTCTAGGACACAGTTCCTTATCTTTACCCAAGTCATAAGGTATGTGACCAGAAATGATGGCTAAACACAGAGATAAGATAAAGCCTTTCTCCAGAGTGATTTATTGTTTGTGGAAATATGCACTCCTCCTGCTGTTTAGTGACTGCTCATTTCTCCTGTATAAACTGATCAGCCCTGGTGGTCTGACTTCACATCGTGCCCTTTGTCCCACATACTCTAAAATACCAGACCACGTGTTGTTCCAATGTCAAAGAAGTAGGCTGGTATTTTGCATTATAGCAACCTATGATGAATCCGCCTTAATGACCAGAGCAACAGTGCGAGAAATTAAAGGGATGTGAAATGATTATATGAATTCACGTCTCAACAGGTAATTACTGAATTTATTTCACTTCCATTTTTCCCCAAAAGCGCATGGGGAGTGACAGAAAGTGAGCTATAAATAAACTTACCTCACCAAACAAAAAAAAACAACCTATTTATATCTTTATAATAACAGGAACTCAGTAATTAATAGGTTATGACGTTTTGTAACATTAACCTTAAACATTAAATGTGAAAGCGTCACATTAACGTCGATTTGATGTAGTTCGGCATTTTCTTAATATAACGTTTCTAAATAAACGTGTTGAATGCGCCTATGCTGACGTTTTCTGCGCTCCTTAAGTTTTGCACCAAATTTATCACCATTTTAAGAGAGATCGGGATGCTTCACTCCTGCTCATTAACCCACTCAAACGTATTTTGATTCAGATGTCTGAAATTCGGCAACAGAAAATATAAAAGTTGAAACAGTAAGCAGTAATACCAAATCAATTCTTTACTACTTTTATATTTTCCACCACTCCTTTACATTCACCAAGCTCTAACGAGCCACTTTTGGGGCATTGTGTTATATTTGCCAACACAACGTGTCCGTACGAAACAATCTGATCAACATCAACTTTCATAACCGGGATCAACACTTACAGCACTATATCCTATATGACGGACATGTGTGGCCATAACATAAACCTGTCGCATGCCCCAATATTTCACCGTGAAAAGTTGGGCAATTTAAAGGAATGTCAAACATCTTTCCCCTATATATACTAAAAAAAAAAAAAAACAACCTCACCTCTGTGGTGCAGGTATCATGGACCGGAATGCGTGAAAGTGTCGGAGTAGGTTTCCGATAGAGGCGACGAGTAACCGGCACAGTTGGTATAAAGCGTCAGCGGACGGGCAGCGGTGTATCCTCATGCTAAATTAACTACAAAACAACAACAATGTACACCAACATTCCGCTCTGTTCCGCAAGCACTCACGTCACCGATTCCTCGGCCGCCCTCCATTCATGAAAATAACTTTCTGCTGACGTCAGTCTGGGAAGGGGGGCTGGGGGGGTGTAAGGCCATAAATAGAAGATAGATACTGCTGGCGACTGCTTTTGCTTACTTTACAAAACTAATCTGTACAAAGTCACTTCGCGGTGCCAAAATTAGCCACGGGAGGAAAAAAACTTAAAGTTTCAAAAGGAAGTTATGAACCTGTTGCTCTCCGAATCTCCTCAGCCCCCTTCTCCCTCCTTTATGGTCAGCTCTACACTACAAGGTATTCAAAAATGTGCATTAACTGAGAGAAAACCATCCCCTCCCTCCATCTGACTTGGGAGCAGCAGCAGCATTCCATTCCTGAGGAAAGTATGTGGTGTAGTAGCCCAGCAGTCACAGGATTTCTCTTATTTTAACTGCGCTGCTGCCAGTAACGTCACAGGTTATTCTGGGTAGTTAAGTACTGGATGTAAATATGTTAAGTCAGTGGCCTTTTAAGGGCTGCACTGGCACGGGTTTCCCTGTTCATCTATCCGATATAAGAAGACATCCGCTTTGAGGTTGCCTTGAGACTATGGTGCCTGTTAAAAACAGACGCAGTGTTTATGTTTTCAACACTGTGGGTTACACAGTTCAGACACGGCTAGAAAGAGGAGGAAAATGCACTTTCCCATTTTTTTCTGCTGACTAGACCAAGATTTTGTGAAATGGCCATAAATTTCTAGAAGGAAATGTTATCTAACACAGACATAAATCACTTCTCAGCATAGTTTATATGAGTAATAATGTTGCCCATCCTTGACATTTGTTAAGGGTATATGGGATTTGCTGAAATGCAAAGCTGTGACATAACTGAAATCATGTTTTTTCTTTACTTTTCAGACCACAAATGTCAGCATCTTGGAAACAAATGAATGGAAAAGGTAAACATCTGGAATACAGCAGTTAATGTTGGTTATATGGTTTATTCATTTCTCACATTTTATTTACTTAGACAGGATTTATGCTAACACTTAAACTGTCACATACAGAGATTCCATAATGAACTGTCATGCTCTGTTTACCAGAGATGTTGCCAAACATCAACATAAATGTTTTGTCACTGAGGGACCGGTGGTTTCCTACTGGAGGTAGTTGTGGTGTTTTTAATTGACCATTTCAGGAAAAAAAAAAGCAGCCTCATAACTGTATCATTTTTGTTCCATGATGATTTGTATTCAACTGTGCTATGTTTAGCCACTGGGGAGACAAAAAAGAGGACACGCACACACATTAATAAAGGCATACAGACAGTCTCAGATGCATGATGTAATTTTGACCTTTAGAAAAAGTGTGACTAGTAGATGACTAGTTAATAAATAATAAATGTTGAGTTAGATTTTAAAAGTGTGACCATACAGGCCAAAAGAAAAAAAGTGTGCTATACAGATCGATCTATTGTGAGTAGGGTTTTTAAAAAAACTTTTTTTCCCCAAGTAGTGACGTTAGACGAGCAACGTTGAATATTGACTATTCTGAGTCGCAAGTGGAATACTCCACAAATGACTGCTTCCAGCAACACTGACTAATTCCTGAGAATTCATCTTTTGCTTCAGCCATCACATAGTGCCAGATATCCAGATTGTTTTAGATTTAGGTTTCTGTTTTGCTACATGGCTACTGACTCAACAAATATAACTCTACTTCTCAATCGCATGTGGAATCAGTTGTTTTCTGGTGACGACGGGCCTGATTCTTTCATCTGCACTGGAGCATGTTTAGAGTAAAACTGCAGATAAACATCATCAGACAAGTAACCAGCTTTTGTGCTCTGGTTAGCTTGTGTTTCCGTACGTTTGAGCAGAACAACAACAACAACACACCATTTCCTTCCTGTAAAGAGATAAACACAGAAAAGCATCATTTGGTGAATAACCAGCTCTCTTTTGCTTCTGTATTTTCAACACAAAATGAAAAAACTTCCCTGGACAGGCCGTCCTAATTTGGGATAATGCACCAGCAGGAATTTTCAGATGAGACACAATGAGATGAGGTTGGATTTAAATAGACTGGGTGTGATGAGATAGATTAGATGAGATTAAATGAGATGTGATGAGATTGGAATACATCAGATTAGAGAAGCGATGAGATATTAAACAAGATTACATTAAATTAGAGTAGATATGAGTAGATAGAGTAGAATGATATTAGATGAGATTCAATTACAATAGATTACACTAGAGATAAAATGGGATTAAACGACATTAAAGTACAGAGATGAGATGCAAAGAGATAGAAATGAAATAAGAATAGAATATTTGACATCATAGATTAGAAGGGATTTAATGAGATGCAATAGAGAAGAGGAAAATATAGAATAAAGACAAATGATAAAATAGAAACAAGACCATAGTGCTGGTATTTGTGTGTGTTTTGTGTTTCCTACAGAATCTGCCAGGGTGTCGGCAAAGACAAAGAAAAACTGGTGAGACAAAGTCTCTGCAGGAAGACCACTGATATTCTAGATGAGTCAGACATCCAGCTGCTCAGTCAATGCCATACCACCCAATTACTGTCCATCTGGCAGCAGTGTACACAGATGACCTGAAATACACCCCTTGTATCCAACAAAACAAAAACAGCACGGACCATGTGCAGCAGACTTGACTGGGTTTTTGTTAGATCAGCATGCTGTGGGGTCTCGGTTCTTACAGGCCGTTTTGGATTACAGGAAGCAACACTGAGTCACTAATCTTACTTCTTTCTGAGTCAGACTGTTGAACTCAGAAATCTGATCCAGCACAAAGAGGCCCCCTGTTGTAAGGGGATCATTTTTTTTCTTCCTTATGCTCCAAATTATTAGTGAGTAAAAAGGTTGAAAATAAAATATTGATCACGCAGGATTTCTTTAACTGAAGCAACAGCGTCAACAATCAGTCAAATTAATCACGCTGGATGAGAATATTAAATTATATCACATTTTCTCCCTCCCAAGTGTTTTCACATTGTTCAGGAATACTGTAGCTAACTGAGAATGCCTGACACATTAGACAGCAGCCTCTGGCACAGTTTGGGACGTACGTAATTTCATAAGTAGAAGAATTGTTTTTGCAGATTTGTAGACTTCCCATATGACACAAGATTTAATTTGGAACATTGACTGAACATTCCACTGACTTCACCAAAATGTGTTTCATATGAAAACACTTTATGTAACCAGCTGGAAGGTTAGAGCTGCATGGAAACGAACATGGTGAAGTTACAGTAGTAGTGGTAGTGGTGGCAGCAGCTGGATCAGGCCTGTAGTGGACTGTTCAAAGCTTGGTATTCACCAGTGATCTGTAAAACTCTCTCTTACAGCTCCACCATACTGAAAACTGCCTCATTACCAAAATAAAAGTTTGGGCTTTTTAAGGACAGCGAGAAAGAATAGCACAGCCTGTTAAACATAATAGTTGAGAGTTACCCATTTTGTACACTTGACAGTCTTGTCAGAGCTTAGTAATGTTCAAGGAATGAACAAATCACTGCTGCTGACCATGGGCGGGACTAAATATGGACATTATTAAGGGTGGTAAAACTCGTACTTCACTTTCCTTAAGGCATGGGCATTTTTAAAGAATGAGCTGTGAGGGAGAAAACTTAAATACTGTAACTTCTCAGAAAACTTTGCATCTACATTGTTGTAGTGTGTGACTCATCATGACTTTACAACTTTCTTGATGACTTCAGACTGAAACAATCTGCATCTTGTTCCCTTTCAGATTCAATGTGACGGTGTGCTTTGTGGCTTCTGTGTTGTTTAATACAGTTTCAATCTTTTGCATCATCTGTATTGAATTGTACAGAATAATGGTTAAATTGTCATTATTTTGTCTTGGTGCTGCTCCTTTTCAAGTGTATGGTCTTTGACAAAATCATTGCTGATTATTCAGTTTAGATTTAGATCTTCTTTTGTCAGGATTCCATTCATGTTTATTCATTTTGCTATTTCAAATTCTGTTCTGGTAAGCTCCTGAGTAATATACCACCCTGTGCATAAAATGATAATAATTTAGTGTAATACAATGGAGACTGCTGCCACCTTGTGTTAAACCTATATGCAAAAGTCATCTGCATTGCTTTTCTAGGCAAGAGAGTAAATCCAGTGAACCAATATGATAGAAACAGCGAATGAAATGATTAGGTCTGTCAAAGCTTTTCTTTGTGTCTAATTCAATTTTACTACTTTTGGTCTTTTATTTTGTTTAGCAAGAAAACAGCCAATGATTCATCGTTAACTCTGAATATACTGCATTTAGTTACTCTATGCCATAAACCACACATGCTGGGTTCGTATATATGAGTCATACTTTTCTTGAGTAGTTTTTTCCTCTTGTATTGATTATCAGAATGCATGAAACACTGATTTTGTATAGAATTTTCTTTTAGTAAAGGTAGCTGCACCTTCCTCTCCACAGACTATATCCAAAATGAAATTAGAGAAATAGATGATTTATTCATGTAGCTCATTTCATGTATTGTAATTTGTGTATTTTAAAAAAAGGAACATAATATTCCCTTATCAGCCTCACATTAAGATAAATATTGTTAAGATACATTACACCCTGTGTAGAATTAAACAGGAAAGTATTAGGAATACTGACTCTAATACCACTGATGTTAGGATTACTGTTAGAAGGAAGAAAACAGGGATAGACACAGAAATAATGGTGACTACAATTATGGTCATGAAATGGCAACATATCTGCTGACACTTACACTAGTGAGGGGGAAAACTAAGATTTCGCAAGCACTAACTGAGCCACATTAAGGCAGCTGCGCATATAATGATTCACTGTCCTGAGGCATTTGATACAGTCAAAACGATGACATCTGCTGGCCACTCTGTGGTATTGCATTTACACACATGAATAAATCACGAGACTGAGCCAAACTATAAGTTAAGTCACTGCTGTCATGCCTGAAGTTTCAAACAGTAAAAAAAAAACTGACTTTAAATTAAACTTTGAAGCTTTTGTAAGAACTGTTTGAAATAGCAATTCTATATTATATTTAGTATGGTATGACTATATATGCATTGGTTTTCATTTCATTAATTATTTTTTGAATACTGCCTAGTATGATCAGTTTTGTTTGTACATATACTGTATGTAGTGCACTGTAAAAGACGGGGGAAATCGTCTTCAGTAGTCACGGCGCGGAACTACATCTCCCAGTTCTAAAAGTTTTACTTTGAAATGAATGCCCGGCAGTTTAAGTATGCTATAGTGTCTAACTTGATATTTCAGTTGTTACCCACTGTGGCCACAAGAGGGCGCCGACTCATGATTTACACATAGTCTATGGATTTATGATGGATACACTGCCACCTAGTGGTCATAGTACATAGTCACATAGCTCTGTGACCACTGTTAAATTGGCACAGTGCAGGAATACTTATGGGAAACTGTCACACTCAGTAAAACACTATGACCGCTTGAAGGAAAATTAGCCTTAGAAACCACACTATTGTGAACCCTGACCTTTTGTATTCAGTCTATAGCCCTGACGCTACCCTAGCTAACGGGTGGACACAATGATGACTGTCTGGCATCAAGTTAGACACAATGATAAAGCATCTCTTCCTGTAAAGAATTTCAAAATAAAACTGCACCGTTCTCTTCCACTAGACGGCGGTATAAACATTAAGTTCAACACAGGGAAGAAGAAGAAGACAAAGCTCTGATGGTTGGTGTATCTGATAGTTTAGACTCGCATTAACGTTACATTTTGTTTCAGTTGCTTCGTTCAGTTTGACAACGATCCGTTTTATGAAGCCGATTAAACAAGTGAGCTACTTTTAAGTTGCTTTTAATTCAAGGTTGTTTATGAGCTCGTAAATTAACGCCAGGTTTCTGCCATTGCTTGATACATGTAGGCTAACTAAAGGCGCTAATAGCCACATTTATGTCCCTTGTCGTTATGTATGTATAGATACCAGCATCATTCAACGTTATAAGTTGACAACAGAGACTGAATATAAACTTTTTGCTACGTTTTGTCTGTAACGTTAAAGTTATGTGATTGTTTTCTGTGATTTACCGACCGTAACTAGCTAGATGATGCTAGCTGCTACCGTAGCTTCTAAGTATATTGTACGTTTGCTTATTTTGTGTTCCTTTGTGTTTTTCGCACACACAGACTAATTTAAGCTAGATAATGACACCTGCTCAACCTGCTGTGACTTTGGTTTTGACTTGTGCCCGTTAGTCAGGATGAATCGTCCTAAACCCACAACTCTCAGGCGCCCCAGTGCTGCAAAACCATCAGGTATGAAGCCTCCAGTCACATCCTAGTGTTGTTTTTTCAGCATATGTTGAAGATTATAGCAGAGCAGATGAAAATCACAACCTCCTGTGATGTCTGCTTTTCCCCAGGTCATCCACCACCAGGAGACTTCATTGCCCTCGGATCAAAGAGTCAGGGTGGAGAGCCCAAAGCCCCTGCTGTCCTCCTGAAACCAGCATCCACAGGTTTACCAGCTGACCGGAAGAGAGAGACTTCCTCTGCTCTGCCCTCCTCATCGGGTCTGTCCAGCCTCGCCAAGCGTCCCAAGCTATCCACTACCCCTCCGGTCAGCGCCCTGGGAAGACTCGCTGATGTAGCAGCTGTGGATAAGAGGGCGATATCACCCTCAATAAAGGAGCCATCAGTGGTACCTATTGAAGGTATATCAATTACTTTGTGGCTGTGTTTATGGAAGACATTTAACAGTTAACAGAGAAATGGCTATAAACCTTCACTCAGTCAGTTACAAAGAAAATTTAACCTAATTTCTTTATCATAGTTTCACCAGCAGTGCTGCTGGATGAGATTGAAGCTGCAGAGTCTGAAGGAAACGATGATCGCATCGAGGGACTTCTGTGTGGAGCAGTGAAACAGCTCAAGATGAACCGAGCCAAACCTGACATCACGCTGTACCTCAGTCTCATGTTCCTGGCCAAAATCAAACCCAATGTTTTTGCTACTGAAGGAATTATTGAGGTAAGACTTCTGCTGCAGTAATACTGTGACATATATAACCAGGGAAAAGTTACAGAGCTTGTTATAACGATGTAATATACGTCCTGCTTTAGCCTTTGCACATTTTTTTCATTGCAAAATAGCACAGAAGTGATTAGTTTAAAACAGGGTGGTGAAAGTAATCATCCAAATAAGCCAAATAATTAACCACCTATGTATTAATCAGTAATTAGTTAATGTATGTCCGACTATCTCTTGATGTTAATATGTTTTACGTAGAAAGAATAACTAGAGAGTCGAGATATAAAACAATAATACTTACTTAGTGCTGCAAAATAAATATGTTAAACATTATATTATATTGGAATGAGACTATATTTTTTTAATACTTGTTTTTGTCTCCAGGCCTTGTGCAGCCTCCTGCGTCGGGACGCTTCAATCAACTTTAAAGCTAAGGGGAACAGCCTGGTGTCCGTTCTTGCTTGCAATCTGCTGATGGCAGCCTACGAGGAGGATGAGAACTGGCCAGAGATCTTTGTCAAAGTCAGAGTCTCCTAAACTGTCAAAGAAATGTTATAAACTTTTCTATCTTGGCTACTTCTAAACTCCTTTTTTCAATCTAAACTGTTTTTACAGGTGTACATTGAAGACTCCCTCGGGGAAAGGATCTGGGTGGACAGTTCTCACTGCAAAAATTTTGTTGATAACATCCAGACTGCTTTTGGCACAAAGATGCCTCCGAAGAGTATGCTGCTGCAGGCTGACACCGGCCGCTCCGGTGGAGATCTCAGTGCAGGTGCAGTAAATTGAGAACACACTCTGGAATTTGGAGGTTAGAATTGCTGATGCGTGACACGAGTGCTTATTGGTTATGGTGGTTTTTTTGGGTCTTTTAGGGAGCAGCCCCCACCCCTCAACCCCCGACGAGGACGACAGCCAGACTGAACTGCTGATAGCAGAGGAGAAACTCAGCCCCGAGGATGAGGGGCAGGTGATGCCAAGGTATGAAAACAACCAGTTTATTATATATTTATGTTCTCTGCAAACACTGTTAAGAGCTGCTGGAACATTTTCTTCTTTTTGTCCCACCCTCTAGGTATGATGAACTGGCAGAGAGTGTGGAGGACTATGTGCTCGACGTCCTCAGGGATCAGTTGAACCGCAGGCAGCCGATGGACAACGTGTCCCGAAACCTGCTGCGTCTGCTCACAGCCACGTGCGGCTACAAAGAGGCACGACTCATGGCTGTGCAGAGGCTGGAGATGTGGCTCCAGAACCCAAAGGTAAGAAGTGTTAACAATGATCCTGGAATAAACAGATATTGCATTTATACTGTTTGTAATAAATTTTCATACCTTTGTATCACTCTCTGTATTAACTCAGGTCCTTCTTTTTCTTTCAAACAGCTGACTCGACCAGCCCAAGACCTCCTCATGTCTTTGTGCATGAACTGCAATACCCACGGAGCGGACGACATGGAGGTGATCTCCAACCTGATCAAGATCCGACTCAAACCTAAAGTCCTCCTCAACCACTATATGCTGTGTGTCAGGTGTGGCAACTCGTCTTCTCTTACTTGTTATTATCTCATTACCACACTTAAGTGACTCACACTAACTGGGAGTTTGCATGTGATTCTTCAGGGAGCTGCTGAACGCACACAGAGACAACCTGGGCACCATGGTGAAGCTGGTGATCTTCAATGAGCTGTCCAATGCCAGGAATCCCAACAACATGCAAGTCCTCCACACAGTGCTCCAGCACAGCCCAGAACAGGCTCCAAAGGTGAAACTTTTTAAAAACGAGATTTCACGTTATTATTGTAATCATCATTGATGTCTGTTTTCATTTTTATTCCTGTGTTTGAACTCTCATTGTTTTTTCTTTATGTCTGTAGTTCTTGGCGATGGTGTTCCAGGACCTGCTAACCAATAAGGACGATTACCTCCGTGCCTCCCGAGCTTTGCTGAGAGAGATCATCAAACAGACCAAGCACGAGATTAACTTCCAGTCCTTCTGCTTCGGTTTAATGCAGGAGAGGAAGGAGCCCAGCTACGTGGACATGGAGTTCAAAGTAAGTAGATGTGAAAAAACCCTCAGTCTTTTTAGCTGTAAACATCATGCGTTGACACCTGACTCTAAACTGTTTATCCTCGTCCTTCCTGCAGGAGCGTTTTGTTATCCAGGTGACAGATTTACTGACCGTGTCCATGATGTTGGGCATCACTGCTCAGGTGAAAGAAGCTGGCATTGCGTGGGACAAAGGAGAGAAGAAGAGTGAGTGCCATGTATCTGTTCTAGTGGCATATTCACGAACCATATAGCATTATTAGGTATTTAAGGTTTGCCTTAAACACGTGTCTTGTTTCAGATCTGGAGGTCCTGAGGTCGTTCCAGAATCAGATAGCTGCCATACAGAGAGACGCTGTGTGGTGGCTTCACACTGTGGTTCCCACCATCAGCAAAGTCGGTGCAAAAGACTATGTTCACTGGTTGGTATCTGCTTGCACCTCAGCAGTTTGCGTTAGCGTCATCTACATTAAATGTAATTTATCATCATCTCTCATCTCTCTCGTGCCCGCAGTCTTCACAAAGTGCTTTTCACAGAGCAGCCTGAGACATATTACAAGTGGGACAACTGGCCTCCTGAGAGTGACAGAAAGTAAGTCTCCATCCATTTTTTAGAAGTGTGACATTTTTGTAGCACGTTCCCTTCCCTTCCCAAGCTTATTTTCCTTTCTCTCTCCTCAGTTTCTTCCTTCGTCTCTGCTCCGAGGTGCCTCTGTTGGAGGACACGCTGATGCGCATCCTGGTGATTGGCTTGTCCCGAGATTTGCCCCTGGGCCCAGCTGATGCCATGGAGCTGGCAGATCACCTGGTTAAGAGGGCTGCTGGAGTTCAGTCGGATGGTGTGTGAACATCCACTTTAGTCTCCAACTGTTTACGATCACAGTTAAAGCAGTGTGTATTACTCTCTGGTAGAACGTTTGGACATTTGGTGAACACATGTGCTTCAGTTTAATGAGCAACCAGTTATAACTGTAAGTAAGGAGACGTCTCCTTACTCACATCTTATTCTCTCAAGTCAGCAAACCATTTTAGGAAAGTATTAACAAAGGGGAAAAAATGTTTTTTTATTGTAATTGTTTGAATACTTGTGATTCTTGCCAGTTTGAAGCCGCACATCTGACTCACTGTTTCCTGTTTGACAGATCTGGAGGTCCTGAGAGTGGAGAGGATCCAACTCATTGACGCGGTGCTGAATCTGTGTACATACCACCACCCAGAGAACATCCAGCTGCCAGCAGGGTACATCAGATGACTTTTAAAAACACTTACAGGTCATAAAGTTTACGGTCTAAAATAACAAATTGCTCTTAATGTTTAAGGTACCAACCGCCAAATTTGGCGATATCCACACTCTATTGGAAGGCATGGCTGCTGTTGCTTGTGGTGGCTGCATTTAATCCTCAGAGGATAGGTACAGTCACGTTTATGTCTCATACATAAGATTAGCTGTTAAATGTATTCCAAGTCATGAAATTGTTTCTTTTGATAAATTGTCTGCCATTTTTTCCTTTAGGTTTGGCAGCTTGGGATGGCTATCCCACACTGAAAATGCTCATGGAGATGGTTATGACAAAGTAAGTAAAGGCTATCATTTAGACTTAAATAATTTCAAGTGGGAGTTGGAGATAATGCTTAACTAACACGTGTCTTTCTCTCACAGTAACTATACCTACCCTCCCTGCACCATTGCGGATGAGGACACAAAGACAGAGATGATCAACAGGGAGCTGCAGATCTCTCAGAGAGAGAAACAAGAGATTCTGGCCTTTGAGAGCCACTTGGCAGCAGCTTCAACCAAACAGACCATCACAGAGAGCAACAGTTTGCTGCTGTCTCAGCTCACCAGTCTGGATCCACAGTAAGATACCAAGATAAATTACTTCAGTTTGTGCACAATGAAACAGAAATCCATCCTAGTGGGATAGATTTGAATCATGAATCAGAATCTTTGAAATGAATCTTTGCATATAACACAGCTTTAAACAGTATACATTATTCCCATCATTTTTAGATCTTCTTCTTTTAGATCTAGATTTATATCTTCCTGTTTGTTTCAGTTGCGTTCCATGTCCTTGTGACTAGCTGAATGATTATTTGTAATCTCTAAAAAAGTCCTCAATTATAAGCTAAAAAGTTACCCAAAGTATGAACTGTCTGTACAGGCCATGGGAATCAAAGCCCCCAATATGTGTTCTTAAAGGAGACAACAGTGGACCTTGGCAGTCCTGCTTTTTATGCAACAGATGGTTTAGTTCAGGTTTTACCACTACAACATAAATGTTGGTCAAGAAGTCCTGTGTTACTTAAGATAAATGAGTTCTTACAGTTGTGTTTCTGGAATGACACATTTTTTGTTTGTGTTCAGGGGTCCTCCTCGTCGACCCCCACCACAGGTCCAGGAGCAGGTAAAAAGCCTCAATCAGTCTCTGCGTCTGGGACACCTCCTCTGCCGCAGCCGCAACCCAGACTTCCTCCTGAACATCATCCAGAGACAGGTGACACCAGTGGCCATCAATATATAGTACACTAAATGACACAGAGAGAGAGAGCCTAAAATAGTGTGGCCCTCCTTATGGCAGAGGAAATAACATTTTTCAATCCTTCACAGGCTTCTTCTCAGTCCATGCCGTGGTTGGCTGACTTGGTTCAGTCCAGTGAGGGGTCCTTGGATGTGCTTCCAGTGCAGTGCCTGTGTGAATTCCTTCTGCATGATGCTGCAGATGACAGTCTGCCAATAGAGGATGATGAAGAGGGAGAGAGCAAAGAGCAGAGGGGCCAAGAAGAGACAAGTATGTTGATTATATTAAACCTTATTTTTGGCAGTCAACTTGGCAGCTTTTGTTTCCTGAATGATTGATCTTTGTCCTTGGTCTCAAATTTAATTTATACTCGTACTTAACTATTCATATATGCATCTGGGTACAGAACAGGACTTAACTGAATCCTGAATTATTCTCTCTCTTCCTCTCAGAGACAACAAAAGCAAAGGCAGCTACTCGAACGACTCCAGGATCTTCTGTTAGGTCCTAAAGCTGATGAACAGACAACATGTGAAGTGCTGGATTATTTCCTGGCGTCGTCTCAGCTCGTCTCAGGTGGCATCCAGAGTCCTAGCTATGAAGGTAACATACTGGCAGCAGAAAACATCTTCTAAGCGCTAGTAGCATTGTGTTACTGTTAAAGAAATGATCCCACTTACATTATGTATTTGTGTGCAGGGTCTGTCACTGGTGCTGAGTGAAGGAGGCTTGAAGGACGCAGATGAGCGGGATCAACCCATGGAGGAAGATTCTGCAGATGCTGAGCTCTTGCCAGGGTACCAGTGGCTGCTACAAGACCTCCCAAAGCTCCCGTTGTTTGACAGCGTCAGAGGCATGACGTCCACTGCTCTGCAACAGGTCAGTATCTGACTCATCAGAGAACTGTCCATAAGTGTAAAAAATACATTTAAGGTGGATTAATGAGTAGGAGTTTCAAGTGTGTTTCTTGTCTGAAAGGCCATTCACATGGAGACAGATCCACAGACGATCAGTGCGTATCTCATCTACCTATCCCAGCATGCACCGGTGGAGGAGCAGGCTTCTCACAATGACCTGGCTCTGGTAATCACGGCGAGTTTGTTTAAATTTCAACATTACATGCTTTTCGTTATCCAGTTTTGTTTTCGTAGGGCAGTGCTGACATGAATCTGGTCTCCTTGTTGTTCTCTGTAGGACGTTGCCCGGCTGATTGTGGAACGTTCCACCATCATGAACAGCCTGTTCTCCAAACACTCCTCCAGGCCAGAGTCTGATGCTGTGCTCTCTGCTTTCCTCACCATCTTCTCTACTTATATCAAGAGGATGAGGAAGACCAAGGAAGGCGAGGATCTTTACAGCTGGGTGAGCACTACGAACTGAACTATGTTGTCATTTAGAATAGGGGAATCTTGTTATAGGCCATCTTCAATGTGGGTTCCACACGCCCTAGAATTTTGCTGCAATCAACAATAATTGTTAACTTGACAAACATGTTTTTTTACAGTCTGAATCTCAGGACCAGGTGTTTCTGCGTTGGACTACAGGAGAGACTGCTACGATGCACATCCTTGTGGTCCATGCCATGGTTATCCTGCTGACTCTGGGGCCACCCAAAGGTAGCCCCGTTCATGATGCATTCCAGTGTTTGTTAGAGAACATGCTCACTATTGTGTATCGTGTACAGGAGAGAGCGATTTCTACGCTCTTTTGGACATCTGGTTCCCTGACAAGAAACCCCTACCCACTGCCTTCCTGGTTGACACTTCAGAGGAGGCGCTTCTGTTGCCTGATTGGTTGAAACTGAGGATGATTCGATCAGAGGTCTCTCGATTGGTCGATGCAGGTACAACTTCTCATATTACACCAAAGTAAATATGTTTTTTCACTTTTTTGTGCATTTTTTATTTTTTTACTTTTTAATGCATCAGTGCACGTCTCCCTCAGCTTTGCAAGACCTGGAGCCTCAGCAGCTGCTGCTGTTTGTTCAGTCCTTCGGCATTCCTGTATCCAGCATGAGTAAACTGCTGCAGTACCTGGATCAGGCTGTTTCCCATGATCCGCAGACACTTGAGCAGAACATCATGGACAAGCGTAAGAGTCTTCTGCATATATTCTGCTCTTGAAATTTTTTAATATTTAATGTTTTGTTGTGTTTGTATTAAAATATTTATAATTTATCTCATTTTGTATTTCCTCTGCAATAGACTACATGGCCCACCTGGTTGAGGTGCAGCATGAGCGAGGTGCCACTGGGGGGCACACTTTCCATGCATTATTGAGTTCCTCTCTTCCTCCACACAGAGGTCAGTGACTTGATCCTCTAAATGGTTGTTTCTATGTAGTGGAGACTTATATTATACAGCAATTCACATTCAAATAATTAGCTCCATTAAATATTCACTCACATCTTTTATGTGTTTGCAAATAATAAGATTTACCTTTGTACTTTTATGTATAATATTATGGAACATAATATCCTGATTACATCCCTCCTGACAGATTCTGCTGAGACAAGTAAGGCCAAAGTTACAGTGGAAACGCCCCACAGCTCTGTAAAGATGAGAGCAGCCAGTCAGCTTCCTGCAGTCGGGCCCGATGATGATCTCACTGGCATGTTGCTTCAGGTAGGATTTAACTAGCTAACTGTCTCTCATATTCGTGTGGTATGATTTTTTTTCCCTTTTTAACTTGTTGGATAACTCTCCAAAATAAAAGTTCTTTCCTTTATTTATTCCAAACTGTCAGTGTGACTGTTGAGTCACTTCTGTGTCAAACTGACCTGGTGTTTGTCTCCTTTACTTCGACAGATATTCCCCTTGAAGGTAGACCCTCGCTGGCATGGCCCACCTCCCAGCCAGCTCTCCTTGGCCCTCCAGCAAGCCCTGGCTAAAGAACTGATGCGGGCCAAACAGGGCCAAGTCCAGCAGGGCGGGTTGGCATTTCGCCTTCTGCAGGCCATCGCTGCCCTGCTCACCTCTGCCCACGCGGGGCCTATCGTCATGTCAATGCACCGCAGCCATGCCCTCTCCTGTCCTCTCATGCGCCAACTCCACCTCTACCAGGTAAGTCTTGCTGACAATCAATGCATAAATCCATATGTAGACTCATCAACCACTGAATTATAATATTTATTTATTTTTTCTCTCCAGCGTCTCGTGTCACAGGACATCGCTTTCTCCTCCCTCTTCCTCAAGGTCATTGTCGAGATGTTAATCTGGTTAGACAACCCAACTGTGGAAGCGGGACCTCTGAAGTCTCTGCTCAGATCCTTCGCTGGGCAGAACTCTCACAAACACAGGCACAATGATGGTGAGCAGCTCAACTATTTATCTTGTCAGATGCCGGTTAATCCATTCTATATAAACATGATAAGTGTCTTTGCCCTGCAGTGCGGACAGGGTTCCTCCACCTGGCTGAGGCTTTGGCATATCGCAGAGATACTGAGGTGCCACTGAGAGCTATCATTGCAATGCTGAAAGCTGGAGACAGATGTAATGCAGAAGCAGAGCTCATTGGCAAAGGTATTAATGGACTGACTTTATTCTGATTTTAATAGTTAAGAGTAGTTGCTTAAGTCACTTATTATTTATTTATTTACAATTAAAAGAGTGCTTTACAATAAAAAAGAACCAAAGTAGAGAATTGGGAACAGAAGAAGTCCAAGATCTAGTACTAAGCATGCAATCTTGTTATTGTTTTTTCAGTGTTACAGGGTCTGATGGAGGTGAAATCACCGTATTTGGAGGAGCTGCTGTCTCTGTTGATGACTGTGGGTACACAGAATGGGACAGCCGGCCCTGTTGCCATGGTGATCTCCTTGCTGCTTCAGGAAAGTGAGGAGCGAGCTGTGAAAAAGGAAGTGGATTCCAACAAGTGAGCACCACAATTCTATTTCCCTCTCAAGTCATGCAAGAAACATTCATATTTGATGGGACTAAATGACAAAAACAGCTGCCTGTGACAAACACAGCAAAACTGTGCAGCCCGCTGTCTGCGGTCTCGCACTTGTAAACTTTCTACTGGATTTGGTTCGGGGAAGGTTTAATTGGTTTTGCAGCTTTACATTGGCTTTACAGATTTCACATGCCCTGAAAATCTCAGATTACTTTACAGAATCTTTTCTGTGCTCTTCGAGTGAGGCAGGTGCGTGTTGAGAGGTTGCTTGTTGTCACATGCAGTGTCTGGTTTAAGGAAGTGCAGATGGAGCGATTGCACTTACTGTATTTGTGTTGAATACTCTCTGTATGTGGTTGGAGAAGGGTGTGCTAAAAGCAACCAAGTCAGGTTCGAAGTGGCTGAGTTTAAATGGTAAAAATTAGGATTTGCTGGTTGTAATTAAGATCTGTAGCTTCATTTAATTCAGGATGTATTGGACATTATTCTTCTCTGAAGTCTTGGTTAAGGCTGCAGGGGGTAACTCTCAGTTTGACCTTTGCCAGCAGCTCTGAGGTGACAAAGTCAGGACTGAGCTCTGGGCTGCTCGTTGATTGGCTGGAGCATCTTGACCCTGAGGTCACGTCGGTGTGTCCAGACCTTCAACAGAAACTGCTGTTCACCCTGAACAAGGTGAGATAAGCATTGCCAGCAAATATTATACTTCTCTCATCTTGTCAAGCTTAAGTGTGTGTTTGCTCAGCTTTAGTGATGCATCCTCTCTTACTACGTCTCCATTTTAGGCACGAGGCACCCCCGCCTACAGACCCTATCTTTTGGCTTTGCTTACACATCAGTCAAACTGGTCCACCCTCCTGCAGTGTATCAGTGCTCTTCTCAGCAAGCGCCGAGACTACAAGTACATCGTTAAACATTTTCTCAGCCAATGTTTTGTGTGATTTTAGTAGATTAACACATAAAAAGATTTTATTGTGCATAATGTTTCTTATGATGGGAGCTTTTGTTTAATATCTGCATAACATTTTTCAGACTTGACCCATCATCAGCCCTGGATTTCCTGTGGGCGTGCAGCCACATCCCACGTATCTGGCAAGGACGTGACCAGAAGATCCCTCAAGTAAGATCAAAAGCCCACATACAAATGATGAGACAGGAGTTCGTTCTGCTGATGGCTGAGGCTGATGACTAATACGTTTTCCTTTTTTGTCCCCGCAGAAGAAAACTGAAAAGTTTGTGTTGCGGCTCAGTTCAGAGGAGCTCATCAGCCTGGTGGACCTGATCCTGTCAGAGTCAGAGCTCAACGGTCGCGACTCACAACTTAATGACAAAAGCAGCATGGACCAGGCCTCGCGCTCCCTCATCCAGTCCCGGCTGCCCCTCCTTCACTCCTACTGCAATGGAGATCTTGAAAACATCAAGAAAGTCTCAGAGTACCTCATCAACTGCACAAAGAAATGGGAGGACAGGTAAGGTTTATATTAGTTGTCATGTAGTTCAGCAATCATCTTTTGTTCTCGGATCTTTACTCTTCCCTCTCTCTCATCCCTCTATATCCAAAGACACATATGTTCATCATATTGTTATTGTTTAAGGTTCACCAAAGTGGTCAGCCCAATCCATTTTGACACATTGTATTGTTCCTTCTAATGAGCCCAAACAGTGAAAGTCATGTTTTATTTTTTATTTTTTTTATGGTGTGCTGATAAACTTAGGGTAAATCACACTAGATTTTCCTTCTCAGTGCAGATGAACTTTTCAGACTTCCTCTGTCAGCCACAATGCTGTGGACCAGGGAAAACTCGATAATTAGGTCTATTGGTGTGAAATTAAAACCAGCAGAAGTCGTCTGTACTGTGATCTCTTTAAAAGCTCAGTGTATTATAATGAAGCCAAGAGGATTAAGGCTGAAGCTCTAAACTTGCCTGTGTTGTGAATTCCTGCTCTGACTTAGCTGTCAGAGATCAGGGTGCAACTCTTTGTGGAGGCAAACCCTCCTTTCATGAATATGTCTCTGGTTATTAAACCACTTTAATGAGGAAACTTTGGCCAAGGTCAAGCAAAATTAGCTTCCGAATTACAGTATTTTAAGTACAGCTAAGCTGTCTGGTAAAATGGTTGCTTGTGAAAATATGGCAGGATAAAAAACATGTTGAAAGTAAAGGGCTTTGGCCTTGTGTTGAATAAACACTTGATTGTATGTTAAGCATTCTTCTTGCGAAAGCTCGCTGTCAGATAAGCTGGTGTTTATTCCAATTACACACCAACTATTGAAGAAGGAGCGGACTCTTTACTTTTGGTCAAGGTCGCTGTGATTTGCTTAATGCATAGCCGTAATAAACTTTTCAGTTAGCAGAGAGTGCATCATTTGAGCCTGACAAGAGCCTTAGCCAGTAAGAGGATTTTATGAAACCGCAATGACTTGAAGGCAAATACCTCAGAATTACATTATGCTATTCATGTGCCTAGTTTGTATTAATGTACATTAATTATTGCCGCTTGTAGACAGAAACAATAGAGAAGTTCTTCATCGTGCTCTCTAATCTGTGATCTCATATCGGCTCTGTTGATAATCAGTTGAAAGAGATGGAGAAAGTGAATTTCACAAAACCCAACTGGGAACATTGTCTGCTTTATAATGTTAGTTCCACTATAGAGCAAAGCCTCACTTGAGTTGAAAAGCTGTAACAAACTTTTTATGGCTGCACAAAATTGGTCAACCAGTCACTGTCAATTAAATAGCTTCAAGCTACACAACTCAATAACATCGGGGATTACAGTCATGATTATTTTGTTACTAAGCTTCTGGCTTTACGACGGACAGCTGAACTGTCCTACGCAAATAATAACATGTATTTTCCCCTAAAGTGAGTGGAATATTCCTGTAGCTGGTGGCTTGTCCCTGAACCATAGCATAAAGTATACTTTTTTGTTTATTTTTTCTTGCAGTGCGATGAGTAAGAGGTGCCAGAACTTGCTGCTGCAGATCTATCTGCATTTTCCTGAGGTCATCCAGCACGTCACCCTGCCTGACGGCACCTTCAGCAGTGGAGGGGCTGCAGACGGCAGCAGCTGCAAGGTGAAGATTTCCTGCAATTTACCAACTAAATCTAAGAGATTTTGTTGTGACATTTGAATTTTTATTCCATGCTATCATGGTATAATGATTTCTGTCTGTTTATCCTTCTTGTCAATGTAACAGGCTCAGCATATTGAGTAAAATATCTGTTCTGATTTAGTAGTAATTTCCTGAATAAATTTGAGCGAAACCAGATTTTCTAAGTGCTGTATAATTAATCCCTAAAGCACAAGTAGCAGTATATACATTGAAATAGTCCACTGCTTCTTACAGAAAAGGTCAAAAGTCATGACCTACACCTTGTAAGAGTTTCATCAATGTTGTGATATGCAATCTTGAAATTTATCCACAGGAGGAGTCACTTATAGTGCTGAAAGTCCGATATTAACATTTTTTCCCTTGTATTCATCAAAAACTATTTTGTCTGCACTTGAAACCCCAAGAAAAAAGTGCTTTATGTTGTATACTATATGAAATTCTGTACTTAAAACCATGAATTTCCCATGACACTAGACAGAATATTTATATATTTATTTTCATTTCTCAGCTTGATGTCCTGGTCCATCGCCTGGTCACTCTGCTGGCTGATGTAGGAGACTCAAAGTCTGCTGAGGGTCGCGTATCTGATGCCAACCTCGCCTGTAGGAAGCTGGCTGTGTCCCACCCTGTCCTTTTGCTCAGGTGAAATTAAATATAATGTATGATTCAGTCTACAAAGGTGTAGATTATCTGTTGCCGTAGAAGAGAGTACAACCTGCTGACTGTTTTTCTTTGCTCCCCCCCAGACACCTGCCTATGATCGCAGGTCTCCTGCACGGTCGCAGTGTCGAGTTTCGGCAGCAAAACCACATGACCTTTTTCAGCAACGTGCTTGCCATCCTGGAGCTGCTGCAGCCGCTTGTTTTCCACAGCGACCACCAGAGGGCGCTTCAAGACTGCCTTCTGTCCTTCATGAAGGTCCTTCAGGTGGGTGGCTCACACACTTACAAATCTTCACCAGGGGATTTAGGATAGAGATTAGATTCACCGTGTTCTTGTGTGTTTGTGGGTCTTGTAGAGCTTTCAGAGGTCTCGTGCTCCGTTGGTCTTCATCAACAAGTTTCTGCAGTTCACACAGAAGTACATAACGCACGACGCAGCTGCAGCCATTCCCTACCTACAGAGGCACTCCGACATCTTACAGTTAGTATTTCATTGCCACAATATCTTCGAATGATAAATTTGTGACAAATATTAAACTAGAAATGAGTAATTTTTTAAAAGTGTTTAAAGTAACATTGGTTTTGTGAGAGATTTTGTTTTGTTGCTTCCTCCTTTTTAGGGGTCTGTGTGCAGAAAACCCAGACCTGGTTCAACTGAAATCGCTGCTTGCTGGTCTCACTTTGCCAGTGAAGAGCTCTTCTGCAGAGGTCACGACAGAGGAAAGGGATGGTAAGCATGGTTTTTATATTGGCCTCATATACCTGGAACATGAGAACGTTGTACCAACATATATGTACTGTATGTTACGGTTACATTTTAAGTATAACATCTAAAGTCTCCCTTCTTACAGACAACAGTTTTGCAGAGGCGTACATTTAGCTAAATAATTGTTTTTTTCTCTTTACTAGACGACTTATCCACTGGTTCCCTGCCCCTAGTCAACATATCCGCCTCCGTTTCAGTGAGCGCTGCCGACATGACAATGTACCTGAAAAAGATGTCAAGAGGAGAAGCAGTCGAAGGTAACAAGCACACCACTGCAGAAATGTCACATGTATGAATCCTGTATCATAATGAATAATGCGCTGATTCTTCCTCCCATCTGCTAAAGACGTGTTGGAGGTGTTGACAGAGGTGGATGAGAAGTCGAGGAGGAGCCCAGAGATCATCCAATACTTCATTGTGAGTCATAAATGACAGACAATTTAAAGAAAAAAAGATCAAGTGTAAAACCTGTCTGTGTAACACGTCAGTAACATGTCCATCACCACCCTGTGTTGCTGTTTGTAGAACGATCTGCAGAGACTTATGGTTTCCTCTGAGGAGTTGTGTCGGAACATGGCCTTCAACCTGGCCCTGCGCTGCATGCAGAATAATCCCTGGTAAGTTTAGAGCACTATGGGACAAACCACTTGCAGAGAGCATGCTGGAACTGTAAGCATGCTTTAGTGATTATCTGTCTGTCAGTCATTCTTCAGATCGGCTGTCTGCATACTTTTGTTTGTTACCAGTACTTTTCATAATAATAATATTTCCTGTGCTGCAGCCTGGCAACAGACTTCCTGCCGACCTTCATGTACTGTATGGGCAGTGGTAACTTCGACGTGGTACAGACTGCTCTCAGGAATCTTCCAGAATATGTGCTTCTCTGTCAAGGTAAGAAGCAGCCGTATTTAGCCACATCCTTGTTGACAGCTATCTAGTAAGAAGCAGTCATTCCCGTGCTTGTTTTCGATCATAGTCACGTGACCATGCAGTAGTTTTTAGCAAAGAAAAAAAAGTGATTTGCATGCAACTAAACTCCTAGTCAGAGTCACACATCCACAGCTGCACAATGAACTGATGAAGCCTCTTGGATGAGAGGTGAAACGTCTTCCACTAAGTCCAGTTGTGTTTGATTGAAATTTCCTTGAGATAACTATGACCTGGGTGAATGAGAATATTCACAGGCTCACAATGTAAAGTACTTTTTTTTCTCATTCTCCAGAACATGCAGACATCTTGCTCCACAAGGCGTTTTTAGTGGGTATCTACGGACAAATCGACACCAGTTCAATGATCTCAGAGTCTATGAAAGTCCTTCACATGGAAGCAACAACATAACAACAAAGTGTACAGCTCCACATCTGATTGGAAATAGTGTCATTCACTCTCTGCATTCCAGAGCTAGATACATTTTTTTTATTGCCTCTAGTTCAAAAGTTGCTCTAATTTGATCATAGCAGATTAACGAACTCTGTGGCTCTTGTGGTTCAGATTAAAGGATCCTCCAGTGAGCTGGTAGCTACCAGTAGTGTAATAATTTAGTGACTTCAAAGAATGTATTAAAGCTCCCTCTAAATGAGTTGAAAATGTAATAATTAAAACTGTGAAATTACTGTTATTGTAATAAAATCGCAATTAGTGCATTTATTACTTGGTAAAGGATGTAAATTATTTTTTAACTGATAATGTAACAATACGTTAACCAGTAATGAAAAAAGATAAGGAAAAACTGGAACATTATTAGGTGATGCTGTTATATCATTCGTAAAAGAAATCACGAAAAATTGGAGAAATAATAGAAAGAGTGGATATATTAATTGAAAATCAGAATATAATAAATTATATTACAAATATTTAAAATATAAAACAGTAAAACAAAAGCTGTTTTTGCCTTTAGAGGGAGATTTTTGCATTTTTGAGGTTATTAAATTACAAGCAGCTACATTATTTGGCACCATTTGGTTTCATATTTTTAATAGTTTGAATTTGAAATATTAACATTATTGCTTAAAAAAAGCATTTAAAAAGCACACTTTGTTTGTATAAATGTTTTTAATAAACATCTAAACATCGGGAATTTGACTGGTTTTCTACCTGTGTAACACTAAAGGCTTTAATTTATTCACTATTCATCTCATTCATCTAGGAATTGCCAAACAACAAATTATTAAAAATAAGGAGCCAAAATACAAAAAATGTGCTTCTGTCCAAAACTATGTAGTGAATTCCTTTAACAGCTGAAATGAATGCTTTAAAGTCAGTGTGCTTTACTGTTACTAGAACACCATCTGTGGACCACCTTGATCTGAATTGAATAAAATAACTTTTGGAAATTACCTTTTTTATGTTTCATTCAGCTTTAACTGACAGAAAGTGAAAAGTGCAACATATTTCAACGGTTAACTGCTCTAGTTCAGGGATTCAATGGAGACATTTTACCACCGTTTAATTGGAGAGCAGTTCAATGTTGAAATTGTAAAAACACAAATTTCACAAGAACCAAATTATTACCTTTCAAAAAAAAAAAAAAAAAAACATTTTAGCACCTCAAACAAGATTGAGTGGGGAAAAATAAATGGCGGAAGGTTTGTGGCCTTTCATTTCATTCCAATAATTCTTGGATCCTGATAAAACTGGAAACAGCTGTCATTGGTGCGCTCGCTCTTCACTGGGGTGTAACAGACAAATTAAAGGCGTGATGCACATGCTGTGATGGAAACCATTTTGCCGTGAAAGTGTGAGTTGTTTTGCCCAACGCTCCTGACTTCATCTGAAAACCTCTTGATGGAGTCAAAAGGATAAGTTAAACAATGTGTAGGCATGCTGGTAAACCAGGAAAGTGGACGTCCCTATTGATGGTAAATTAACCATGGCGGTAATTGTTCAATCACATAGACCAAAGGCCGCTTTGAAGATGTGATATGGGTAGGCCATTTTGCAGCACAGGCCGCTGCTGGTGTTTTGTTACATAGGAGGACATGGAGATGGAGCCACGGCATGGTTAAGGATCCTCAGTTAGGGTGAAACATGCCCACACTGGTGGGTCACTGGAATCTGTCGTTCACAAATAACAGATAGAGACAGGCTGGACATGGACAGCTGAAAGCAGGTTGTCTCAGACTACATTAATGCATCTTTTTCTTCTAAAATGTAACGCATTAGCCAAGGTTAAAGGTCAAAGTACTCTATATTTTGATCAAAAACTGCCTGCTTAAGGCTCTTAGGGTAGTTTTATTGAGTAAAATAAACATAATGTAACAGAAAATGTAAAACAGGCTGAGTTGTACAGAATTCAAAACCAACATTGTGAATAAATTATATGTTCCTTTGTCTTCTGAACCCTCATGATGCCTCCAAATCCTCTTTAATGAATATGTATTCACACATCCATCCCTGTAATTAACTTGTTCATATGTAAACTCAACCCGCGTCCTACCCATCATGCACCATACCTGCTCATCTCTCAATGCCATTTATGTCTGATGTGTTAATTGCACCTGTATGGTGTCCTATAACTAGCCGAAAGCTCTGTTTATGGTTATCAATCAACTTACTACACAAGTCTTAGCAGCCTGGGCTCTTGGTCAGGCGCCAGCATCCTATTGGCTGGGCAGCAGTGAGGCGGAACAGAGATGAGTGACAGCTAACGAGGAAGGGGGTTGGGGGTGGGGGTGGAGGGTGCTGTGTTTGCTGCTGAATAGTCTGACGGACCACTGACAAGTTAACAACCTCTGCCTTTATTCATCATACCAGGCT
The DNA here is from genome assembly GCA_033238685.1 of Lates japonicus. Lineage (NCBI taxonomy): Eukaryota > Metazoa > Chordata > Actinopteri > Centropomidae > Lates > Lates japonicus. The sequence continues at coordinate 5,575,856 of BRZM01000007.1, forward strand.
GGGTGCCCTCAAATGCAGCTGCTACAAGCTAACCGCTCATTTGTGCACGCTGAACATTTTGTCTCGTGGTAATAAAATATCTTCACAGACCATATTTACTGAGGTAAACATGGGCAGTAGTGGAAAGTGCATTTACTCATGTACAGTTTAAAGGTACTTGTACTTTACTGAAGTATTTCTTCTTTACACTTTATACTTCACTAAAATTTTTGCGTAAAATTGGACTTTTTACCCTACTACATACATCTGACAACAATAGCTGCTGGTTACTTTTCAGATTATGATTTACATAAAGAAGAAAATATAACACATTATAAAGATTAAACCAGTGGGTCCCAACTTTTTGGTTTTGACTCATCACAAAAAATCACATCTATCTAATGTAATATTGCACAAAAAAAATAGAGAAAAGTCCAAGTGTCCAAGTCCCTTTTTTCCCCTCTCCTACCTCATTAATCATCTCACAGAACCCGCTCAGGTTCATCTTGTGACCCTTTGGAGGGGGCCTCATGCCTATAAGACAAAACCACTGGACTGTATCTTAACCAGGTACAATGGTTAAAATTCTAGGAACAAACTGATGCACCAGTATTAACAATCTAATTGTATCATACAGTATACAATAATATATCTGTCACAGGGGACATTTTCAAGTCAAATTTGGGGCATTTTCGGTTTTATTTAACAGTGTTAGAAGAGATACAGACAAAAGGGAGAAGGGGGTGCGACATGTCAGGGTCGGACCGTGGATGTTGCTGTTATGTAGTACGCACCTTAAACTTTAGGATACTGCGGCATCCAGTCTAAGTTTCATGCCTAAATTTACTTTTTTTGTTCAGTTTTGAATGCAGGACTTAGAAATATTATGTGAAATATTGTTTAAATGTATAGGCGTATTGTTGTCAGTGGATCTTCTTGCCCATATGAAAGTGGACAGTGAATGAGCAGTGAACAGGAATGCAACCGGCAGAGGCTTCTCTGTGTCTCTCTCAGCTACAGGAGGGGCCCCGATGTGCCGCTACCTGCCCGTGCACATCTGTCTGCTCTCCGTCTTCCTCTCAATGGCACCCTCGCCTTAGATCATCTCCTCTTCCTCCACGCTTGAGTTGCACTTGGCTTGCGTGGAAAAAATGTGGACCGTCTCTCGCCTCTCTTCTCCCTGGCACTTTGATGTCTCAAGTGTGATTGCTCTTGGATTGTGGCCGCTTTCCCTTGAAGGTTTTGACATGAAAAGCAGGCTGGGCTCTCAGGTTTTTCCAATGGCCAGTGATCCAGGACTAAAACAATCAGCCTGCTCACTGTGGGATACTATTACCAAAGAGAGTGGGGCACCAAGCATAGGGGTTCCCTCAGCCATGAAATACACTTTTCCTCCAAGTTACAAACACATTTTAGGTGTGTTGATTGAATTATACCAATCCACACTCCCATTAATAGATTTTACTCTGAAGTTTGTGCAGGTCGACACTAAAATACATATGCAAGCAGCCTGAGAATATAGTCCCGGTGTGTTTGCACAGAGGTGGACGACTGAAATGATCCAACATTTGTAATGAATTAAAAAGAAATGAGGCCAGTAATTGCAGTTAAGATTGACCCAATCTGATAAGTATGATAATGTGACATGTCATTAACAGCAGAGGCATAAGTGACAACCCTTAAGCTTCACTTACACTTTCATTAAATATTGATCTTATCTGTGCTCATTGCTGCTCCAGCCTGCAAATTACACCAGATAGATATATTCCCATGACAGTGGGGCTGACAATAATCATCCATCTTCGCATGACATTTGGCAGAACTCTTGTTTTATGAGCTAAAGTGCCATTGTAGTGGAAGAGAAAGAATAATAATGTGCCGTGTTCGCGATCTCCATTATGTCAGATTGTATCTTATCACACTGAGGGGCAGAGTGTGACAGTTAATCCACTTCAGCCATGTCTGTCAAGGAAAAAATAAAGAGGGTAAATAGCCCACGTCATTTCATTTAAATTTCATCTCACTTAAATTGTTTTCTGCAACAAATTCCAAGATTTAAAAAAAAGAAGTCTATATTAGAATGAAAGCTGTTTTCAGCATAAAAGCTCTTTAAACCCAGTTAACACCAAAAGCTTGAGCTGTAGACCATTTAGCAGCTAAATAGCCACATATTTCCTTCAGGAGATGGTAGAGACCAAAAACGGAGTTAAAAAGAGTGAACATTGGATGTGCATTCATCAAATGGGCACAAACAAAACCCCAAATGAATGATAGGTTATGTCACGATTGCCATTACAAGCTAGTTCCGTTGTCACGAAACCATGAGCATATGTTTGTGTTTTAAACTCAGATTTAAAGTGAACCGAGAAATTCTCCCCGTCGGCGGGTGAATGTCAAAACAGCCTTCTAGTATTTGCACATACCTCATTCTGTACAGTGAAGGTCAACGTGAAGTAACAACAAGCAAAACATATTTTGTGTGTGTGTGTGTAGGGGGGGGGGGGGGGGGGGGGGGGGGGGTGTGTGAAAGTGGGAAGCAGGGGGGGGGGTTTAAGTGTTTCAAAATCGGAGAATCATTACGTTATCTGAGATCCCTTTTCCTTGAGTTTGCAATGAATGAATGCAAGTTCAAACAAGTCCATTTCGAGCTAAAGCCATCTGAAGGATATCCCATTGATTGAGCAGATAATGCACATTCTGTCCCTGCAGTTGAAGGCCTGCTAATGATACAATGATTGCTATTTTAGCTGTAGATCTCCTGTGTTGCCTTGTCATCCAGGGAGCTAGAAATACCTGAGAGACCAATAAGTCCTGGCATTAGCCATTACTATTGTTGTCTTAATGCCTCCTTCAATTATCCACAAGCAGCTCTTTGGAGCAACTACTGTCAGAACCTCCCCCACCGGTTTTTCGCCAATTTTGTCCCTGATTATCTGGATCAATGGGCATTAAAGGACCCACACACAGACAAACACAGAATTTGGGGGGTGGTGGTGGTGGTGGTGGAAAGGGGGTCTACTTTCAGACAGACCAGAAATCCCTGTAACTACCTGTGTGCCAGGGACAAACGGAGATGGCTATTCAGTCGTCAGTCCCACCACACACAGTGTTTATTTAGCCACAGCTCAAACCAGACACTTTTAATCTATTTTCCTTTTCCCCCGCAGAACTTGCAAACCCAAGAAATGATTTATTTCAGTCTCTGTCTGTCCTCCTCTCTCTCTCTCACACACATGCATACACACAGACAAAAGTGCTAAAAACTGGTTGTCATCCACCATTGATGGTGGCCCCTCGCAACTAAATCTACCTTAAAGTAATGCAGAGCCTTAATTATTTATCAGTTCGCTGTAAATTTTCAGCAATGTGCATTTTAAGGTAATAATGTAAACAAGATATGGATTGCTTATAAAAAAGAAAAATGATAATGCTTAACATGTTTAGTGAGCCTAAGTTTTACTAGAGAGTTTGAGTTTCCCATGTTCTAAATGCTGTTAATGGATTTTCCTTAGCCTGAGGGTGAAACACTGGATATTTGTAATTCCTTTGACACAAAAACACACAAAATTAACCAAATATCAGCTTTCAGTATCAACACAAGCTTTTAAGAAATCTAAATCGGTCAAACCTTAATCCTGACCTCTGTATTGCCTCCACTAAGGCACTGATATAGTGTTTGAACAGGTGCAGATGAAAGGGCCACAGGTGAGGGAGTCGCAGACCTCGCTGCTCGCAGAGGTATGACCACCCCCGTGACTCACCTCAGCCCCGGCCAGCTGCCTCCTGCAGAGGTCCCAGGCTGATCAAAGCCGCGCCTCGGCCCGCCAGTTCAGCGGTGACAACACTGACAGCTGAATGTTTTCACCGCCGTCTAGGCACAGATGAGCAGTTAGCGAGATGTGTTGTTGGGGTGATACATATCTTCGGATTAATTGACACACCTGTGTTTAATTCACACGCAGACAGTGCTGGCGATCATCTCATCAGAGATCCATCAACACTAAGCTACAGCTGCCTTGCTCAAAGAAAGAAAAACGTGTTAATAATCTTCCTGTCTTGGTTGTTAATGTGTTGATGTGTTTGCTTTGATCTGAGATGGAGAAATTCCTGTAACTGTCTGGTAACACTGAGTACTGCATGCTTTACAACAGTGGTAATAACAGAACATTACCACTAATTATTGCAATATACAATTGTACAAACACCTGAGGAAAATCACACTATGTGTTGCAACATGACATATTATAAAATTACCACTCAGTTACATGACAATGATACTACACCCTTGAAATCGGTGTACATGACATAAGACTATAATAAGTCTAATGTTATAAAGACAAAAAGCATGACATGCAAAATGTACATCTGTGCTTCTTTGTTTGGCTGGATTTCTATATTGTTTTTCCACAGCCAGTCTTGGTGATGTGGAAAATAAAATGTTAAATCAACACTAAGTGTAAATATGATGTTACTAGGAGGGATTAAAAACATTTAGCAAATGATCTTCCAGGTTTGTCACTTTGTTGTCAGGAGGTGTGTTTATCCTGGAACTTGCTTTTCAGGGTCTGCTGCCTTTTTCGTCCCACAGGACTGAACAACCTGTGTTTTCATTAAGTCTCCTTTGCAGTAATTTGTTCTTATTATACTTGACAACTGTTATATCAGTCAGATAAGAGTTGTGCAAATCTTCAGGGTGTACGTGTCTAAATGAACACAGTTATCTTATTTTCCATGTGCTGAGATCCTGTCTATCTCACTGATTGAAACCTCAAGAAGACAAAGATGTTGCAACTTGTCCCAGGTAGAAAATTCAGGAGAAACATATCCTATCACTATAATGTAAATAGATTAAAGGGCATATGTGGTTGGGAAAGTAATGACGAACACGGCAAACACTGATGGGATAATGCTGATAATCCTCCGAGAGATGAATCAGAGGTTGGATTTTCACCTCAGTCCTATAAACCAAACCCTGCTGTCTGTTTGGAGGTCATGTGACTGGGAAAGGAGGGGGAGAGGATTGGAGGAGAAGAGCAGAAAGCTAAGGTGAGACCACCTCCACCACTCAAGTCTTACCTTTACTCTTCAGGCAACACCTTATACCTGCACTGAGGCACACACAGCAGCTCTGACAACCAACTGGAGTGATTTTATCATCAACTGTTTTCATTATTTTTTTGCTGTAGACATTGGGCTGTGTTTCACTATTCAACCAGATTCCCTGTAGGAGTCAACCTGGCCCTTTTCACTGGACTGCCATCTAATATTGGACCCTTAATAACACGGACATGTTTGGCCCAGGGCAACTGGTCTCTACTCTCCTGCCTGCAATTTTCCATTCACCTGCAGCTCACTTTTTCCCAGCATTCCCAACCAGACTGGGATCTCAACCGCAGATTCTGATCCCGGGGCCCTTCATCAGCTACGAATCTTTGAGGAGTTACCTGCAGCCAGAGCCATGCAAGGAAGGTTTGCTCCTGGCCACACGGGCGGTCGGGATGGGGCTACTCACAGAGGGCACAGGTGAGTTCAGACCACAACTGCTGGGGCCAGGACGGGGACTCTATGACAATCTAGGATCCACGCAGCCAAACTGGCACTTTACAACCACAGTCTCTAAGACAGTCAGCGAGCACCATCTGACTGCAGTGTAAATGTTTACAAAAGATTGGCTAACAGCTCGTAACTAACAATCAATTATCAAGCAGTGTTAAAGTGGGCCTAATGATCGCTGTGCTAATTACCCAATCTAGAGCCATTAGTTCCTTGTCACCCGTTGGCGATTGTGTAATTGGTGCTTGCGCTGTGCTTTCCAGATGAACAGAGGCCAGTGAAGCAGCGTCGAGCACGGGCCAACTACAGCAGCTGGCAGCTGGAGGAGCTGGAGAAGGCCTTTGAGACCACCCACTACCCAGACATCTTCATGAGGGAAGCCCTGGCCCTCAGACTGGACCTCATTGAGGCCAGAGTACAGGTCACTGGCACACTCTATCTGAAAATGTTGGCTTTGTACTGTGTATCCATGTGATATTAATTCTCTTTCACAAGGGCCATCACTTCGAAGTTGTGTTGACAAACATTTAAACCCACAGATTTCTTGATTCGGTTCTGTTCAGGATCTCAAAATTTCCAACAGCACCAAAAATGTCACAATGAATGCTGTGAAAAAGCATTTTATATCTTGGCACAGCAATTAATATTTCTATTAATATAGATGTAACATAGCTCGGATAGGTTCAGATTTGCAAGTCTATTTTAAAACAGTAGTTGCATGCCCATATGTGCACTGAAACAATTATTGGCTGCTGTGCTAGTTCCTCCTGTCTATACTGCCTGCAGAGAAATTCCTATATTGCAAGAGATGAGGGTCAAAATCTACACTACTTGATCTGTCCAAAAATGCGTTCAAAAGTTCAGCTGAAAGTCATGAGGCTTCAGAAGTTAGAATTAGTGAAATAATGTGGGCGTCTTTTTGTCGTGAAATTTTCAGTGTGGTTGCATTGGAATTGCATCAGAGAGGAATCTGTATGGACAGAACAATTGATTACCTCAACAAATATCTCTTGCATGAGAGGGCATGTGAGTTGACCTGAAAAAAGGTGATGCTATTCTTCAAAAAAAAAGAAAGAAGCTAAAATATGTAGTTTTTCCAAACTTGGAGGGTACTTTTAACTACGTATCTTGTCAACATTTTGAAACATTAATACAATGTTTGTTTATTTACATTTCCCTTTTTATATTCATATTTATATATTTGGTACTCTTTTGCTTGTTTCCAGGTTTGGTTTCAAAACCGTCGTGCCAAGATGAGGCGGCAGCTGAAACTCCAGGGCCAGCTCGTTGCGAATCCTTACGCAAAAACAGACACTGATGAAACACCTGAGAGAGTGAGCAGGAGTTTAAAACAGCAGTCAGAGAGTTCTGACAGCGAGCACTGGGAGAAACGACAGGAAGGAGAAAATTATCCATGGACAAAAGCGGCGAACGCAGCGCTGAGTGCGCATATGCAGCCTGTGACCCACAGGTCGGGGAAGTGGGAGAGGCCGGAGGGGCCGAGCTCAGAGGAGCTCCGCTCCTGCAGCATCGCCAAGCTGAGGGCCAAAGCCAGAGAGCATGAGGCCGAGATCCACAGCACTGTAAACATGTCAGGAGGCGACGTGCAGGCACAAACACAGGAAGCTGATGCCATGCACAATGATTGACTGTTTTTCCATCTTCCTGTTTGTACACATAATCATGACCAAAAAAAACCCCTGTGTATACTATTGCTATGCCAGAACATACTTTTAAAATCTTTTTGGGATGAGGAGTTTCATTATTTAGCCATCATTAATTAAATATTTCTTACAATATAAAATGTTAATAATTTTCTTTTAAAATATTAACAAGTGGTTATGCTTGTCACTGTTTTTAGTTTTGCCCTCATGGTATATTCCAGCGAACATCTTTGTGACATTTTCTGGACATTTTTATTTAAACAGAACTTGTGAAGTTTGGGTGGTGATGACAGATCACTGTTTAGTCTATCTTGATAAAAATGTAGAGCTGTTGGTCAACATCACATGCATGGTTGCAGATTAAGTCTTTTTATATTTTAAGTGTGACATCTTAAATGTGTTGTTTACTCTGAATACACATTCTGTAGTCCGGGTCTTTAACAGAGCAGGACAGTGACAAATGACAAATGCTGCCATCTTATTGCCTCAGTCTATCAGGGCACGGCTGGAAATGGGATACAGTCAAGTAATTTTTAAATGATTTCACTAATGACAAGCTTATCCCTGACCTCTTAGGTTACCTTCACAGACAGGCAGGATGTCTGCATGCAGACACACGTCCTCACAGGAAACAATGGAAATAACTGAAAAATGAAATCATGAAGAGTGAGTCTACAGTATATACATACCATGATAAATGTCTGTATGAATCAAAAACTTGACATTTGGTTTTCACAGATTCTATGAAGAGCTGTGACTCTAAAGAGAAGAAAGGTGATTTAAACTAGTCAACAAATACAAAATGGTCATATTATAATTAAATCATAAATCATAAGCGGTAGTAGATCATTGTTGAGGTCAATAAATGCGACTTAACGTAGAGCAATTTAGTTTTCTGTGAAACATCTTTGATCTGGTTTTGGCCAAACATACACTGTTGTTATGCATGCCGCATCAACAGTCTTAAAAACACAGCACAAAATTAATCTGAGTGCCAGAGTGAACTATTACTGATTTTCACGTATTAAACTTGATAAGAAAACACAGCAGTGGGTCCGGAGGCATTTAATAATCCACTGGGTGTGTTTTTAACTACTGCATACAGTATTTTACATCATACTTTATTCAGTGAAAACAAAATGCAACATAATAGGAGGATACTGATTTAAATCGTCTTATGAGCTGTTGAATTCCACCCTGTAAATCCCCTGTGTTGGAAATTAATGTTTTTTCTTCAGATAGTATGGAATATAACAATCAATCAATCGACAATAGTATGAAATGATACAAGTAATGGTTAATAAAACTGTCTATTTCCATAACATCAGCTGTTCTGAACTATGCACACAGTTTGCAGCTGGTGTGCTGACTTAATTCGAGTTTAATTTACACTTAAAGTGCTCCCACATGCATCCATACTGCTGCATGGGAATGATACTAAAAATGTTTATGTGCATTTATGCATTTGACCAAAGGTTGAGAATGATCTTTTAACAGTGCAGAGTTACACTGCCCCCTTCTGGACAAGAGGATGTCCTCAGACAGGAAAAATCAAATAGTGCAGACAGGGCAACATATGAGAGCAGTGAGTTTTTAAAATACAATGCATTTATTTATTTTTACTGTAATGTAATTCCACATCTCTCATTTGTTGTCTACAATACTTGGAGACTCTGAGTATTTGTGACCCCTTTCAGTGAATGAGGTCACTGTGGGTTGCTGACATTTCAAAGACTAATGATTTTAAAATACAGTACAATCAGTGCTGGTTATCTTCTCCTCCGTCGCCCAGAGGCACCAGTAGAGGACTGTTAACCCGGGACAGTTAAAGAAATTGAGTAAAAAAGTATATTTGAGATCCTTAAACCCACTACCAGGAGCAACAAAGCTGCTGTAACTAACTACAGTATACATACATATTCATTAGCTTGACTATTACTAATTACATGTGACTCGTGTACACGTGGCTGTACACCTTATCATATAATACATCTATGGCCTCTCTCCGTCTTTACGGTGAAGACCAATCAGAGGGTTAGCTGACGTATGTCGTCATTGGCTGTGACGTGGCTCCTCATTGGCCAGGTCCTTCTGGGCGGAGCGCAGAGAGGCGGAGAAACGAAGGCGGAAAACAGATTTAAACCAAGTGTGAAACATTGCTTCTGTTTGCCAGTACAGTGAGAAAACACCGTTACCAAAGAGGTCTGGATGCTAAACAAACTCTGGAGCTGCTTTTTTGTCGAACATGAGTGAGACTGGACGCTGAACACACCTGCGAAGGTAAGGCAAACAGTTAGCGGTTAGTGTGGGCATTAACGTTGTGGGAGAGCATTAGCATTAGCAGCGAGCGTTAGCATTGGCATTACCTTGTAATGATATCGTTTAATTATTATATCAGGCGTTTATATCGCGTGGGTAAGAGTGTGTTTGTGTTTCTGTGACTGAGGCGTCCCTGACATGAGTTGTGGGCACCTACCATGGACGATGGACAATGAGCTTTTAGTAATCTGTGTAAATCCCTGTTTGTATTTGTTTTAATTTTACCACATTATATGTGTCTTTGTTATTTTGTTTTCCATCCTGATCATTTTAACTCCGCTTGTGGTGGTTTATCATGTCGTTGTCATTGGTTTGTGGCTATTTGTGGTCATTTTATATCATTGTGCGTCTTTACCTGGCTTTTTTACACCTGGGTGTTAGCATTAGCATTGGTGGCGCGCGTTAGCATCACCCTTATCGTTAAGCTATGTCTCTGGGGCTTTTTTCCTTTTTGTAGTCGTTTTTATTTGCGTGGGTTAAAGCGTGTTTGTGTTTCTGTGACTAAAGCGTCCCTTACATGAGTTGTGGAGGGTAGTAACAGTTGAATAGTCAGTTTGTCTCTATATAACTCTGTTTGCAACTCTTAACAATTACTTTGTAGACCTTTTACTGCTGATGCTACCACCGAGATTACTGGTAGAAATCATTGTAAAAACTATTTTATAAATTTCTTTTCTCTCTGAGATCAATAAAATAATATTCTAGAGTAACATAATTAATTTATTCACCTCAAAACTCAAAGTGTGATTGTCAAGGTCCTAGTGTTACATTTTCAGTGTTGTATTCTCCTGCTCTTCAGTTTTGGTTCTTTATTAATGAGGTTATTTGTATGTCAAGTGTTGTACTTGTGTTTTCCAGGTTTACTCGTTCAGCTGCTGCGGCCCGGACAGAAAAAACAGCTCTCACCTTACAAACCAAACAGGTATGTGTCCTAAAAATTTACCCAGTCTGAAAAAATTGATAAGCTGAATTAGTAATGTTAGTAAGTGTTGTTTAAATCCTTGGTATTTAATGAGTTTAGTATTGAATATCATAATAACTGATTAATCAGGTCTATAAATTGTCAGAAAATAGTACTAGTTATAGTAATATATGTTGTCAGTTAATTATCTGCATGTGGACTGAAGTATAATTAAAAATACCATAAGTTAAAACCCTGCTTTCATAAATGTACTTAATTGAAAAATTTTATTATGCAGTTTACAGTAATATACATGATTTCTCCAGTGATTAATTGACAGACAATTAATATAGAAATTTAAGATTTAAGATAATCATTTTAGTGAATTTCTCCCAAATGTTTATTGTTACTGATTCTTAAAGATGTGATGCTTTTTCTTGTCATATGTGACAGTAAACAGCCCACTCCTCTAATGTTTGGAAAATGTTCTGGCTCAGCTGTAATGTTGAATATTTATGTGTGTTTTTATGGTTAAACTGTTGATGAGGGATAGGTCATAGTGTACTGATCATTTTCTTTTGTATGTTTCTTGTTTTATTTCCTCTAGGTGTCACCACTTCGTTCATGATCACAGAGAGTCTTCGTACAATGAAGCTCTTTGAAACCAGGACCAAGGCCTCCAGGTAATTCCAAACGGCTTTACATCAACTGTCCAACACAAAGCACTGATATTAAACTGATTATGTTCAGTAATTCTTCAGTCTGACTAGTTTGATTTGTCACAAAAAGACCTCACTCATTATTAAAGTTTATTTACATAGTTCATGAATATACAGTTCAAAGAAAATTAAGAATTTAAACATCAGCTCTCTCTCTCCCCGTTTCCCTCTCCTTCGCACTTGCTCTTCCTCTCTCTCTCAAGCCTGGCTCCCACTAACAGATCTTTAAAATCTTACCAGATGTAGAAAATGCAAGACATCGCACACATGAGTACAAATAATGTCAGATTTCACAGCTTTGTTCTTATAGTGTGTGGTGTGGAGAGACAAGACCAACACAGTACACCACATACTGACAGATTCACCACCACCAACCAGAGACTGGACTCTCAGAACTCAAAATCTCACATGGTCAAACAAGACTTTAGAGTAAACAAACATGACGGAGGACGATGACATCTCGTTTGTTATGCTTCCGTCTTCAGTCAGCTTGCTTTCTGATCGGCTATCGTTTTGTTCCATGTGACAATACACAGAGTGCGTGCTCAGCTTTCCTCCGCCAATAATTGGCCCAGTTATTTTTTGGTGTGTGCCCTGCTTCACTATTTCTCTCTAAATCTTTCTGCCTCCTTCTCTCTCTTTGTCTCTTTCTCTCTTCCTTGCTCTCTCACTCGCTCTCCATCTCCCCTCTCTCTCTCACACTCTCTTGATCTCTCTCTCTTTCTCCCTCTGTCTCTTTCTCATTAGTACAGTAAATCATACATATGTACAGAACTTCTTCAGTTCGGTTTCACGCTAGAAACAGTCATTTTGCTTAATTTTGGCTTCTAACAACCAAATTTAGTTCAAATTTTAACTGACTTTGGAGAAAAAAACATTTCCATCCACTGGTGGAGTCAGTTCTTCAGTCAGAGCAGCTTTTTCTGTCTTTGTGTAGAAGGCAAATTTAACTCTTAACTCTCAACCAGTTAGTCCACACTCTGGTTTCATCGTAGATTTAGTGTCTTTTACTTATCTATCTTTTGACAGTTTGAAGTTCAATACCCAGAAACCCTCTGTGCTTTTATTTTGATGTGTTCAAAGTCAACTCTATAAAGATGTGTAATGTTTGTTGTGTTTTTCTCCACAGGATTCAAACTTACAAACCATTAAAGCACAGAGAGAAGAGAGAGATGTGAAGACATTTCCAGAAGGTCAGTGTTAGTTTATTCTTTTCAGTCATTATCTCACCTGCAGTTTGACACTTCAACAATGTAGCTGCAAAAAGTAAGTTTAAAAAAATTGGAAATCTAAAAATATAGAAAACATAAAACTTTATAAAAACTTTAGAATAGAATAGAAACCCTTTTGACAAATAGGTTTAAAAATAAGTATAAAAATAAATTGAAAACCTTTAAGCATGAAGTATAAAACCAACCTTCAAAAAACGTGTCCAAAAAATTTATGTAAAACCTAAAATACATTTAAAACCTTAAATAAATGGGTCTATCAAGTAAGTATGAAATCGTCTAAAAATAAGGATAAAACCTTTAAATGTTCAACCTTTAAAGTCCATGTAAAACAACTTCATAGATTTGTCTGTAAAAACATTATGTTAGAAAATACTGGTTAGAGTGAGGCAGTTACACACTTGTTCCCATAAGAACATACTAGTTATCAAAAAGTGAGTTTATTATCAGTGTAACATGACGATACTTTGTTTTAAGAAACATCTGTAATATGACTGCATATACAATGCAACTTGTTTCTTGAGTCCTTGAAGACAGGCCATTCGATTAACAAAAACAAAAAGCTCAGATGGCTCAAACATGTACAGAATAGGATGCTAGCAGGGAGCTTACAGGGTGCTAACAGGATGCTAATGGTCAGTGCGCTGCACCAAGTGGGCATGGTTTCAGCACCTTCAGTGGACACGCCCCCATCATCATCGGCAGAGAGAGCTCCTTATTTTTTCAAGATTTTGAAACCTAATTTTATATATTTGCTAATTTTTTTAAACCATCTAATTTAGCTGTGTGGTTAATACCTCATTTTTCTGTGGTGTGACTAACTCAGAATGGCATTAGTATTACTGCTTTACACAGACTTAAAAAGTGTATATATCTCTAAAACCTTTAAAAATAGGTCTAAGAATTAAGTATGAAACCTGTACAAAATAAATTTAGAACCTTAAATGTCTAAACAATAAGTATTAAACCCATAAAAAGTTAAGTACAAAACCTTCTACCTAAAAATCATTACATTTCTCTTAAAATAAAATACAGTAAAATTATTCGTATAACATTAGTTACAAAATAGAGAAATACAACTCAAAAGTTTAGAAAGACATTTATGATTTTATTCCAGACAACGTTTAGCAAATCACAGCAAAGATAACGACAGACATTTGACCACAAGGAAACACTGGTCAGAACTGGTTAGAGTTAGGTTTAATGTAGTTATGAGCACATTTTCCAAAGATTAACATAACTATGAAGTGTCTTTGTGAGCATTTAACTGTTTATGATACAATTATTAAGCCGCTGAATGTTCTCAAAGATGTTTCATAAAGTCCTTGGGGAATGTGCCCATGACTACATTACAGATGGTAGAGAAGTGTGTTCACTTGAACAACTGGAATCCAACACTGTTTACAGCAGTTAGATGGTGGTAGGTCTTTTATCTAATTAACAGCTTTGTAACACACTTGTTTTCTTTCATCCACTTCAGGTCTTCAGCTGCTGTCGTCTTCTCCTTCTGCAGAGACGAGCACATATTCATCACAGAAACTGATCAGTAAAATTGAAATATTTTTACAACGTACTATTATGACATTTTAAAAATGTTTTTATGCCTTACTATACTATGACATGCGGCTTAAGACAAAGGAATTGTCTTAAAGTAGCCATCTTACCTTTGTTTTTCACACCTCTACACACTGGATTAGGTTAGATTTTCATTTTGGCATTTTGCTATTTCAAAACAGTGCAATATCAGTACTCAAATGCAATCTATTACTGTGTACATAGTCCTGTTTATACTATTCATATTGTTTATAATTTTTGTTTGTTTATTATTGTTCTCTGTTTTATATCTTGCCTTGTATAATGCTCTTTTCTATTTTTGCTGTTGCAACACTGAATTTCCTGGTTGTGGGACTGATAAAAGATTATCTTACTCAAATAAAATCTTCTGAACACTGAATAGTTTGCCGTTCTATTGAATATTGTTGGTTTTTAATGCCTTACTATACTATGACATTTTTTGGCTGTTTTTGACACCTTACTATGACATTTTTTGGCTGTTTTTGACACCTTACTATGAAATTTTTTGACTGTTTTTGACATTTTTTATCAGTTTTTAACGCCTCACTATACTATGACATTTTTTACCAGTTTTTGATGCCTCACTGTACTATGACATTTTTTTTACCATTTTTTGACACCTTATTATACTATGAAATTTTTTGACGCCTCACTATACTATGACAGTTTTTGTTTTTTGACCATTTTTGACGCTCTCACTATACTATGACATTTTTTGGCTGTTTTTGACGCCTTAGTATACGATGAAATTTCTTACAATTTTTTGACGCTTTACTATACTATGGCATTTTTTGACCGTTTTTGGTGCCTATGACAATGACATTTTTTGACTTTTTTAATGTCTTACTATATTATAACATTTTTTTGGACATTTTTAAAACCATGATGACAATGATTTTTTCACATTTTTGATCCCTTACTATACTGTAACCTAACTGTTTACCTTTAGATTACTATTTCTTCTGGGTCGATTTCTTTTACTATAATCTTGTACATTAATTACTTTTATCGTTACATATTACTGTTTTACATATTACTTTTATCAATGCAAACTACACTGAATACTGCAAACTACTTTTATACTTCAGATAACTTTGACTATATTACATATTTCTTCTGATATTACTAATTACTTTTAAATTACATTATTTCTTACTGATGCATTATTTACATTATTTTTATGTTGCAGATTACTTCTATTGTTACACACTTTTTTGATGTTATTACTTCTGTTACATTGTTTGCTGCTCTTGATTGCTCTGTGATATTTGAGAGACAGTTCAAGTGTCTCTCTTTCCTAATTATATTTTAATAACTGAATAAATTGTTGATGTGAAAAATATTTTATTGATCTACTGTTGTGTTTTTAAAAAATAGAAACAAAAATATTTTCTTACCTTCACCTTTGGTGGTTCCTGTTGTTTCTGTGAATTCAGCTGAAACACACAGAACATTTTTTTAAAACATGGTTTTTCAAAAATAACTATTAGTTATGCCAATTAGTAATTGTCTGACCAACAA
Organism: Lates japonicus; assembly: GCA_033238685.1. NCBI lineage: Eukaryota > Metazoa > Chordata > Actinopteri > Centropomidae > Lates > Lates japonicus. Next base: position 5,591,316 of record BRZM01000007.1, read on the forward strand.
CCTTTGACTGTTCTTACATGAACTATGTAAATATACTTCATTAATGGTTTAATTTCTTGACAAATTATTAACTATTCAGACTGAAGATCAAATACATAAACATAAAACAACTTAATGTCAGTGCTCTGCCTTGGACAGTTGATGTAAAGCTGTTTGTGAATTACCTGGAGGCCTCTGTCCTGGTCTCAAAGAACTTCTTTCCTGTATGAGGACTCTCTGATCGTGGACGATGTCTCTGCGAGTCATGGACAATATCTCTCTGATTGTGGACAATGTCTCAGTGATTGTGGATGACATCTCGGCGACTGTGGATGAAGTGGTGACACCTTGAGGAGATAAAAGAGAAACATACAAAGGAAAATTAATCAATACACTACTACCTATTCCTCATCAACAGTTTAACCATGACAACACAAAAATATTCAACATTATAGCTGAACCACAATGTTTGATGGCTTTACATGTTTTACTATAATATGACATTTTTAGCCATTTTTGATGCTTTGCTATACTGTTGTGTTTTTTGACATTTTTGATCACATGCTAAGAATTAGTATTGGATTAGATATTCATTTTTCTTCGCCTCCTCTAATTGACACACAACTTCACACAGCACTGCTGCAAACAGACAGGCATTTATGTGGAATTTCAAGAGGTCAGCAAAGCCCCCATTTCAACAGCACTTAAGTATTATTATCATAAATGTTAACCTGCCCGGTGCACATGTTACCGTTAGCCGTTTAACTATTAGCAATTAGCCAATAACCACATCAGCTGTCTGTTAACAAGGTAGTGGCTAGCGGCTATAACTAATAATGAAACGATAATGTTAATGTGAGAGCTAGACAGCAAACGTTATCAGTCCTGCCCGTCTGTAACGTTAATAAACAGTGTTAATTAAACAGGATAACACAATTATTTGTGTCAGAAAAGTGTTACGTTTCTCTTAAAGTCCCAGACTGGAGATGAGAAAAGTGGACCAGCAAATAAAGAGCCTTCCCTACCAACTCTATTTAATCAGCAAATAAAATATTGTGCCTATTGAGTCCTCAGAAACAAAGAAACTAAACAGGGCTGTAGCTTAATGCGTTTGTGTGGACAACCTAACCTTTTGGACAACTTAAAAAATATTGTTGTCATTGCTGCTAGTTGGCATTTGTTTTTTGGGGATTTTTTTTTGTGCTACCCCAGACAACCTACAAATATTGTTGTCCTTTTTTTTGCAGTACTAAGAGAATTTTTAAGTATTTGTCATCTATATACCTTACGGTTAGTTTTTTGCACTACCTCAGACAACTTATCATTGATGTTATTGTCTGTATTCTTCTAGTCTTTATTAGTCTAGTCTCTATTAATATTTTTGTCCCAGCGGTATAAAAAATGGTATAGAGTATCGAGTTTTTTTCTTGGTATCGGTATAGAGTTTGAAATTTTAGTTTTTTACATTTTATTTTGTGACAACCCTACTTACTATGTGACATTTTTACCTCTATTTTGTACTACTATTACTTCTGCAATGCTTTTATATTACAATTACTTTTACTGTTACATCTAATATTAGATTACTTTTACCATTGTCATATGTGGAAAAAATTCAGACCACATGTGTAGCATACCCAAATGTACGACAAAGTCTCCTGATGTCATGACCTCAATCCAACAGGAAGTCAGCCATTTTGACTTTAATACACAAATTTTGCTGATTTTTCGCCATTTGGGGACATTGTCTTTGAACGAATTCCTCCCAGAGATTTACTCTTATCGACGTCAAACTCAGTCAGTATATTGTTAAGGCCTTTGTGATGACAAATTATCAAAAGCTTGAGTTTTCGTCGAAGGGCGTGGTCGTGGCAGCACCTCAAATTTGCTGTTGCTAAGGCTGTTATCCAGGTGTAAAAGCAGCCAGGTACAGATGCAATATAACACAAAATGACCATAAATAGACACAAAACGATAACAATGACATGATAGACCGCTATAAATTGAGTTAAAATGAACAGACTGGCACACAAAATTACAAAGAGATGCAGTGACTGCAAACAATTACAAAAGGGATTTAAACAGACTATCAGGAGCTCCTTGTGTTTTCACCCGTTCACGTTGGGAGTCAACAACACGGACGCATCAGTCAAGGAAATACAAACACACACTTACCCACGCGATAAAAACAACTGAAATGGAAATAAAAGACTTTAAAAGAGAAGGCTAACGCTGACACAAATGCTAACGCTAGCCCCTAGTTCGTTTCTTAGCCTTACCTTCGCGCCGCAGGTGTGTTCCGCGTCCAGCCTCACTTGTGTTCCACAAAAAAGCAGTTTGAAAGCTTGTTTTAGCATTCAGGCTTCTTCGGTAATTAAGTTCTCTCACAGTACTGACAAACCGAGGATACGGCTCAAACGCTGCTTTTAATCTGTCTCCCGACTTTGTTTCTCCGCCCCTCTGCGCTCCTCCCTGAAAATCGTAGCCAATGACGACACACGCAAGCCAACAACGGCTGAAAAAAACGCCAATTGGCCAGCTGACTCAGTGTCTGACTCTGCCTCTGATTATATAACCATGGGGAAGATATATATATATATATATATAAAGAAGCATCTTTGCAGTTTGCACCGTTTGATATGAGACTAAACAATACCTCTAAGGAGCAATAATCACAATTAGCCTTCAGACTGCCTAAAGATCACATTTGATGGTTGTGTTTCCAGCGTAACGGGCCCTCTCAACATGTTATACTGGGATTCTTGAATGAAAAACCTTTTGCCTTTTACCACTCCAACAGTACTGGGAGTTGATGCATAATTAGAAAAAAATGGTTTAGTCTGAAGATTTGGTGGATTTATATAACTTTAATTATATGATAGGACAATTTACTTCAACAATGTTATTTTTACAGTTTAGAACTGTCTTCTGTAGGGACTGTTGCATTAAAAGTTGTGGGAAAAGTTGTGTGAGATATGGGAAAATACGCTGGGACTGTCAACCGAACTCTAATCATTACAAAAACTATTGTTAACCTTTCTAGCTTTCTTTTATTCAACTGTTCAATCAGCAGTCGGTGTCAATTAGTGTAATGAGCGCGGAACCGCACACCACCACCTCCACCACTACCACCAGCAGCAGGAGCAGCAAATCATCCCGGAGACTCTGCTCATTCGGGCTAACAGAAGGAAACAGGACACAGCTGCTGCGCCGCAGTTCACGGTCAAATCCTGCACGGAGACGCTTTGTTTTTACCTCTCTTCCCTCCGGCTCCTCCTCACCGAACCTTCTGCCTGTTGCACACTTTGTCTGTAGTGAGTGTTCGTGCATCATCAGTGTCTCAGTCGCGCTGGGAGCATGGCTGCCATCAAGGCTTTGGAGCAGTGGTGTAAAATGCAGTGTGAGGGCTACCGGGATGTGGCCATCACCAACATGACGACTTCATTCAGGAACGGAATGGCTTTCTGTGCGCTTATACACAAGTACAGACCGGACTTAATGTAAGTGCTTAACCTTGTATTAATGGTTAAAATGTAGGTGAAATTGTGGTCACTTGAACTATTATTAGCTTTGACCAAACTGTAGTTTGTTATCGATTCATTGTGTTGACCTGAAAGTGTTTTAACCCCTTTAAGTTTAGTTAGCTCTGCTGTTATATGAGTTATTTCTAAGGGAATCCAGCATGCACAAGCACAATAATGCCAGCATAAATATAGCATGTCTGATTTATCTTTCTGTTCATTGTATTGCTGTTTTCCTAGAGACTATGACTCACTCAGAAAGGAGGATGTGTTTGAGAACAACAGATTGGTAAGATATCAAGTTGTTTGAGCCTTTGTTGTATTGAGTGGACAGACGTCACTCTCCAGATGCAAAATCTAACGCAGCAAAAACACCCACTAAATTAACCTCAGATACATGAAGGCTTTTATTCATCTTTCAACCCTTTAACAGTACATTTTAAGCAAAAACAGTATCTCTCTACTAATTTTAGACTTCCCTCCAACTAAGCATTTCTGAATCTGTTCTATCCCTCTGTCCACTTGACCCTATTTATTTTGTTAACCCCTGCATGAACTGAGCAGCACAGCCGGGGCCTTTCCATTATTTAGTCTCCTTCCATTTTGCCGGCTTCCTCTGAGGATTACAGGCCCCACAGAGTGCTACAGTGTGCACTCTGTACAACTTCCTTGTTGTCTTGGATGAACCTGGCGGTGTCAGCAGCAAACCTGAGCTCAGGGGAGAGGCTCTCCAGGCTATTCATTTTGAATGAGGCCTGCTGTCACCTGCCACTTGATCCACACGACGATGGTACACTGGAAGACACTTTTGTTACACTTGTTGAAGCTTCTGCAAGAAAAAGAACTTTAAACCAGATTTGTGGTGAGAGAATAGTTCGATCAGGGTCAAGTCTTGATCGACTGTTGAAGATGCTCCCTGTGCTGGAACATGAGAATGTAGCCGGTGTGGTAGTTTACACCCTTCTATATTTCATGAATAGTATCATGTTACTTACAGGTGGTTGTTTCATGAGTTGAAATTGTATTGTTTGCAGACATGAATGCACCTCACAGATCCACACATTCTTTATTTTTTGTGCTCTTCTTACACATTAAGAGACTTTAAATTTAATGAGCATATCCAGGCTGATCCTAAACAATGCCCTGATATCCTGCTCCCTCTATCCTCACTCTTATCCCTATGAGCTCACAGGAAGTGTGCTATTCATTATACAGCCCTCTTCAGACCTCTCTGGGCCGAGCCACAGAACGCTCTATTTAAAGTAGACTGTATTGTCTGACATTTTTACACTTGCTGTAATTGTAGGAGTCTGTGTGCCCGGTGAGTACCATGTTTTTATATGGTAAAAATGAGCTGGATCTGTTTACTTGGCCCGTCATACACTACCATTAAATGTTGTCTTGGCAGCAGGAGTCGATGGCTGTTGGTTAAACTTTGTATATTTTAATTTTTTCTCTAAAGGCTTTTCAGATCGCAGAGGAGAAGTTGGGGATCCCAGCTTTGTTAGATGCAGAAGACATGGTGGCTTTAAGGATCCCAGACAGGCTGAGCATTCTCACCTACGTCTCCCAGTACCACAACTACTTCAAGGGACGGCCTCCAAGTGAGAACATATACCAATAGAGTCTGTAACTAAGATCCTCCCAACATAAAGAAAGACCTTTTTCTTTATCTCTTTTTAGGCTGAGGTATACTGTTTCTCTCCAGTAATAACTTGTGATGTTTGACACTAATGGTGGTGTACTTCTCCTCAGTGGGAGGTGTAAAAAGGCCAGCAGAGGGCTCCAAGGAGGAGCCATCAGAGAAGAAAAATCTCCCAGTGGTTGCCAAAACCTTTGTGTCTAAAACCGCCATTGAGAACCGTTTACCCTCCGCTCTCACAGCTCAGACCTCACCCAAGTTGGCCAGAGCTGCTGCACAGGTCATAATCATCATATACATTTGAAATTATGCCTCTTTATCACTATATAAGGAGGATTTTGCTTATTCTCAGTGGGTTAGGTAAATGTTTATTAGATAAGTGAAATATATTTTTGGACAGAATGGTCCTCAGTTTCAGTTTTCTTTCACAGAAGGCAGTTTTGGCTGAAAATGCCAACAAAACTGGGACTCTCAATAGCAAATGTGTTGCGTGCAAGAGCCATGTTCATCTGGTTCAGAGGCACTTTGTGGAAGGCAAGCTCTATCACAGAAGCTGTTTCAAGTAAGAATTTGATCTGTATTCACTGATACTTCCCTGCCATGTGTTGTGTTTTTTTGCATTAATAATTTCATGTTACTAAATTTACCCACAGATGCAGTGAATGCTCTAGCGTGCTTCATGCAGGAGGTTACAAACCTGGGAAGAATCCAGACACTTTTATTTGTAACGCCCACCAGAGCAGTTGCAAACCTTCCCCCTCCGAGGTCGGGATCAAAAACGGACCCACCAGTTCGGCTGTACGATCAAATGGTGCCAGCCAGACCCAGCCTTCGCTGCCACGCCCCTCCTCTGTGCTGTCAGCCCCGCTGAATGTTGTTCGGAAGCCGGTCGGTCCTACTCCACCTTCCCAGTCCTGGACGGCCTCAGCCCAGAAGACGCAGGCGGCCCGGCAGAGGTTTTTCCAGGCTGCGCCGCCGCTCACACAGGCCTTGGCAGACAACAGGAAGCCCACAGAACCCTCAAGTGTTTTAGGAAGGCCAAAGGTCCCACTGAGTTCTAATGATGAGAAGAGCAGAGCCAGGACAACAATTGAAAAGAAACTGGCAGAAGAAAACTGTAACAATAATAACAAACGCCCGTTCACCATCCGTTCAGCAGAGACACGGTGAGCTTTGGTCGTCTTCACAGTATTTGGGTATTTCTAGTCTTTCCCACTGTCTGTATGGTTTTGTAATGACTTTTGTTATAAAGGCCGATGGTGAGGGCTTTCTCTCTCCACAGGTTTGGAGATGAGCCAAGTTCAGCTGACAGCCCCGGCCTGAGAAAGGATAAATGCAGCCAAGGCCCAGCAGGAAACTGGGCAAGACAGCTCTCCACCAGCCAGACAAACAATAAGGAATCGTCATGTCTGAAGGCCATCAACAAAGACAACACAAGGCCAACAACTGTACACACTACCGCCAAAGGCAGGCGCTACTAAATTCATTTCAGTTATTCTTGATCCATTATTTGACATCCAGCCAACATCCACCCACCCACCCCCATTCTCTGTCTGTCTCAAAACGCATTCATAGAAAACAAAGCCCTTTTGTCATTTTTACCCAATTTATACAGCCGGTGCATCTATCTGGTATGCTGTTAGCTGACATTTTAATTTCTGTCTCACACTTGTAATGAACTTTCATAGTTGAACTGTCATTCTCCTGGGATGGATGCGCATACATGGGCACAACATCCTGACAGTCAGAAGCTTTTCAGACAGAAATACAATTACTATTAGTTTTCACTATAAATGGTTACCATATTATCAGCACAGATAGAAGTCTCCCTGTCTTGGAAAGTAATTGTGTTGCGTGCTAATATGGACCACATATGGACATTCCTCCAACTTCTCTTGGAAATCAGCACCATCAGTTTTACAAAGAGTTTATCTATTTGTTTCATGCACAGGTTACAGCACAATTTGGGTCTTTAATACAGATGTGCAGGTGAAGATCAGTCACTTTAGTGCACTGTAGTGAGACTAGATAATGAAACCAGTAGCTGCGTTCATTATCAGCTGTTCAGGTGAGTGTGACATTGAGAAGAGGCAAGGGAGTCTTTTGTTGTACAGAAACTTGAACAGCTTTGAGTGCACACCTCATTGCTAAAGCAGATGTGACATCTAAGTTAATGTGCTGCTTTTCCCTTCTTTTTTCATTTTATTTTAAATTGAATATCTCCAGGTTGTAGACAAAGCATCAAAAGATGACAAACTGAGCTCTCAAAACTTGTGATAGACTTAAAAAAATGTTTTTTTATTTATTTTTTTAACTATTTATAGACTAAACAATTAGTCAACAAATCAAAAAACTGTCAAAACAATTAAAAATAATTAGTTGCGGCCTTACATTTATTTTCATTCTCCTAAATTTTTCTGTGTAATTGTTTTTCTGCAGACCCAGTCTGCCAAGAGGGGCAATCAGAGCTCAGTCCTGCGAGAACCGAGCTAGGTCTAAAGTAAGTGTGCTCAATCATTTTAATAATCAACATTACTTTGTTACCCAATCAGCTGGGAGCGGGAAGGTCACACAGGTGGAGAAAATCATCTTGAAAGATTTTGCCTTTAAACATCCCTGAACATTCAGCGTATTCACTCTCCAGAACGCAGAATCATCGAGCTTCATCCATCTCTGTTATTGTTGAGTGGCTCAGAGTGCAGCCGCTAGCTTTGTCCCCCATCCTAACAAGCTCCAAGGAGTGCCAGGCCTGAACCTTTCCTACTCTTAACATTAGACTCTCTCATTTCTAATCCCTGCTGATGATCCCTCCATTGTTCTTCTCACCTCTTACCTTTTCAAAATAAAAGGTGAGGCCTTTTCCTTATATTTTCATTCTTTAAAATCAGCCCTGTTGATGCTTAAACGTTTATTTCATTGTGACTTTCTGACAGAGATGCTGAAGCTAAAGACTCCACTGAGCAACAAAACTCTGGATTCATGTCCTCCACTTCCTCCAGTGTCTCCAGCATTACAACAAGGCCTCCGTCGCCACCAGCACCTGCAGTACCTCCAGTTGGCTTTGCTCTGTTTGATCCTGCGCGCTTCATGGTCGTCTCTCCACAGAAACATCAGCCAGCCTCTGGAAACCTGGGTAAGACATTTGTCAACCAGTAAAGACAACTTGTATTAGCTGAGTGTTTGATTCAGGACATTTTGGTTAAGAAGTAGCATCATGGCATAAACTAAAGTGCTTGGAACTATTTTCTGCACTTGTCTAACCGGTCCCCATTAAAAGCAAAGGCGCACAATTTCTCAGTGTGTCTGTGTATAAAGTGACTCCTTATAGTGGAACAAAAGCATAGTTATACTAAGAGCAGAGCCAAATAATTATTGCAAATATCAAATTTGAAGTTTGTTTAGCTTAATTAAGTTTTACTCTGAAACCTTTTAAAACATTAACAAGACTAAGAGTCCACAGCTACAGTAGCTGCTCTGTGAAGCACAGTGGTGCTTTGAGCTAAATTCTAACATCAGCATGCTCACAATTACAATAGTAATAGTAACATGTGTTGACATGTGCTGGTGTAATGCTTACCTGTGTAGTGTGTTAGCATGCCAACATTTGTTGATTAGCACTAAATGCAAAGTAAACCTGAGACTGATGAAAATGTCATTAGCTTTGCAGGTATTTAGCCAAGAACTGAACAAACTGAAATTTTGACCTGATGAAAAGTAGACTAGATGAAAAGTGAGAGGATCATCAAAGTTATTATAATTCATCCTAAGAATAAATGACTTGGCGAATTTCATAGCAATCCCTCCAGCAAAGGTGAGCCTCAAGGTGGAGCAAGGTCAAAGGATCATCAAAGTCTATAGGGACCTTCTGGACACCATGCATGCCTGTACAAAATCTGGTAATCCATCCAGCAGTTGTATATCAGGACCAAAGAAGCATGGCTAAAAAAAGAGCATCCACACACACTAATTCCCACACATGCTGCCCTGTGTTTCTTGGTGATTCTTGTAGATTAGGTATTAAGCAGATTGAACTTGCTGCAGATCTACAGCATGTAAACCTTCTTGTCCTTGTTTTAGGTTTTAAACATGGGAGTCGCTCGCCTGTGAAATCCCCACCCAGGCAGCCAGCTGTGGAATCTATTAGCTTTTCAGCGACCGCTCCAGCCAATCACGGAAATCCGTCAGGTTGGTTCCCAGCTTTTTAAAAATGTCATCATCAGAACCACTCGTGTATATATAGCCTCGGCCATCTTGTTGTTTTGGGAAAAAAAAAACTGAAAATAAATCAGGTGAAGTCATATGTGACAATGCTTTTCTGAAAAGCTGCCATGAAAAGACTATCTAATCCTATTTTATCTACCTCTTAGGTGCTAAAAAGGGAAAGTATTTGTCACCCACCAACGCCTCCAGGACTGAAATGAGGTCACCCTCTGTAAGTTCCCTCCATTAAGTCTCTTAAGAGATTAATTAACAGCTCCACAAATATGCTTTCATTACATTCCCAGGGAAAAAAAATGGATGACCCTCTTTACATTTAAGTGACCAAAATCAGAATTTGCAAATTAAAATGATCTTTTCTTGACAGTGACTCTTAAGTTCTTTGTTTTATATCAGGTGAAGTCTTACCATATGTCGGTGGAGCAGATTGAGAGGGAGCTAAATGATATTGAGACAAACTTGGCTCAGCTGGAGAAGGACGGTGTGGAGCTGGAAAAGAAGCTCCGCAGCTGTGAGGAAGGTACTTGTTCCCCCACACTTCCTCCCTTTTTCTTGTTTAGACGTCCAAATGAAATTGAATGTGGACAAATCAGAAACAAGCTTTTCAATTTAGAAAATAAACAGTCCCTCAAACAGCCCGCTTATTCTGAGGCAGAAGATGATGTTAGCGGTCAAATTTGCTCTCTTGCAGTGAATAAACTCGCCACAAACTTTGATATTTTATTGTATTTGTACCAACTGCTGAATTCCTCTGCTGCTTCAGTATCTCTGGTGCAGAATTGTGTCCTGGTTGCTTCACATGGGACACACACACGCACATTTACTCGCCATCAGCCGGAGGTTTGTGTGTGCAGGGGATTTACCTGCCATTTCTATTACTGTTTCTGCAGCCAAATGAGGTGAGAGGCACAGACAGCCCACAGGGATGTTGCTTCTCTTTTAAGGTAGTGGGGGTAGGGGGCCTGATTGCTTTCCTCAAGGTCAACATGACTTGGGTATAGTAATATATATTCTGGTCGATTGCGTGCCTTTTTTTTTTTTTTTTCCTCTACATGCCACACAGGAAGCCTGAGCATGCAATCGCTTGGCCAGAATTTGACATCAATTGCACACCACCTAGGAGATCATCTACTTCTCAATTGGAATTTGTCTGCGCAAAAACTAAACCCTGGCACTGAAGTTCAATTCAGAATAAAATCATGTTTGTTCTGGTGATGGCAGAATGTGAGCTGCCTTGTCCTCAGTCAAAGGCCAGATCAGTCCTTATTGTAAAATGTGGCTCTGGTGTGTGTTTTGATTGACTGGACACTAATTGGTAATGGCTATTGTTTTTTAAATCAATTGATCCATCCACTCAGGTATTCCAGCCTGAACTGGTGAAACAGGAGATGCTAGCTATCAACATCACTACCTGGTGCTGTGTTGTAGATGACATGATCATGATACTGTAGTGGGAAAATGAGTCATTAAACCATGAATGCTGGGTCAGGAAAATATTTAAACTGCCTTTAATGTTTTAGGTTTAGACACTAAATCTAAACAAAGCTTCACTGCACTTCTCTATTTGGCAAGGACTTTTTGAGCATAGTCCTTTCCTTTTAAGAGTGGAAAAACTATTTAAAAAAAAAAAAAATTTAAGCTAATCCCTGCTGGATTTTTGCTAGTCATTATTAAATAAGTGATTAAGACAAATCTGCACTTCACTGTGTATTCCCTCTGTGGAGGTCTACATGCTCTGCATGTTAAAACTTGCATATTAAGACAACGTAGCGTTTGAAAGATGCAGTGCTGGGGCCTCTGTATTTAATGAAGGGCTGCAGCCAACAGTTATTTTCATTATCGATTAATGTGCTGATCTTTTCAAACATAATGTCAGAAAATCGTAAGAAGTGTTCATTCTAATTTCCCAGAACCCAAAGTGACATTTAAAAATGTTTGTTTTGTGTGACGACACAGTCTTAAACCCACAAAATATTCAGTTTACTTTCATCTGTGACAAGAAAAGCAACAAATCCTCACATTCGACAAACCAGAGAATGTTTGTCGTTTACAATTAACTATTTTGAAAAAGTGTGATTTCTAATTTGAAATATTCAGACGTTCTGCAAAATAAAGGAATGCTGTGTTTTATTTGGAAGCATAGACAACAGCAGGGAACGTCAACTACACAATAAATGAGGACAGTCTCAGTGAAATAATGTTCTGCTGCATACGACAGTAATGGTGACACTGAATTTTAAGTGTCAGATTTCTGATCACCTGCAGCCTTTCAGGTTTCCATTTTAAGGTTCAGAGCTGCTACAGCCCCTCAAGAAAAGTGTTGACATGATCCCAGGAGGTGAGTCACCCACCATCTCACCTCCACCAGCCAAATTACTCAAAAACCTAATTTGTTATTACACTTAATTTTATTATTGTGTAACAAATACAGTCGTATGAAAAACCCAGAGTCGGGTGATATAGTGATTTAATACTTTAAGTAAAATGAATCTCCACAAAATATTTACACGCTGGTGCTTTTCTATTAGCCATTATTGAAGATTATCAAGGTGTTAGTGATGTTGAGTGTTAAACCAACACACACACACATATATATATATATATATATATATATATTTTTTTTTTTTTTAAACTCTGTGTTGTGTTTTTCAGAGGGAGAGGGAGACATACTGATGGACCCACTGATGGTTGACTGGTTCAACCTTATTCGAAAGAAGCAGATGTACATTAGGAAGGAATCAGAGCTTGTTTACATGTGAGTGCAACTGATTCCCTTAGGAAGTACTTTCACTACAGGCTGTGTTGATGTTGTGCCAAAGCCATTTTATTTTTAGTGTTACAAAATAACTTCTTACCTTGAATTATTTTCCAGTGGTATGGGAATGAAGCCTGTTTTCTATACACATCAAATGCATTTGTTCAAGATTGTTACCGTTTTGGAATAGATGTAATGTGCATAATAAATTAGATTAGCCTCTTTTTGCATGTAATTAATGATGCATATCTCAGAGCCAGGACTCAGGAACTGGAGCAGCAGCAGCCAGGTGTGGAGGGGGAACTTCGCAGGCTGCTGGAGAAGCCAGGTAAGAGACTGCAGGTTTAACTTCAGCTGTGTCAAACTTCCTTTTTAACACTGAAGTCAACTGTCAACTTGGTGTCACAGATCATTTAAAGTCCAGAGAGGAGCAACAGCGGGAGACATTGCTGATGCAGAGACTGATGGACATTGTGGATGGCAGGAATGCGATTGTGGAGGGTCTGGATGAAGACAGGCTGAGGTAACATGATGCATCTTATAATTAATTTAATTACAAGAATGATCGCTGATGTAGAGCAACTCTGTTTATGTAACAATCTAAATCAGATGCAAGGAAGACTAAATAGTTAACTAGAGTATTATTTGTCATCAATTTCAGGGAAGTGGAGGAGGATCAGCAGTTGAATGAAATGATGAAAAATCTTGGTAAGTTTGCATGAAATGTCTTTATTTTAGATGTAATTTTCCAATTTAAACATGTCATTCTAATAAACATTTTTGTTGGTGAATAGGAGTAAAGAAAGCCAAAAACAAGAGGAAATCCTCCATCTCAAAAATGTTCAGACGAAGAAGTAAAAGACGAGTGGAATGATCCTGAGGGGATTTTTAAAAAAAAATCAAACTTCATTATTTTCTTACTGTATTAATGTTTCTTATAAAAATTTTAAGGTTTTTATATTTAAGTACTGTAGTACATAGCGTGCTAATGAGGAGGCAAAGGAAAATAAGTCAAATTCGGAAGCATAGTGGTGTAAAGTCGTGTTTTTTTTGTCTGCAGTCTTTCTTTCTTGCAAGAATTTAAAACTAAATGTTTTAGCTAAAATGTTATTTTGGTTCAAGATTCACCCTCACTTCTTAGTTTGGTGGTATTTAAGTGGAGCGAGAAATTTCTCCATAGGTTATGATTCAATCTGCTTTTTTTCACAAGGGTTGTCATGTTTTTTTCCACAATAGTTTTTCACGGTTTAAAAAAAGAGTGGTGTTTAATTACTTGGCAGACACTGCAGTGTATGTTTCCCTTATATTGATTGAACAGCGTTGGATTAGTCACAAGAAATGGCACCATTTATGGATATGCATGTTATGTAAAGATACTGTATATTTATTGAACGATAGGAATGAGGTGTGTAATTTATAGTTTTAGCAAATTAAAATGCACTTGGTCAAAAAATTGGATGTTGGGAGTTGAAATCAACTCATCATGATGTGTAAATCACAAAGGGAGCACTGGCTGTTCCACTTGCAAATAAGAATTAGGAGAATAAATGTGTAATCCTTCAACAGTCTAGATCCAAAATGAAATTATTTCAGTATTTATTCAATAATGGATTTTAACAAATTTCCTGTAAGGATATTAGCAGGAGGGTGAAAAAAAGCCTTGACAATTAAGTTTGAATGGCTGTGGAGTGTAAAAATGGAGAGCCACACATGTTGAACTGCTTCGACGCAGGCTGTGGCTCCTCTCTCACACTGTACTGTAGGTGGCAGCCTGGGTATGCTGTATCACAAGGCAAGAACTTGGAAATCCAATTTGCCACAGTACAGACAGTTAATTTCTTTGCTAATTTTATAAATGCTGCAAAAATGTTCAGCTGTGCTGCTGCAATAATGTTATGTGAAAGAGGATTAGGTAGAGCAGTAGCTTATGGCCGGGGAAGGCTTATAAACTATAGGTTGTATTGAGCTCTTTATCTTCAAACCTGGTTTAATTAAACATTACTCTTTACTAATATCTGCATCAGAATTGCTCCGTACCTGAGCTATTAAAATGTTCAAACGACGCATGGAGTCACTCATGTGTGAAAATGGCATTCACAGTGTTTGTAAGGAATGTACTGTAATGTTGCATTATAGAAGTGTTATTGAATGGTATGTACTTGTACTCCTATTTATATTTTTAAACTTGAAATCTGTTGTCCAATAAATCCTTTGAAGATTAGCATGCATGAGAGGTTGAATTATTTATTTAATAACACCTTCCTATGCCACACATCCCTAAACTTTTTTTTTTATCACTTCACTTCCCCATGTTACAAGCCTCACCAAAGACTGTTGATTCAACGACTGCCGAGATCAGACGTTGCTTTCACTAAGAAACCAACAATGCTGCAGCTCCTTTGCATTTAAAGCTGTGCTGTGATCACAGAGCTGCATCAATGTGTATGCTTTTTAATAAGGCTTTTTAAAAGGCGGCATCAAGATAATTCACTGGCGTCAATATATTGCAGCTACTTATAAACTACATATCCCTCATTTTGAGATGCATGAAATTGTGATCATGAACTTGGAACACACAATCTTTCTAGCTGAGCAGAGTTGGGGATGATATTGGTACAAAATGCCACGCATGATGTGGGTGACAGTCGAGACTGAATGTGTGATATTAGAGTTAATTAAAGCTTTGCGCCCCATCTACTGCAAATGCTTGCACTTCTGCAATTAAGAATCAAAGGCGAGGGCTTAGTGTCAGGGGGGTGTCTAATACATGGTTTTAACAGGAATGGGACCTGATTTGCCAAGCTCCTAGCGACAAGCATTAACAACAGCCTCAAATTAGAGGGACATTAATATTCATAAGTAAAACAATTCATCCTGTGAATGTGTGATGAAATGGAATCCTCTGAGGTGAGCTCTTGTGTCCAGGCTGCCATCGTTCATTAAAATATGCCATTACCCATGAAGTGCTTAATCTTTTTGAAAGGGTGGTAAAATCTGTTTGAACTGCTCTGACAGAAAGGTGGAAATTGTAATATTGTCCAGCACCTTACATTATGTTAATTCCTGTACATTTTTTTTAGTAAGTGCGGTGATGTCAAACACTATAGGTTTCTATATGTCTCATTAACTGCATTGGATAGGCTTCCTGAATGAAAATGTACTAGTCTTTGCCTGTGCACATTGACATCAGTCTGTTTTTCTATTAATAAGACGTGAGTGCATTGTGATGTTTTAGGTGGCTGTTGTACGGTGCCACTTGCAACACAATCTGAATTCTGTATGTGTATATGTGTGTGTGTGTGTGTGTGTCGTCTTATTCCAGTCTCTGCCAGAGTCTCTGCCACTAGCCTGTAATTATGATCCTCGAGGTAATTTTATCAGGCTCATTAGCTCTGATGAGTAAACGAGAAGCGTGCCTCTAATTTATTGGCCATCCAGGCTGGAGACTTAATTCTCATCAGAGAGATCATAATATTTGTATAGAGAGACAGAGATACAGTACATATACTCAGTTACAGGGCTCTTAGACTAACGGTGAGGCCGAGACTTATGTGACTTAAAAACCAGTAATTACACTCATAACATGAGGTCTGTTTGGATAATTGGGCATGTGCTAAAATTATTTCCATAGATGTCATTCTGATGAGCAGGGCACCAAACATTGTCTCTTTTTTGATTCAGGCATGATTTCGAATGAAAGCTATTGTTTGTACTCTACCGAGTCTTGTGACTTTATCTTCCTGCACAAAATTAGATTCTCACACCTCTGCAAACAAAATTGCATTGTTTTGTTCCCTGTTCAATAGAGATGATCCATTTTCTGTGTCAGAGAATGTGTTAAGGGAGCGGGGTAAATATGCTCACAATTTTCAGTGTGTAGAAATTTGCATTGAGGGGAAATTATGCATGCTGGCTAGTGGAAATGAAATGTATAAAGTGCATGACTGGTAGACTTGACAAGTGCAGCTTTCATCCATCTCAAATGAATAATTTTCACTTCCCTTAAACATCCTTAATCCAACCATGTTATCAGCGGGCATGCAGGATTCTGCCAGACTTTCTCCTTAACGGCACAGCAACTTTCAACTTGCCTGAGAATCTGCACTGCAGTTGCTTACCACATGGTCTTAGGGACTCACTCTTATCCTTTCCTGCTGGTTTTGTGGATCAGTAAAATTCCTTCAAAACACAATATATACATAACGCAAGTCTTAATAGATAGCAGAATGTCTCACTCTACCCTCCTCTGTGCTGCCTCAGAGGTCGACTTAATGCACTGTATTTTACCTCTGATTCACATTGGCAGAGAACTCAGAGGATGGTGTCTAAAAAACCTATTTGCTCAGTGGCCCTTTGTCCTCTATTTCAAATTTCAGTGACAGACCCTTCCATGCTAGTATAACGTGGTTTGGAAATTCATATGGTCGTAAAGGGATAGAGAAGGATATTCATGGTAAATTACTCATTTACAGCCCAGCATTCAGCCGTTTGACTTGTTATTTTGGGGACATTTTCTTGTCTCTCTCAAATACATACATATGATGATACTATACTGTGGCGAATCCCCCTCCACTATGTCCCGATCCTTTTAATTTATGCATTGTAGCATGTTGTCTAAATACTACTGACAATAAACAATTAAATGTGTAATTGGTGTTTATGCTGCTAATCCTTGTGATAGCCCCTAATATGAAGGGTTACCTGGCTATTTTCAATATCCACTTTCACAGAAGCCTCGGTTTGCGATAAGAATATTAACCTCATCAATTTCAGGTAACTTTCAACGCTTTAACATCTTGTCTTAAAGACCTACGTGTTAGCAGGAGTCTCAGCCTTGGCATTTAGTGACATTTTAAGCCTTTTAACAGAATCCAGACAGGGATTTGCAGTTTCCACCAAAGGAAAATAATTTATATCCTCCTTTCTGAGAAACTGTGGGTAGAGGGATTAAATGCACCAGAGAGATTTGTATGTGGTGCAAGTAAAACAATATTGTGACTCAGTTAATACATTTCCTACCATCTACTTTCATGCTTTGAGGAAGTCGGGAGTTGTTACTCATCAGGCTGAAGTTGGCTTTGATGCTTTTCTTGTTTAATTTTCTCATTTTCAAGCTTTTAAGTGTATAGGTCATAGTGATGACAGCGCTGTGTACCTGAACTCCTCTTATAACAGTGCTATGAGACACCATAAATAAGTGTCTTGCAGTGTCTGAGGCAATGAAGAGCCTGACCCAGACCAATTATTTTGCATTCCTCCCCAATCAAACTCTCTTAAAACCTTTGGAACAAGCAAATGTTTTCACCCTGCTTAGAATTATATTTAAAACATAATGATGTCCTATGCACACACGCACACACACACAAAAACATTTCTGAATGACAGTTTGGAACACAAAAGGTCCTTTCTGCGTGCTGGATGGGTTGTGGACTGTGTATCTGCCAGTGTGTATGATGGCTGCTGTGTAGTGGAGACATGCAGGGCTCTGTTCTCTCTGTGGGCAGGCAGCTTTGATGCACTGCCTCTCTTATCTCATGCCTGGCAAGGTTAATGAAGTGGTGGCACTTTTGGAGGAAGTAGAAATGGGATGAGTAGCAAAGACCAGAGGAAGCTTGGAGATGAAACGTCTTGCTCTTAGCGGCTGTAAGTGGCAATTTTGGTGAATTACATAGACAATAAGAAAGGGGGTTGTCATCCTCTTAAACACAACAGTCGTCTGAATCAGGAATGGTTGATTGCATCTCTTTCAGCCTGGTTCATATGAAATTACATTAGCATTTAGGCATCACTTGTAACTTGATCTGTCAAACATCCCCTTATAAGGCCAATGTTAGTCGTTCTATGCAACATTGTCTCTGCTAAGTCTCTGCTAGGAGTTGTATTCTGATGCACAAAAGAACATTATGGCACCTTAAGAACCTGGAAATCGACTTGTGAAATGCTAAACAGTCTAAGTTGTTTTCCGTCTTTGAGCATCAGATCATTCCTCATTTGAATCGGGGGAGCTCAAATGGTTTTCAGCGGGGTGCAGTCCGCTCTAGTCCTTTGAAGGACTTTTGAAAACCCACTGTGTCTTTGTCGGGGGGTAACAAGTCTCACTTAAATGAAAGAGTTGGCTTATTTTATTTGTAAAAAGTGTCTTGGAAGTCGGCACGTGGTTACAGCTTAAACAAAGGTCAGAAATGCCACCCTAATATAAATATAATAACAGGTGATGTACTGCTAATGCTCTGTATTCCTTAGCTTTTTGGTTTTAATATTCCAGTTCCCTTTGCATCTATAAGAGCTAATAGGTAAACAGTCCTGAATGGAAGAAATGAAGCAGGTCTACATGCCAATGAATTAGCATATAGATGAGTTCATCTCATACAAATAGTGCTCTTTTGCCCAGAACTCCCTGTGCTGAGCAAAGATCATGTATGTAAAGTATGCATGCAGAAAATGTAAATTAATCCATTTCAATCATTATTCAATCTAATAAGATTTTTTTTCCTCCCTTCTCTTGTTTGTCCCTTGTTGCTCAAATGTCCAGAAATATTGAGAGGGCAGTCAAACTATTCCCTCAAGCAGCTTAATTGTTTAACAGAAAAAAGGAAGGGGAAAACCCCCAACATACTCACAAAAACATAGAGGGATAGCAGATGTAAAATTGATGTCAATTACAAATAAGCACTAACATCATTTGCATGTGGATCAGACAGAGGACTGGATTCAGTTTTACATAAATAAAAGCACCTCGATGTCACTGAAATCAAATAATGCTTTGAAATTTGTAAAGCAAAGATTCTATAAAAGGAGTGCCATTGACCGTATGTTTTGTATTTGATCCTCATTATTGTAATTCCATAAACAAACACCGCCTCTGTGAAACATAACTATTTGTTACATAGCTCTGGTTAATATGCTAAAAGAAGCTTATAGAATTGGGTCAGCTAATTAAGCAATTAGCTTATTTCAGCTCTGTGGTCAGGCTGTTACTAATCTATGGCATTGTGAGCCCAGATCTGCCAAAACCGAGAAGCTTGTGTGTCTGTGTCTCCCATCCCGCCTGACAAAGGATCATGTTTGAAGCCGTCCTACCCCTCAGCAGAAAGGCAGAAGACTTGTCTCTGTTCACTAATGCTCACGTTTCTCATGCAAATCCCTGGAATTGAATAGGTTGTTTATTGTCTAGTTAATATATTGAGACATTTATGTAGTGCTGTTGAAGTGTTTGCTCTCTGCATATGTAGCTGTGTTAACACACATGAAATCCCAGACAGATTAGAGTTTGATAGCATTAAAGCCACGATGAATGTTGGTGGCTTTTAGCAGAGCCCACCACGTGGCTTCTTACAAGCGTCTTGACGAGGGCAGAGTTAGGCAGCATGACTGTGGGACGTTAAATACATCAATGGTGTCATTTGATTAAACTTTCCTTTTTTGTGAGGCAGCGAGTTAAATATCCTGGAACTTCTCTACTGTAGACCATCACTTTATGGTACATTTACTGACTGTGTATCTACAAACTTTCTTGTGTTTGGGTTAATTTGGCTAATTATCTAGACTTACACAAACCTATCAATATCTTTTTGTGGTTGTGGTTTTTTGCTAAGAGCAAGTTGTGGTGATAGTCACTTGATATTCAGAGTTCATAATATGCTCCCTGAGCAGTGCTATTTCTTCATGGCTGACTGGATGCTACATTTATTGATAACTTAACAGTATTTCATAACTTGTGATTAAACCTGCCATAAGTGGCCTTTTTTGGTCACTTGGGGACAGCAGAAACAAGACGTACTTTTTAAGCTGATGTGGCAAGCTTATTAGCAAACAGTTTTCCATCATCACATCCTGCAGATATGGAACAACATTAGCCTTCATTTGGAGTTACGTTTGTATCCACCTATTGGATTAGTTCTGTTTTTGGTCTCCACCAACAGGTAGATTGTGTGTGGGTTTATCTGACCTTTTTTTTTCCTGCTGAAAACAACTGCCTTTTGCAGCTTGAAACAACACTGCTGAGGGCTGTGGGAGTGAATTAAGTTGCAGGCCAGAAAACCGAGAAAATGTGCTGGAAGACGCTGAAATGTTCTGTAGAGCTGAGGGAAAGTGCTGAATTGGTTACTAGGACTGACCACTTTCATATTATATGTAGTCATGTGATCCATTGTTAATATGAAGATATTGATTACAGCCACTTAAAGCTTCATATATGAGAGTTTCAGGCTAGATATCAACACAGGAGAACATATTAACCGGCTATGAAGGCAATATTCTGCTTCTCCTGATTCTCATCAGCACAGCTGAATGAATGATAATTTTGCTATTTACAACAGTTAAAGGGCTGTGATCCTATAGATGTCTAGTATATTTTTATACCATAGTATACTAATAGTGTTTTGATGAAAGAAATCTGACTGAGAGGTGTACCTAATTGAAGGAAAAGGCTTGAAATGCATTGTTAATGGGTCAGAGAGACACCACTTATGGTCATGATGATGATATGCAAGGTGTGGAAATGCATTTCCAATCTCCCTGGCTTGAGCCCATCAGTTTCCATTCAGAAGTGTGTGCACTTGTTCATTAAGCTTATGCATATCATCAACTGGTGCACTCATTCTATCAGGCAGATATGGCAGGGATAAAACGATGTGAAGGATGGAAATTCAAACAACCATTCTCATTTGCAAAGGTCATTAAAGCTTGGCATACATTAGAAAATCTGCTAATTATGAAATGGCTTAACTCCACATTCAGTGGGATTATGTCTGCTCATTTAGAATATGTTGATCCCCTCCCTTACTCGTCACAAGACAGTTGATGTATGGGACTTGTGGCACAGAACTAATGTTCCCAGTGCTTGTCGGTCATCTTAACTGACTGTAAGAAGTCCATAAAAGTGGCCGTCTTATGCTGAATGAATATCAACACCAGAAAACAGACACAAGTTTCAGAGCAGAGCTGCTGGGAAAATGTGCTGTAGTGATGATATTTGGCTCAGCCTCTTCATCTTCTTTATTTTACATTAGACTCATTGAATAAATATATTGTATATCAACAGATAATAATCACATTTAGACTGACGATTAAAACCAGAATCAAGTTTTTCCTGTAACTTAACATGAGTTGAATACAGAGCTTCTGTGGGATTTCAAAAGTAAGTACAAATACAGAATAATACACATAGTAAGTTATTCTGACGTGACACCTGGAGTCACACACACACATGTATATATATATATATATATATATATAATCTGCTATTTGCAAATCAAAAAGCAAACATTGGTGCTGAAAAACATATACAGTATATAATAATACTGAACAGAAAAGATGCATCCTATTGTTTTATAAAAGGCACTACTTTTCTTTACTGTGAAGATAATATACTACCAAGAAATCGACCTTCCCTTGAAATAAAATATATACTATCCTTGGAGTGAATTATGTACAGTAGTAAATTATTGGCATGGTGATAAGAAAAAAGAAAGTTCAAGTTCAAGCCGAGTTCCCAACAAAGACAATTCAGGGTTTAAAACAACACAAGTACAGAAGAAAAGCTAAATATATTATCATTATGAAATTCTCAACGGGATCATAGACAATGCAGTCAGCACGTTTCAGCACAACTGAAACAGCACTGTTTAGGTCATTGTTGAATTAGCCAGTAATGCCACAGTATACAATAGAATATATTAAAATATGCATGTGTGCTTTACAGTCAGAAACATCACCCCAGTGCATTGGTTACAAAGACATCTGTAGTCGATGCTAAGTGGTACTCTCTGTAATATTCTTAATTGATACAGAATTATTTTTAATAGCTTTTTAAAAAGTTGTTCAAACAAAATGAGTATAGAAAAGGACAACTTTTGTTAAGTATGACTCATGACATCATGTACAGCAGATTAATAAAAAATCTTAAAAAACGTGGGAAAAAAATCTATTTAGTGTTCATTTTATAAATACATTCAGCAGTTAGTCTCCTCTTATCCATATGTTCAAATCATTACGACATTTGTCTTCAGTTTTATATATGTGAAGTATATTTAATTACAGGCCGTGATGTATTTCTTTTTGGTGGAAGCTTTGCTTTTATACTCATTTTACTTTTGCACTTAGTAACTAACTTAAGTTGAATCAGTACAAACTACTTCTCTAAAGAGTTCTGCATATATGCTACCTGAAAAGGAAAACTGTATATTTATAGAAACACTTCAATCTTTTATATTATTAACCTGATTCAAATTTGATTTTTCGTTCTGTCTGAGTCACTGCTATTGGTTTCGAATGGAGAAAAGTCTAATAAACAATGTGTTTTAAGTTTGAAAGAGAGGAATTACTTTTTGTTGCACTTGTGAAACACACAACTGCAAAGAGGACCTTCATGAGGGTCCAGTTTTAAGTGGTCAGTACAGTCTCTATCATTCTATCATATGGTATCTGCCTTTTTCTCATGACATAGATTTTAGACTTCTATTTCCTTAGCAACTGATTCAAGCTCTGTACTATTGACAGCTCTGCACAATACTGTTGTAATTCACAGTTAACCTAATGACATACCTTCAATAACGCTTGTTGCAAGTCTATAATTGACTGAAAATCTTCCTGAAGAATTTACTTTAGAAGATTGAACCTCTTACATGGATCAGATGCACACATTGTCACAGACCGAACTTTTCAAAAATAGCCTCTGTAGACCTTGTTGGATCAAATCGCTCTGAATTTGGTCTATTTAATAATCCAATTGCCAATTAAGACAGACGGCAGTGCTTAGATCTATAAAAGGTTAATAAGCCTCAGCTGCAGTGTGTTTCTCTTGGGTAAATGTCACTTAGACGTAGGCCACCATGGGTCAAGATCTCCCTCCAGATCTAAATTTAATCACATAGCATCGCCTGGCCCCGTTCTCACCCTCATTAGTCCTTGGCTTGTGCAGGAGTACGATCTGCCCTGTTTTAGCCCTGGCACTCTCCTTGTAGCCCCCCAACTCTGACCCAGACGTGCCATCAGCCAGCAGCATCCACACAGCCACACACTCAAAGCTGAGATTAAGCCCCAACAACTCAGTAGATCTACAGTAGATTTGCTTGACATGTGGGTCTGTGTGAGCCGCATGCACCGGGGGGATGCTATGAAATGTGCCCATACCATCATATTGGTGCGATCTGTTGGCTGAGCTGTCACCTGATGCAGGCCTGTGCTACCTGTCGGCCTGCCCCAGATAATGGCAGAATGACCAGAGTGATTCAAGCAGCCGTCTCATCTTAATTATCTCCTCAGAGTTTAATTAGCTAGCTCATCTATCGGCTAAACGAAGAAGAAGAAGGAGAGGAGAAAAAAAAGGCAACCTTGAATCACTTCAAATCACAGCCACCGAGACAGAACGGATCATCCCCATAAGATTAGTGTTTTGTTTAAAGCTGTTCAAAAGCACGAGGTGCCATCATGACGGATAAATCACGAGAGCTGTGGTATGATTAGAATGGATACATTTCCATATTGTTTGTGGGAGTACACTTGGGAGGCGCTGTCACAGCCTGTGATGTTATGAATGTGTCCTTATTTTACTGTATGCTGAAAAGATGTCATGGTGCGGGGTCATATGGAGCAAGAATGCAAAATCATTTTAGTTCTGAATGTTAATACAGATACATTAAAATAGGTAATAATTCTTCTGCCCTAAATGATTAACATAATTCTGATACGTGAGCAGATGGCAGAGATATTGAATTGAGTTAGATTTATCTTAATTATTATCTTGAACTTTCTACTTGGAGAAGGTAAATAGCTCCCTTTTGAGACCAGAGATATTCTCTATCTTGTGTGTATCTCATGGCTGACATGTAGTAGTGGCCTGAGGATGATAAGTTGCTCTCCAAATTTATGCATCAAGCCGGGCAGCCTGCTGATAATGAACATATTATACCCAGGCAAGTAAAGAGACACACACACATGTGGGCACACACACACATAGCCACAGAGGCGGATACAGCCCCATCGTCCCCCTTGCTCACAGAAAAAAGAAAAAAGAAAAAGAAAAACATTTATTTTAACAGTTTTTCTCTCTCAGCTGCCTCCAGCTGTGTGTGTGGCTGGCATTCAGCCATCATTTTCGCCGAACACATTACAGTACTGAGGCTCAAGATTTCTTCTAACTTTATTGCTGGTGTTGAATAAAATTAACAATTTCTTTTACTCTATCCTAAGTGGGCAATTAAAATATTGGTATTACTACAAGTAGAGGACAAAATTTAAGCCGGTGATGTATTGACGTTTTTAATTAGTCATTCGGGTTCCTACTGTATTGTTGGATAATTATGCTTAAGTGTTTAATTACATATTTTGATGGGATCCTCAATTACTCTGAGCAATAAAATGTCATTAGCTGTCTCCAGGTTCTAGCTGTGGAGACATACATTATTAGATGTATTTAAAATACAAATATTAGATTACAGGCTGGTTGGGATGTGTGGCAGGTCTCCGGCCTCAATCTCCACACCTAAATCTCTGTTAACCTAGGCTGCTCCTCACATCAAGGTTTGACGGCAACAAACAAACAGTATTAAATTTTGTATTCAATTAGTGGCAGGCTATCCAAAGCATGGGTGAATTCAAATGTGTGGCCCTTTTGCTGCCAGCAGCAGCAATCACAACCACTGCCGCCTTCTTGGAGTTTCAAGCTCAAGCCCCAGCAGAACAATGAAGTACCTAATTCTAATTGTGAGGCTCCCATGCTGGTATGATGGGTTTTTATTACGGTGGTGTAAATATTCAATATCTCACTGGCTGTGTGTCTAAATCAATTTGATATCCCGACATCAACTGCAAAATATGCAAAGCACGAATAAGTACCTAGTTGTCACCATCCAGTGTTGCTCAGTCAACTCACTACCATCAAAATGAGGAGCGATAACTGCATCTGGTTTGCTGTGTAAAATTATCTTGTTTGAAATCCTCTAAAGGTTGCAGGAGGTGATCCGTCAGTTTTCCAGCTCTGGATTTAGCTACTGAACTTAGAACATACATATTCTATGGGCTTTTACCACTTCAACATGTTTTTTCCTAATGTGTTTTACATCTTCTTGCTAAGAACGAGATCATAGCTCAGAGGCAAGATCTATAGTGCAGAACACCACAGTTCACTTAGGTTGCTGGGGTAATTTACCTTTGGGGAGAAATCTGGTATTGTCTTTGAAAGCTAATTTGGCGTCAAAACACTTCAAGTGTCTTTTCCCTCTCTGGCAAAGGAAAGGTATCCCTGGAGCTGGTGGGTCCTGAGCCATCTCTGTGCCTGGGTACTGTTACTGTTTATGTTTATGGCTGATTTAAGAAGGGTACAGACAATAAAAGCAGTGCTGGCGTATGCATCTCCCTTTGTTTTATCCAGCAGGTGTGTGGGGCTTTTTTTTTTTTTTTTTGTGGGGTTTTTGTGTCATTCTCTTTTTTTTTTTTTAGAAGAAGGCACCACTCCTTATTATGAATAAAATGCTCTTAACGAAGCGAACCTGTTTTCCTGGCAGATGTGAATTGTTTGGGTGACACTGGTTCCCAACAGAAACAGGCCCAGGAAGCGATCACAGTGGAGTCTCTGTAAGTGAAACCAGCCTGGTTACCTGACAGCATATGCTCTGCTGTATTCCCTGCTGAAGGATGGCGTTTACACCACAGTCCTGGACTCCACCACCCGAGAAGGCTGTTAATCACAGCTCAACACTGTCAGGCACTTATAAAACCAGAAAATAAATGAGTAGCAGGGGTTCCTCCATGAACACTTGTGCTCTTTTGTTAGTTAGATGCTAGATCTGATGGCACAGTTATTTAGGAGGCTCTCTGAAAGCACTACCTGCACGTTTGTTAGTCCTGTGACAACCCAGTCCTGTCCCTCCATACTTCGCCCTGCATTTAAGCAGGCTTTATGTTGTTTACATTGTAAAATGACTAGAAAAAGATTGATTGGTAGAATTGCTAGATTGTTTTAATATGCATTGATGGACACTTCATCAGTTGTCCTGATACCCAATACACAAGGATGTGGAGGAGCTACTAAGCTTCAAATATTCAGAAACTGTGACTAATGGTAAGACAGCTCAAAATATATGGCACTGGCATATATGTTCCTGTCTCTGTTCATGTGAAACAGGTAAAGTGAGTTCGTTGCTTCCATGGCTATCTGGGACCGTATACTATAATAATTAGTCACTTAGTATTGTACTCAGTAGTCTCAGTTAAAAATAACCCCTCCTGCTCAGCTTTTTGTTTGTCAACAGTGGGTGAATCAGTTTTCTGCACACACTGAAATTGAACCTGTAAAGTTTTCATCTCACTTGGAACCAAGCTACAGTAAGCCTTCCTATAGAGACCTTTGATTAGATCCTCCACAAACAAATCTTTTGATTCTCACATATGATGGGTACAATTTCAGGCTTTAATGTTGATCAAAGTGATTCTAATTAGTATACCATTGTGTTAGTGATATGTTTACATCATTTTGAGCGATAAATGGTCAATTTAACTACATAGATATTCAGCTTTTAAACATAAAGCTACGGTTGCTCTCCCTGGCTCTGACGGTGTTTATTCCTCACTGTGGTTTATTCCAGCCACCAGCCACGAGAGGACTGGGATAACGTGTCCGCAGCCACAGGGATCAGTAACAGGTCCCTGCTGGAAATATTGCAAAGTGTCAATATGCGAATCTCTCGGCTGGAAGCCATTGAGCTGCTAAAACAGAACTGGTGATTAGGACACAGTCCACTTTAGTCAGTGCCAATTCAGATGTCTTAGCAACCCCTGCACGACAGTTCAGTCTGCCGCGCTGTCATTGATTCACAAGGCTTCCGCTGGAGCAAAGAATCCCCATTGAAGCGTGAGATAGGAAACCTCTCCATCTTTGGCGCATCGCTGGCTCAATCCCTACAGGCCATTAGGGATAGAATATGTTGTTTCTATTTTTTCCTCTAGAAGAAAAATACAGTCTGTCTTTGGCATACTATAACAGCCATTACTTATGAAAATTGTGCGGATTTTCCGGAGCAAGAGTGTTGCTAAGTGCAAGCAGCTAATTGCAATGTAGCTCTTGTTAGCTTTTGCAGGGGATAGGAATATTCAGGGCAGGCTGATATGTTGTACACTTCAGAATCATTACAGAGGCCAAACTAATTTAGCTCTCTGTCTGCCATTAATTTAATTGGGTTGCTTTAGCTCATTAACACTTCTAATTGTCGTTGACATCACTATTAGATCTCTCTTTTGAAATTAGTGTCTCATTATCAGGATAGAAGCTGTGGATGAGTGAAAAGCTGACTAGGAAAATGTGGAAAAACTCCTTCAGACTAACGGAAGGGAGGAAAACTTACGTGCTCATTATAAACCTCTAACACTGTATCATAGTGGACTGTGGGAGGCGGTGTGGGTATTCAGTGGAAATGAAAAGGAATGCCTGATTGTTTTTGCATTTGATTAGGGTTAGCCTGTGTGTGGCATGTGCGTGTGTTTTATATGTGTGTGTGTGTGTTGTGTGTGATGCTCTGGGAGTTGGGCGGAGGTGCGTGGGGCCAGATGCACACACAGCCTTCGAAGATCACGCCTGAGCAACTGTGTGTTTACAGGTTTGTCTGTGAGCAGAATTTAGTGACTATGGGCTGGTAACGCTGCGTGAGGAGCCCCATTACATTACCATCACTTTAACCAACCTCCACTGACTAGTACACATTATGTGCTTAGATTCTCTTCTTGTGTAATTTTAGAAAGAAAAATGTGGTTTTTGGAATTAAATTCACGTGTGAATTTTGGAAATGCCCATGTGCTAATTCTTTATTTTTTTTCTGTGTGGCCCAGTGTAATCATTGTATTATGCAATTTCTAACTAACACCACTTACCTCAAAGCATCTAACATAAAAATGAAGATATCCAATCAAATAATATTACGGGATATGTTTTTGAAATTTACCTACATTGTATTCACCCATTAAACAGCCTGTCAGTGAAGTACAGCTGGTGTGGGACCATTACCATCAGGGGTTACCGTCTTTCCCGATGGTTTTCTCACGCTCACACTCATCCATGCCCTAACGGCACAACAGTTGACTTTTCTCTCTTCTATTAGGTTCCATAAGTTTGAGATAAGCGTGATTGGGAAAAGTTCAGTTATTTGGCATGATAATCAGCGGGGACACGACACCTGTGAAGTGCTTTCTTTGCGGTATTCCTGAGGACAGGGCCACACTGTGAGGAAAGCCTTCTGTTTAACACTTCATTAAACTGCCTCTAATAGGAGCCACCCGAAGGAGATGCTCCCTGCCTGCATTGTGTGTAAGCGATCAACATCTGCATCAATTAACCTTAGGTCCCCATGGGCCCATTAGGAAGAGGAACACCCTTTAAAAGCTATATGGTTTTTAGCTCACAATGGAGAGTGAACGAATATAATTACTTGTTGCTTTATGCTTTTTTTTTTTTTTTTTTTGGTTGTTTATGTGTTCAAGGTATGTTCATGATGTTTTTTAAGTTAGACACAGGCTGTGTGGCGTTTAAGAAGTCACTGCAGTTACAGCTCATGGTGCCAAATGATTGGATTGAATAGGGTTCAGTTATCATCGGAGAAAAAACATGAAACATTGCTATAAATGACATCAATATTGGGTCCTTTTTTCTTTCCCTGAGCAACAGACAGCTGCAATTAGAGAGTCTTCACAAGCAGCAACAACAGTGTGGACACCACAAAAAACCAATACTGGCCAGATGTGAGAGGAGCATTTATTGATAAGAGTTTTACTAACAAAACATTTGGGGAGCTGCTGTGATTTGAAACAGCTCTATAGCACAAGATAAATCCTCTTTAATTTATGCTGTGCTTTCTGGACTGATAGACATTACTTTTCATCTACACACATACTAGAAGTTTAAGAATAAATAAATATTTGATTCCTAGTTACATACCAATGGAGTGCTGCACTGTTGTAACTCATTATATTTTGAGCTTCCTGATATTTATCTAGTTATTGATAGGCGATTTTTCATTTACAGGGAGGCACTATGTTGTGATACACTATTTCCAATGAGGGATTCAGATGGCACAGGAAAATTTGACAGCAAGAACATTTGTAATTAGACAGAACTGGTATAATTTTGGTAATGTTTTATTATGTTTAAACTAGGGCAGGTGTGATAAGTGAAGGCATTGAACTGGAGTCTAAGCCTAACAGTGTATCATTGATTAAATCTAAATGATTTCTTTTAATGGATGAAGCACAATTAGCTGCACCACAGTGGTGTGTGCTATTTGGATAAGAACAAAAATAAATAAAAATAAACAAAAAGTTGATTTTCTGAATTGCTTGATCTAATAATTAACGCTATTAAATAAGACCAATTAGGATGTTTCTCTAGATTACCTGTCCACATATGCAAGTGTTTATCCCTCAGTAAGCTTAGCGACAGCTGAGCCTAATCTACGTTTAACAAACCCCAAACCAAATCCAAGAGTAGCCAGTGTCATTTTGGTTGTGAGCATAATAACAGCAGAGGTAGTGTTAGCACAAACAAGAACAACAACATTATGGTATTTTAACTCTCTAGTGCCGCTGATGCTCAAGCTTTAATAATTAACGAATCTTTGTCTTATCCCGAGGAGGCTGTATTCCTATTATCCAACTAAGGTACAAAAGCGGTAATTACACATCACTGAATGGTCCTGTGTTTACCTTCAAACCTCCCCTGGTCTCATTTAATACCTGCTTTTCCATCTACACATATCCAGCTTACCTGACAGATGCCTCAGTTAAAAGGCAAACATGGCATGTAGCATTTCAACTTATTTATTTCACTTTTCCTCCTCTCATTGGGGATTACTCCTCACTTACCTCCTGTGTTTACATATTGAGTGCTAATCCCAATTGAGTCAACAAAGGGCACTTGGTGCAGTATGAACTGAGTCTGAGGACTTAGAAGCAGGAGGAGGGATATTAATTTACTTCTTCAGATTTTAGACTTCCAGGAAAATAGTTTTTGAACATCTGCTATGACAAGTGAAGCATTGCGAGAGCATGTTGTCGGTGAAAAGAGGCAAACGACTGCTGTTGGAGTTAGTGGTCGATATGAGAGCCCCTGGTTATATGGTCTGTCTGTGAACTACACTGACCTACTGTATACTATGTAAACTGTGTGGTGTATATTTTTGTGGATATTTTTATGTGTACCCAGGAAACATAGAGTAGATCTGCTTTATTTGATTTTTCTGCTGCCTTTTCTACAAAAACACACATAAAGAGACGAGCTGCTATTTAAGTTCAGCTTTTAAAAAGTGTAATAGAATAAAATATGTGAGTTAAGCTAGTCTGAGAGTTTGATGTAGAGCAACAATTTCTGGTTAATGAGTTCAAGATCCCTCGGCTCTCCCCTGCTTCTCCCCTCTCTCACCAATCATCTCCATAACATCAGTCATGATCTTTGACCTAGGGGCCATACCACCGTGTCAGCTGAAACTAAATTAGCCTTTGATAAGCTGGTGACTGCACACAACACAAGTCACCAGAGGTAGTTTTACCAGGATCTGGTTGCTACACTAGCGTAAGCACACAAAGCCATTGGTGTGGAGATTAGACATCTTTTTTTTTTTTTAGTAAACCATAAAAAACATTAAAATGAGTTTTATGTTCCAGTGCGGTTCTGGCTCCAGGGCACTCATGGGGTAATAGTCGTGGTTCTTGTTGAACAGCATGCAAGATCTGGCAGAAGAATGGCCTCATATTGTAAGGAACTCAATTGACATGTCTTGGGTGTATCGGCTCATTATATAGAGGCCTGTATTTGTCCTAGTTGAACCATTGTCTTTCCCTAATTGGTTATAGATCAATAAAGCATTTATTGATTTTTGATATGCTCAGAGATTCAGTGGAGGAGTTAAAAGCATGAAAAATGCAGTATTCTGACCATTACACTTCTACGAACAGAAACGACTCTTCAGATTTCCCACAAGGCTTTGCACAGTCAACTGTTATTATGTGTGTGTGTGTCAAAAACATCTTGTCAGTAACTGATTGTGTGTGTGTGTGTGGGGGTGTGGGGGGGTGGGGGTGAATGCATTTTACAAAAACAAACAGTGTCCCAATTCATCCACCGTGTTTGGAAAAAGCAGGGAACAAATCTGAGCAATCAGGTTTGCTGAGCATGAATAATCTTCCCTTAAGCTTCAGGAGGAATCCAAAATCACGGCAGCAGTTCCACGTCTTTGAGACATACAGAATAGTATTGTGTTTGTCAAAGGTTTTTTTTTTGAGGCATTTATCATTAAAATGTTAGCCTGTCCCTCTTTCTCTGGGGCTCAGGATGACAGCAGCTAATTAAGCGTGGCTGGTGTCCAAGTAATAACTGAGACCACGTTGGGCAGGGGAGCTGCTCTCTCAAATAAGACATTTGTTCTCTGGTCTTTTCCCCCTAAACACCTCTTTTTTTCTTCCACCTATTTCTTTGGCTTGTGTAATCTACATTTCCTCTTTCCAAGTCTCTGCTGCAAAATAAAGTAAGTATACAGCGTCAGAGGGTTTAAACAGGCATGCAAAATGGTTGGCTTTGTTCACAGTAAGCTGGTGGAAGACAAAATTTGGCAGTATGAGTTGAGGCATTTCAAGTGTGGAGGGAAAAAGAGTCAGAACATAGTGTCATAACAAAATGAATAAGCATTTTTTCTCTCTCTCTGTTGAGAAGTTGAGCCGCTAATGTTTGTATTTTATTTTGGTATTACTGAATTGACTCCAAATTGTAATTGCTTTTTCTTTTTTTCAAAATAAAGGTGCAAGAGGAACATTGAGTGAAGGGGCTTTGTGTGAAGGAGAAACAAGCTGTAGTAAAGTAACACCCAGTAAAACCTAATTTGCACCTTTAGGCAGTTCATTAGTATAGTGAATGGTAGAATCACACCAATATAGTCTGTCCTCACCTTAGGGCACCATCTCTATTCATCAAAACACACACACACACACACACACACACACACACACACACACACACACACATTTCTCATTTTCACTAACATTAGTCACCACTGCTGAGCTAGAGAGCAGCACTGGTGAGACAATAGACACATATGTGTGTAATGTCCTGTAGTCACTGTCAGCCAACCTGAATGGCCTGTCCAATGTCATTATTCATAAGGTGGATGCTCAACAAGGTTTGATGTGATCTGTGTCTTAAGCGGCGACACAGTCAATGCTTTTTAACATGAATTGCCAGCCCACCAAGAGATGATGTAGAGAAAAAAGAAATATTTATGATGCAGTGTCACCATTATTGTCATTTTATCAACATGCTGCAGGCATATCATAATTTTTTGAATGGTTCACATTATCATTTGACTTAAATATCTATTTCAGGGAGGTTATCGCTTGAGTAATTGCCAGAGGCTGCAGTGATCCAATCCATTAGCGTGACTGAACTTCATACACTTCAGTGTTCTTAACTCTCAAACGCAGGCTTTCTCCACAATAAAGGCCGCACATAAACAAATATGACTTGTACACACACACACACACACCCTGAGGCCAGACTACAATGGCTTGCAGTTCTGCTCTCCACCAGCAGATGACCAATTCTCTGTCTTTTTCCCCAGTGGACCGTTCTGTCTGGGTTCTCCATGAATTTCCCTTTCTTTTCATCACTCTCTGATGTCCAGCTGCTCCTGTCAACACCTTCTTACAGCAAGCAATTCATTGCAACATACTGGCAGCTGAGACCCCTGTGATGAACTTCAATCTGCCGTTTGCAGAGGGGGCTTCACCCTGAGTCGGGCTAATCAAGGGAAACACCCCCTTCCAAGAGGGAGGGCGTCTACAGACAGATTGAGCCCAAGTTACCCCGTAATTACCCTGCCACTGCCCCTCTGCTGCAAGCTGCTGCATCTGAACCCAGTCAGCAGAGGAACAGACACTTTGGTGATTACTTTCCAATCTGTTTAACAGTGAACAACAACAACCTATGTGCTTCTATTACACTCATAAACCACAACTTTTTTTTTTTCCTCCTGAAAACATTTTTTAAGGGTTCAGAGCACCAGGCATTTTGTTATGCTTCCTACGGTAACACAGTGCAAATGTCTCTTGCCGCGGGTTTTGATTATTTCCAACTTGGTACAGTCCCTGGGGGGAAGTTCTCGGGGCTTTCTGAATTTTATTAAAGCCTCTACAGCTGATTACTTGGAGTGAGGTGCACAGGTTGGCGCATTTTAGGAGTGGAGTGGAGGCCTGACAGGGTCATGTTTAACATGTCCACAGGCAATCAATTCACCTTAACCCCTCCTGGTACTCCAGCCCTCTCCACCTAAGCTGTCCTTAATAACCAGGCAATGGCGAATTACTGATAAGGCACTGGGGTCTCTGACCTATATATCCCTCCCTGTATGTATTGGAAAAATCCACCCTGAAAGAAATGTACATTTATAATGCATAGAAATGGTGAAATTAAACAATCACATGTGGAACTGCTGTGAAATTCACTTTATTCTTCGGTTTGCAGAACATGGAGGATTTGTTTGGTGTTGGGTGAAGTATCGGGCCAAATTGTCTACATGGAAATATATCAAGCATATGCAGCACATGAAAGGCTGAGTGAAAATCAGTAAAATCCCACACAAACATTGAAAGAAATATAACAATATTGAGAAAACAGGAGTGTCTGGATATTGTAATCTGCTAGAAGGCTGGTTTTTCTACAGTTTCTTAATGCTTTATTCTTCATTATTATGAGTTGAACAAAGTTAAATGTGATATTGCCATACAGATAGTAACAAAAAACAACCTTAAATTGTTGGGTCTGAAGGCTCATGTGTTTTGGTGACATCAAATATTCTATCAAAATATTGTTTATTAGTCAAAGGACCAAAAAGACCATTGTGCTTTTTCATTAATTATCCACTTTTTATGTGGTTAAGTTTGATTATATTTTAAATCAAGCAGATTTATTGTAATGGAAGAGTTTTGTCTGGCTTCTTTTACTCTGGAAATTCTCTATAGCTCAGTGGTTACACTGCATTTCTCTTACATGTCAGTGACCTCTGTGTAAGTTTTTACTTAACAAGCATGCAAAGGGTTCTACATTTGCCCTCATATGACAGTGACTAATTGCCCTGAGGATGCGAGCTGCTTGTTAGGCTAAGGGAGGATTCTCTTGCTCTTCACCCCGGCTAAATTCATTATTTCTCCTTTTCAATTCACTCTACCTCATCTTATAAAGGTTAGAAACCAGATATGAAGATTTTCTTCCTCTAATTGTATGTTGCTAATTTTTCCATGTGGACTTGCACCCACTTGTGTTTTTCAGCTTGGATACCTCACACACTGTAACACTATAGAGGCCAATTTAATGTATAGCAGCCATTTGACAAAGCATTCATTTGTACATAACAGTGAGAAAGTATAAGAGTTAGGGTTGTGTTATTTATTTCATTTTTAAAGTTGAAGCATTTCTGTTAGTGCTTAGCAGCTCATGTTGGCACATAGACTTATTTTGGTGGTAGAAAAAACAAGTTTGTACTTTCAAAATAGTGGATTTTGAGTGGGTTTTCAAAATAATGCAAGGAAATTTTGGTTATTTAAGATTTTATACTCCTTACCAGCTTGTCTAATAACCCAGTGGCCTATCCAGTGTTAATAATTTCACTTTTCTGGCAATATGCAATTCAAAAAATCTAGATTTACTTGCGTATAAAACAGAAAGGCTTTTAAGATTGAAGTTTTTCATGAATATCACAATCCTTGACTTCATCCAAGCATTTTATATTTGAGATATTTTTGTTCAAAATCTGAGTTCAAATCAGATTTACTGCATTCAGTGTATTTTTGCATGACGTAAAAGTAAGTGTGTAAAGACTTCAACTGTCTCTCCTGCTCTGCACGGTTTTTGTTGTTGCCAGCTGTCTCGCCTCTTCCCCTCTCTCCAGTCAAAGACTTGTCTTTTTTGTTCTTTCGCTGAGGTACCTGTGCAGCTGTCAGGGTCGTGGCTGTTTAGACAATTAAGAATGTTAGACAGAGGGGGTTAGTGATTCACTAAGAACATCAATCTGGTTGGACGTTGTGCTCTCACATTACCACCCTGCTGTTTTGGTATTTATGCCCACTGTTTACACAGAGCACACAGAGGGGGTCCTCCAATCAATGCCATTATCTTTGCTAATACTACTGGTGCAGGTCTACAAGACTCTCATCCCTTAATGTTCAAAATTAAGGTGTGCTGCATCACAGGAACTTTGCGCATGTACAGCAGTTAGCATTAATCTACTGCACTCCTTCCTCCGTGTTGCTTTATATAACAGTTGATTTCCTGCATTTATCCCTCTTCTTCAGGATTTCCTCCACTCTCCACATATACAGAGTCTCAACCACCTTCCCTTGTGTTCAGCACCATTTCACCCCACCTTCCCCCAACCTTTACCGCCCCGTGCCTGTCCCTGGACAGGTTTCAGCATATAAATTTGAAAATGATTTGTCCTGCCCTCTTAATAATAGATGAGAGAGCAGAGTCAGGGTCCCTTCAATAAACTCCATCCTCGCTTTAATTAGTGAACAAAAAAACGCCAGGCCTGCTGAGGACTCTGGCTTTGGCTCTGTGTTAGTAATTAAAACTGAAACCACCAAAAGGAGAGGAGAGGAGAAGGCTCTATTTTTAACGGGCAGGCTGTTTGGTGCCGAGTGCCCGTATAAGGTTCTGCAATAAAGAGTGATAATGAAGGTGTGAGACCTCTGGGGGCTGACTGGGCGCTCGCTACAATGGCTGCTCTCACACCAGACTGAAATACAGGGAGCAATTAGAGGAGGCAGTGCATAGACTGGCCACCAGAGATTAGTTAACACCTCAGGAGCTCCGCTTCAGGACAGGCACATGCTTGTTTTCTTTCTCTCTCTTTTGCTTTTGAGATAACGCACTAAGGCCTTAATGATGAGATTTATTTTATTCAATTGTCATCTCAGACACATAATGTTTCAAGCAGTCTTGTTGCAGGTTGTGTCCATATAGAAGGGGTCATTGATCTTTTTGAGATTTGTAGTTTTCCTTTTAAATTATTCACACACGTATAAAATATCTTACTGTCACAAGCTTTTCCTACACATATGGGTTTAAACACTATGACAAGCGCTGCCTGAGTTGGAGGAGACCTTAAGCCCAAGAACCAATCAAGAGGACATTGTTAATGGAGGCCACATATAAGCCGTTAAGCCAGTATATGCATAATGTTATTTAATTGGAGTCATAAAAAGCCAATTAACCCCCTCCCCCTCTCACTCTCTTTCCCACTCTCTCATTCTCTGTCTCTTTCTCTGTCAAATCACTGTGAATGTGTGTACATGTGTGACAGAAATTGGAGTGTGTGATGCTATTGTACACATTTGCATTGTTACATAAAACACTGACTGGCTATTTTAAAGCCATTTCTAAAAGCAAACCCCTGAGATCTGAGATCATTCCTGTAACATTCAGATGCATATCAAGTTCTATAAAAAGGCAAATAACAAATGTTTGGTTTGGTCCTATTGACATATTTGTAAAAAGGGGAAACCACAGAGGTGAGGGGCTCCACGTGATCACTCTTTTTGCCTCCTCATTCTCTGAATATAGGGATTTTGACAATATATTTTCTCAGAGGAAAATAGCAACAGTGGGTCGCAATATTGGATCTGTCAGGCTCAGGCCATTTAAATTTCAATGCCAGTAAAGTGGGGGAAGCAGACACTGTTAAATATGATGCTTGAATGAAAATCTAAACCCTCCAATACCTCTAAGCAATGTAACTCAATGAGATGAATTAACTGTAAATGCCTCATTCTCTGTGTGAGTGTCTTCCAATTTAAAATCTCATTATTCATATAAGATCCTGAACAAGGTGACTCTTAGGATAGATCGAATAAGTGAAGATAATCTTACCGGACAGTTTTATGCAAATAGGGAATGTATTGAATCAACTATGAGGAGAATGGGGAATCAAATAAGCTAATAAAGTAGAGTTAGGATGAAAAACACCATGAATAATGTTTCCTCCCTATCTCAGTTCAGTGCTTATGCCACTGCCTGCGAAGTTACAAAGTGTATTAATTCAAAGGATGCTGTCATTTAATATGCATTCTCTTTAGTATTTTGTGAAAAGCATTAACAGTCTGCTTCAATAAGCCTTTCAATGGCAGTAAATCAGCGAACTGCTTAATCTTTGTTGCCACAATCTTTAAATCATTACAGTCACAATATCTTAAAATTTTTTTCCCCAAAAATTACCGACAATGAATTTTCTGTGAATAGAAGCATAATTTATACCTTGAATGCAGGTAATAATAACTCCTATTATTGCTCTGTAGCAGTTAGTTAGTGTTTCCCAAGCAGACTTGAGACAGAGTAACCACTAATAACTGTTTGTTGGAGAGGTCCATCAGACAAGGATTGATTACAAGCCATCCTATTCAGGGCTGCGCAGGTCTGCACAAGTTCATCCATAATTCATAATATAAATAATGTAACATTCATTACACAGAAAATATGAACTTTTGTTGTGGTTTGTGTTGCAGACATTCTGCTTATAAAGCTAACATACTCACTGCTTTAATTTGTTCTTCACCCCAAGGGTGAACTCAAATGACAAATGCAATGATATAATTATATAATGGCCTCACAGACAAAGCTTGTAGATAAAGAAACTCTGACAAGGCCCTGCATGCTATTAAGAGGGGAATGCATTGTATTTATTAACCTGCAGGATTAACCTTGTCTAGTAACTATACGTTAGAAGTCAGATTTGTTTACTTATTTACATTTGGTCACACACGCATAATCTGAAAGAATTGCCCCGTGTTATTAGAACTGCAGTTGTAGCTTTGACTGCCATTCTCAGCTGAACTAAAATAATTTTCTCTGTAGTCGTGTACACATGAAGATTCTTTCTACACTTACTTCCAGAGCTGAAGCAATTTACCACTCAAAGAAATCTCATGAGAGAGGGGGTTTTTTTTCCTCATTTTTTTAAAGTGGATTTGCAAGATTTACAGCAAAGACAGCTGTGTGTCAACGGTTCTGAGGCTACTGTAGCCCCCCCCCATCACTCCACATTAGGACTCCTTTGAACATAAGTATATTTCACTCTGAGTTGGTGACATGCCGTGTGAATCTGTGGATGTGAAATTATACACATTCGAGCACAACAGTGGTTAGAGGAAGATAAGGGTGGAGGAGGAAACTGGGAATTATAAAGGAGATCACAAAAAATTATGTGCAGTGTATTTTACGGGCTTGAACTAATTTCCTAGACAAAAAAATGCACATGATTTGCTTCGGTTTTAGCAGCCACTACTAGTGCTTAGTCTGATGAATAAGTTCTCTCCAAATGTGATACATGTTTGTGAACATGGTACGTTGTTCTATAACCACAATACCTCCTCTGCTGCCTCTTAAAAGGAAACATCATCATTCATTCAACCAGTAGACAATTTCACTCCTGCTCAAAAGAATGTGACAAAGTTACGGAATGGGGATGTGAAAGGAAATGGGGAGAAAAACTGTAAATCTCAGGCAGTGCGCTGGGCAGAACATGCTATATTGGTGAAAAAAAAAAAAGATGGATTGAGCGAGGCTGTAAATATGTCAAAATAAAGGGAAACCTGTGGTGAGAGCAAGAAACCTCTCCTTCCTCTTCCCTCATCTATCTCCACTAGACTGACCCAGTTCATCTGGATCAAAGCAGTTCATGCAGGTTTGTCTTCTGTAAATCCCTCCACACACATTAGCCCAACATCAGGCATCACTTTCCTACAGAATATTTACTGCAAAGCTTCACTTCTGGCTCAAGTCTGTCACAATGCTTAACATGATTTACCTAAAATTAATTCACAGAAACGTCCAGGCCTCAGCATCATGAGTTCAGTCATCACATAGTAAGAACTTATGTAGTTTGAATGGAGTGTATTTTCTCTGCATGGAAGCCACTTCCTGGCTGACCATCCTGTTTGATTTGATGGGTTATTAAACACTTCTGTCAATAAAAAGCGTGGTGAATGCTAATTTCTGAACCTTCCATTGATAAACGACCATGAAACCAGTGCAAATTAACCTCTAAATGTCATGGGAAAAGCCAGTGCCACAGCCATTACTGTATGTGATTCAGCTAGGAAAAGCTTGGTGACAGACTATACTGGATGTATGCATAAAGCAGCCATTAAAGAATGCATCTGTACATGATTTAAGATAGGCTGTAAGTGTATTAAGATAGGTGCTTTATAGAAAGACAGCAAAGGCTGTGCCATCCATAGCTACTGGTACAACCTTGCTAATATTTCAACATGCTGATACAAACAAAGAACCATGAGTGTCAATTAATCTCTGGTCCTTGGTCCAGTGCACTTTCCAAACAGGCTGAGGCTGTTTGAAGCCAAAACTGTCCTGTTAGCTTGTTAATGAGTAGAGTTTGAAGGTGTTATTGATGTGATGTGAGTTGTCTGGTTATATTCTATATTTACCTCCACCAAGGAGGTTATGTTTTCTTCAGTGCCTGTTGGTTTGTTTGTTTATTTGTCAGCAGGATTACACAAAAAGTACAGAACCGATTTGCACCAAACTTAGTGGAGGGATGGGGTTATAGGCCAGGGAAGTACCCATTACATTTTTGTGCAGATCCAGTTTAAGTGGCAGATATGACATGTGAATCATTTATATTATCAGACTACACCCTTTTCCCTTTTATTTTTCTATTATAAGAGCTAGACAGACGTGTAGGATTGTTTGGCCTTGGTTGAGGTATGTGCTCTACTGAGTGCCAGTCTGGTTTTCTTATTGTCAGCAAATCCCATGAAAAGACCAAAACCAACAATGAATTTATTGTACTAACAAGTATCATCTGTGTATCTAAAGCCTGATATTGTGTATTTCTCTGTGCCACAGAGATCCACTTCAGAAACTAAAAAAACAGTTCAATCAGTCAATCTCTTGCACTGACTGACATGAGTCTTTATAAAATGACAAACGTGCAGTACAGTTTTTTTTTCTCAAGTCAATGTCACATATACCATCCAGTTGTGGTAATATTTACTAGTGCACTCTTGTGAAGTCAGTGGATGAAAATAGCCCAACAAATGTACTGTTTCCTCCTGTTTGAGCAACTTGAGAATGTATATATATTAAAGGCCTTTCAAATGGGCCTCGGGCTGCGTATTGAGAGCTACACAAATGTATTGATGGTTTTGGTGTTTTATTGATATTCATTGACAATTATACAAATGTAGAATATCACAAGATTTATGCTTTAAGCTCAATGTATAATGTGATCTCATGGGATTGCATAGAAGTAGCATGCCACTATCAGGATATTTTATGTCATGTCTATACATTTTAGGGTTTCTGCGTGTCATTTAATGGTGTTTTGATAAGGGTTGGGGGGAGGGGAAGGGTTAGAGGTACAGAGATGATGAAGCGTGAAATGACAGCATTGTGATAACACACCAAATGACTTGAGGAAACTGGAGTGTTATTCACACGCCATTTGGTGATACCAGGCTGCAAAGTGTGATGTCACAGGTAGGTGTAATTAGGTGTAATTAATATGCGGTATGGGACTCCGGAATTTACCCAATTCTCTGGAGATTTCAGGGAAAGCATTAACTCAAATATCATGTTTTTGTGGATGCAGTCATGACAGCACTGATGTGATGTAACATAATCATGCTAGTAATGATGCCAGATGCTGATTTTTACTTATTCTATGAGTAAAATGCTTTTTGTTTTTTTTTTTTTGCTATCTCATGAACTTGTTGTGAATGTTTATTGTAACTTTCATACGTTTCATATATGCCCCATATAAACTGTGTTACATGTCTGTGAGGACTGTGTACTAAGCGACTAGAGATTTGTACAGATGATGTATAATATAATAAACTATATAATTTTCTAAGTCACCACACAGGAAGGTGTGAAAAAATGCTTCTTAATTGTGCATTTTTCATGTTCGGTAATACAAAATTATTAATTCATAGTCTCTTAAGTTGTGCTTTTAATATTGCTTTGTATTCATGAAAAATAGATTTGCTTTCATACAGAATTATGTATGCTTTCAGAGAATATTCAGTAAAATAAAATCCATTAGGGCAAAAAAAAAGAGAGGGAGATGCAAAAACTGGTTTTAATGCAACAAATCATTCGCCATTAACCTCACCTGTTATTTTATGGAAAGTAGGGTCTGTGTTATTCTAATAATATCTTCTAGCAGAAACCAATCAGGTTAGGATCAGACGGCAACATAAAAAAAAACAGCGACACCGTGACCCTCTATCCATTACACATACTACTTTTTGACATGCAGCTCTACAATGGGGCTTTTACGTTTTGCATTTGTGATGTTTCAGCTGTTCCAGGTGTCAGGCCTGACCGCACAACTGTGATGACAGAGACAAAACAGCTCCTGATGCATGATTCTGGTCTGTCACGATAGGTCAGTACCACAGCTCATTCAACTGCCAATGATACGCTAAGTCCTACAACACAGGCCGACAAAGAGGAAAATACAACTGGGTAAGTCCCTGTACGCGCTGTAAGTCTCCGCCATTGCTGTCCTTTTCACTGCCAATATCAACAGAAATGTCAACAGTGAGCGCCTGTCAGCACCTTGTGTCAGATAATCACAGGAAGTGGGGCTTGTTGGGGCTGAGTTCATAATGCTGCACCTAAATCCCTGACTGGGCATCAAGTAGGGTAATAATGTCCTCTGATAAGCAGATATGCTGTTTTCCCATAATGCGATTATCAGTTATAACTTATTCCAAAACAAACATGACTTCAAGAGTGATCATCAAAGGCTCACATATACTTACTGCAGCTCATGCTTTAGAAAGAGAACATACTGTTGAGCTGAAACACTCGCATAAACATATTCAGTTGTTTATTATGCCTTGACATTTGAAAAACAACCAAGTGTATCTCTTTTTAATGTTAACGTACACGATTCAGGAATATGAATCGGCCAAACATGGATTCTTTACGATGTGCTCTTTAGAGTCATATCTGAGCTAGGAAGTAACCATTTATTTGCAGAGCGGATGAGAGTCTGCAAGCAATATTAAATTTCTTTGCATAAATAGCTCATAGGAATTTATTCAATAGATCCAAAGTTTGTTTTCCCACTATTTCTTCTGGACTCTGAATAAATACAGATGCAGCACAGCCTGAGATCTTTCACAGTGGGGAAGTTATTAATTTGGTCGATATTGATATTGTCCCATTGGTATCACTATTATGCCAGAGTTAAGTCTGAGAGAAAAATCAATCCAAAGTGCATGCTCTCTTGGATGTTAATGCTTTTGTTATGTTTTCAAACCACAGTGTTCTCCTGTATCAGTGAAACTGTGCACGGATATATAAGTGTTTTACACTTCTGATGAAAGAATTCAAAATTTTTGCACTTGTACATGTTTCTCTCCCAAACAACTCTATGCAATTTATGCTGACATTTAGCAGCACTGTTTGAAATGAAAAGGTTATTTCTCAGCAGTCATCTGAGATATGGTGTGTTTATACTCTATCTGGTTATCTTGGTGATTTAGTTTCATTGTTTTCATTCAGTTTTACAAATCCTCCAGCTTGTTGAGACTTTGGAGACAGCAATCATCAGGCGTATGAGTGCAGAACATCTCAATGACGAGTATGTTCATTGCTCAGTCGCCTCAATATCTGTGGTTGTTTCAGGAGCTGTGATGCATCATGGTGTGTACCCACATGTTGAGTTAGAGCATGAAAAGACACTATGCAAAGCTACGAAAAAAATAAAATACAACAGTGATGGAAAAACTTTGGTCACCATTCAGAAATAACAAAATAAATGAAACAACAACGTCCCATCTGTTTTTACCTGCTGTTTCTTAAGTTCTCAGACTTGAAATCTGGTCTGTTGTTTGGTTGAGTTTCTACTGAAAACATTGATTAAATATCTTAAGATGCCAGTATGTGTGCTTTGCAATGCAAATGGGGTTGTGTAAGTTATGTAAAGCCAGATAAGTTTCATAAAAAAAAAAAAAAAAATCATAGTTTGGAAACAAAGAAATCCTTAGAAAATGTGATTTGTACTTTTTAGGTTTGAAAAAAGATTTGCCGTTTGTTCGTGCGCTGACAAATGTCTGATAAAAATAAATGCCATTCTTGTTTTTTTGTAAACAAAGTGCAAATCTGAAAATAGAGCACTGTCAACACAGGTATGGCATGTGCTTTACAGTGCGATGGATGTGGGACACAGGGTGTGTCCAGACCTCAGAATTAAAAACACCATAGCGCCTCTGTGCCACAGACTCAGTAAATAAGAGTAAGTTTACCATGATTATTGTCTGCTGCAATCAGAGGGAGTCCTATGCACACACACACACAAACACACATATACACACAGCCAGAGACAGGCTGATACTGCACAAATCAGCTTGCTAAAACACCCTTGTTAACATTTTAAACCTACAGAATCATAAAAGGTGATGCCAGGGAATTTTGGACTTCCATTCCCCCTAAATCACACACTCTTGATTTGCAATTCCAAATCTAGAACATAAATAGGGCTTCACGGCAACAGCGTGAATCCAACTAAAAAAACCTTGAATAGATTTTGAATTTTAAAAGCAAGATCAAATGAAAATCACACAAAGGCACCAGCAAGTGGAATTGAAAGTGTGATACAGATGAAGGGGGGGGGTAGTTGGAGAAGGGGGGTACGGATGAAAACAGGATTAGACTCCACAGGCCTGGTTCCCACAGATTGCCTGAAATGGGGAACAGATTTAAAGCAGGTACTGTGTGTTGACAGGTTTGGGCTTTTTTTTTCTGCACAGGCATTTCCCTTTCCTTTTTTTCAGCATGTCTTACACATTTAACTAGACCCATGTCAAAACCTGTTTACATGTCATGAAAAGAAGCGGAACATGTTCAAATCGGGTAAGCTATTGAAGAAGAAACTTGGATGATTTGACAGTTTGAGTCTCTTTAATACTGCCCACTTTAAGCAGGCTGAAACAAATGATATGCATGCTTACGGTTTTTCCGCCGCTGCTCCGCTGTTAAACAATGTTGTAATTGACGATTAAAATAATGCTGTTTCTATGTTGAGGCATTTGTAAAGTCTGCTCTTGTCTACACACGTTACACACACACACAGGAGCGTACAGTAGTTCAGAGGCCATGTTGTTGTACCTTGATTTCCTTCTACAAATCAAATACAAGCTGCATGCTTAAGCATTTGCCTGTATGTCAGCAAGTTTTAGAGATTAAACTGTTTCATGTTTAATGGGATAAGGAGGAACATGAGCTTCTATCCAATCCTGGCCCAATTGAGTGTTTTTAATGCAATTTGTCAACTCCCTCTGCTAGTGGGATTTGTTCCATACTGTTAGATGTGGAGTCAATTACATAGTATCTCTGAAGAGTATTTTGCTTGAGAGATTGCTCATCTGGCAATATTAAAGCTACTTAGTATATGTTTGGCTGGAGTGAAGGAAATACAGTTAACAGGTTTTTAAATTCCACTTGCTTTTTTTTTTAAAAAAAATACAATTTACTGGATGCAGTTTGGGAACGCTTGATTTACTTCTTGTTGTATGAGTACACATTAATATAGAAATACTATATGTGACAGTAGTAATATGGATCACACCTCTCAAAACAGAAGAG
Source organism: Lates japonicus (assembly GCA_033238685.1). Lineage (NCBI taxonomy): Eukaryota > Metazoa > Chordata > Actinopteri > Centropomidae > Lates > Lates japonicus. Next base: position 5,636,072 of record BRZM01000007.1, read on the forward strand.
CAAATAAAAGATTCACTTAACTCTATCTATGATTCCGAAATGTCCAATATGATTAATTATACACTCAAAGCATTACAAATGACTCACCAGTTAATGTTAACAAATATTCTCCCTTAAGGGCCTCCATTAATAATTTCATATTCTCTCCAAATATTATTCTATCCACCTGCTGCGAGTGATCCTATTTTTCCCCCCCTTTTTTTTTCGTTTTGTGATCATACATAATTTAGTCCCTGGCCACATCTAATAAATGATGTTGACATATGCTCTTGCAGAGAGCACTGCCTGGAAGTGTTGGTTGATAAGCTTCTTTGCATTCTCACTGGATCCAATTTTGCCCTATCAGTACATGAGTGTGTGGCTCTGCTCACACACACGGTCCACTAGGCCTCGAGATGTCCCGAGGCTTCCGATTAGTGAAAACTGTTCGGGGGGGGGGGATTTGTGTAAAATTCAAATTTGTCACCAATAGTATGTTTTTTAAAGGGCCCCATTTTTCGATTCTTGCCCCTGTGTGCGCACAAGGTGGCTGTTATACATTGTTATAAAGACCATATTCAGATGTATGTTTGTTTTTATGTTATATTCCACTGACTAAACTCATTTCTGTTAAAAGGCTGACGGTGGAGAATTACATAAAAACTATTGTTTTTGGGTGGGCGGGTGTGTGGGTGTGGGTGGGAGGGGTCACGAGCCACATTCACACCCACAATGCTATGAGCATGTGGCGCATAAACTGCACCCACTGAGCCACCAGAATGTGGAGATGGATTAAAAATTGAAATTGCTTTAAGCGCTTATATCCAAATATTTGTCCGTTCTCAGCCTGAAATGAATTCCTACAGTTCCAACTCAACACCCGCCGCCACCACCCCTCCTCCTCCTCCTCCTCTTCTTCTTCTTCTTCTTCCTCTGCTTCCCCGGCCCCGAGCATCACGAGAGAGAATCAATTCGATCAATTCCCCTCTACCAAATGTTTGTTGTTGTTTTTTTTTTTTTTTCCTGCTGACCACACCTCAAGGATTAATATTTGATTAGCCTTTAGGAGAGGTGGAAAGTACTTATTAACCTTATTTGTCAATCTGTCAGTGCCACTGCGCGGATTGTGCCTTGCGGCGGGGAGCGTGGGGGCCAGAGGGGGGGGGAGGGGGATCACTTCAGGGAATATCATGTCTTCCAATGACTGCCTCTCCTTTGGATGTTTCATCATAATTATCCATTTTAGGCCGCTGCCACAAGCATGACATCCATTTCTGCATTTTGAATACATTTGTTAATTGATAATGTGATATGTTGTCCCAGAATAATGTAATGGTGTTGATGTTTAGCTGCCGTTTCCTTCCACAGTTTGGGCCAATTATACCAAATTTCTTTTTCAGAATGAATAACAAGATGGGTCTGTGGTTACTAATTTTACTCATACTGATTGTTTGTAAACAAAAAAATTGAAGTGTGTTGCCATTCAGGTCATTTTCATTACCGTCCATGAAGCCAAAGCATTTACTCATTTTGAAATTGATGAGTAAACTTCCACACTGTAAGCAGTCCTTTTTTTCATTAGTAATTTTAATTAAGTCTTCTGCACAACACTGAAATTGACTTTATGTATAATTGTTCATTATACGTCTTGTTTTCTACAATAGGGAAATTAAGGGGCCTCAAATGGATGAATCTGAGACATGATTAGTCTAGTTCATCCCAAATGTATAATTTTTTTAATGCCTGGCGCAAGCTTTGCTGCAAAGTGAAAATGATACTCGGTATATGAAAACATTTAATGAATTGCCAATTCTGTTGTCAAAATCAAGCTAACAGATATTCTGCAGGGAAATTTAAGGAGAGGATGCACATTTGAACATTCAAGCTTTGCAGTAAGACATTCATATTGAATTTTTTATTATTATTATTGACAATAAAAAACACAGTTTTCCAGATTTTAAAAGAATAAAAGCTACTCACACACACACACAGAGACACACAAACAGGCGTGATTTAATAACCAGAGGCTTTATCTGGCTTTTGTTTACAGAGTGCAACTCTTGCATCACAGGCAGCGTACCAGAGTAAGACTGTCTCTGCCTTAAAAAGTGTTTGGGTCTGAGTCTGGTTGTGTCTAAATGATAACACCTCTCCATGCTCACTGGAAGCCTCCCAGATCCGTCTCCTGAACCTCGGTGTTATCTGTGATCATACGCCCCCACGCTATCGAGCTCAGTCAAAGACCATCCCATGGTTTGCAGTGTTAATTACAGATCCTTTGATGTGATAGAACACAGCCCTGTAGAGATTGATTACTCTTTGAGCTAAGTTGTCTTCCAATTACTTAGACAATTAGCCAACTAATTAAAATACTTACCCTGTGCATTGAAAAAGGAAGAGGAGTACTGCTGTGAGGATCTCCCTTGATATATGAGCTGCCAGGGATTCTCAGAGTGTCTCAGCTGAGGAGGAGAAGGCCTGGTGTGCTGACTGCAGCTCAGGAAAAAAGGCCCAAAATGAGTCACTGCAGCAGACTGCGATAATAACGTGGATCAAGCATTTGGAGACGTTTATCACTTCATGTTGATTGAGGATAAGGATGTTAGATCAGGGGGATGAGTTGATGTTTGACAATCCATCATTTCATGAGGTGTTTTTTACTGTCAAACAAATACCAACTTCTGAATGACAAGCTCAAATATTAAACATTTCTAAATTTATGTTTTTTGTTCTGTTGATCGTTTCTCTTTGTATCTATGCAGACTCGGGGGGGGGGGGGGGGGATATAAAGAATCAATGTTCAGCCTGGAGTTTTCTACTGACAAATAATTAGACAGTTGACTTGAAGTCACTGGAGCATGTCGGAATATTTACATTCAAATCATTTGTAGTTAGTCTGAAAATAGTCAGTTTGGGACTCTTTATTCTAAGGGTCCGTGGAGGAATTTGGTCCTCTGATAAAAGAAGGGAAAAATTATTTCTGAGATTCTCAAGAGGCTTAAAAATAATTCTACTATTTAATAGCAAACAGTTACTGTTCCTTCACTGTTATCAAAATATTGAACATATTGCTCATTCAATTGCAAGCAGCAGCTGAGTCCCTGTCAGGCAAAATAACAGCATTTTGTGTGTGTCTGTGTGGATTGTTTCATGTGGACTTCGACAAACAAGCTTATGAACCATTGTGTTTCTCTTGGTGAACAACAAATGAGTCTGTCCGACTGACCCATGGTGTGCTACGAACTAACGACAGAGAAGTTATTCTGAGCACAAAAGTAGAGAATGATGCTAGAGATTCTACCAACATACTCACAAGTGTTTCCAAAGATGCTGTAAATACAAAGCAGACGTCATGAATGTGCCAGAAATGGTAGAAAGCAGCATGGAAGCCAGTGACTATGGTACGATCATGTTATGTTTTTATGTCCTTTGCTTCAGTCTCCTCAAACTCAACACCAACGTAATTTGTCATTGCCTTCCAAAAAAAACGCTACAAATTACTGCTGCAAAAATAAAACCGCTTTCTCATCCGACATTGCTATGAATAAGTTTGTTTCAGTTTGAGTTCAGCTCAGGCACAAAAAAACACCTAGTCAGGGTTGGGGAAAGATCCTCATAGTCTCCAGAATCAAACAGTAGGAGTGTAAAGTAAAGGTTCTCCATCTACATCAGTATGCACATCTGTATATTAGCATAATATTATAATATTAAACGTATTAGCATATTACACTCATTTTAATTGTAATATATATTAGCCTGCTTTCTTCTTTATTACTTTACATTCATTTGGCAGACTCTTGTCCAAAGCATCATATGTTACAAAAATTGCAATCAGCCTTTAGCTAGATGTCATTAAAATATTAAGTGAATTGCTTTAAATCAATTAACTAAAAGTGTGTTTAGTGCTACAGTTCAAATGCTTGGAGTTTTATTTCATTATTATCTAGGCTTGTCACTGTCATAAGGTGAAAACAGTGCATTTGAATGCTGGTGCTCTCTTTCCATATGTTTACACTGACGTTTGGTTAATGTTTAGCATGGTAGTTCATCTCTGAAGCCATGATGCCTGTGATTCATTTGACTCTACACGCCCACATTTGAATGGGATGAAAAGTTTTTTTGTTTTTGTTTTTGTTTTTTTTCCCTGCCTGTGCCCAGCATCTGACTGAGGCTTGTCACACTTATTGTCATGTCCCTTTAACCCCAGCTGGGCAACTCCATTATTCTCCCTCCATTGTAATGTTAATGCTGTGTTATCTGTGCAAGGGACAAATATGCAAGGGACAATGGGGATGTAGACACGCATTCAATTTATGCATCCATAATTGCTTTTGATGATGTAGATAATTATGTTGCACTCCGGAGAGTTTTTGCACTGGGCAAATTATAGAAAAACCTTAAAGCCTTTGTATTTCCTGATCTATCCCATGTAAATAATATTTTACCAGTGCTGTTGAGGTGAAAGCGCTATTTCAGTTTCAAACTACTACTTTTTTTTTTTTTTATAAATCACTTAGTAGCTTAGTGTACATTCATCACTGAGACTTCTTCTTCTGCCACAGCTACACTGATTCATATTAGAAAGTATTAGTACCTTAGTGTACCTCAGTATAATTCTGAGTACAGAAGTTCTATTTTCTGCTACATTTCAGAGGCAAATATTTCACTCTTTACTGCAAGAAATCCAAAGAAAAGTCTAAAAAGTAAACATGGATTTGTGCAGTAGGACTTTTCCCGTTTTCTTTTATCCCTCTCCACTGATCATCTTATGACTCCTCAGATTTGTCTTCTGACATATGGAGGAGGCATGAGCCCTTGATTGGGAGTTATGATGGGAGCAAAGGAGGAAGTGAGGTGACATAGTAAAAAGAGCACCAAAAAAAATCCACAACATAACACAGGACTCCGACACAGGAGACTGCTGTTCGCCTCCTGAGTGAAACAGATGGACAATGTTGTTTCTTTTATCCATGACCATTCCACAACCTTAACTGTGTCTATTATTGTAACCATGACAACAATGGCCCGCTAACCTTAAGTAACAATTTATTCTAAAGCAAGTCACAATCGTTTCTTAAACCGTTTCCGGCAGTTTAAACCACTCTTTATCACTCAGTTACACACTTCTTGCGGGAGATGCTCACCAAGGTTACACAGTAAAAGAAAAGACGTTCAAATGTTATGTTGCATAATGTTGCTTTAAGTAAAGGATCTTAGTACTTCTTCCACTGCTGTATATAGTTGTGATTACAACAGCTTGTAATGTAAACAATGCAATGCTGATCTTTAAAGTAAATACCTGTATATGTATTCCGATCATCATCTGATCTGAAAATACAATGCTCTTGGCCCCATTTGTGTTTCCTGTTCCCTGCTGCCAGTTTCAAACTCGCAGGAGTGTGTCTGATTGAAGTTGTTGGGGCAGGTTGGATCGAAAGACCCCCTGTGATTAGGAGGTCAGCAAGTCTGAGAGATCAGACTCTCCTTCCTCATCCTCTAATCACAGACTATATAAAACAATCTTAGCACCACTTAACCTGCGCAGGGGCCCTGATATGTCTTGGCATGCTCTGTCTCTATTAATCAATCAGCTCCAGGCCTTCATGAGATCTGGGATGCAAATGTGTGTTATAGCTGAAGGTCCCATTTCTTAGGGTTTTTTTTTTTTTCTTTTAATCACTCAGGTCTCAGCTGCCAAATTCCTGCAATATACACATAGACTAATACAATCAATAGCAAAGACTAACATCTCTAAATTTCTAAAAGTCACAAATCACTTCTATTAAATGTGGGAATCACTAAACATGAGCAAATATTCAAACAAGATACATAAACAAATTGACTTGTGGGTACATGCAACTGTGCGCTTGAGGATTTATAATCAAATAAGCTTTTCACTATGTCACTGTAGCACAACATCTTCCATGAAAATCATCCTGGTGTCCCACTCTGTCAAATCTGTCATTTTCCCTCGCAGTTTATTCTCACTGGAGGAGTGCAGTATGATGATACTGACAACACAATTTAGGGAGCAGAACAAACTCAGCTCTTTTGTTTTCTGGTGACAGCTGTGTGCTGTCACTAATACAGACTAAACTGGTGAGGGAAATGATAAATATGAGAGTGTTGAAATTCAGTATCATTCACCTCTGCTGTCAGATGAGAACAAAATGCTTGATAGTCTTTTGTAATCCTTGACAACGTGATGCAAATGGAAATGTTTTTAAAATCTGGCAGTGTGATGATTAAAAGAAAAATTAAATGTCATCCATCTCAAGCAGTGGAATGTAACTAAGTACATCTGTTAAATAAAAGGATACAGCCAGCAGCTGGTTAGCTTAGCTTAGCGCAGAGAATGGAAACTGGAGGAAACAACTAGCCTAGTTCTGTCCAAAGAGAACAAGATCTGCCTACCATCACCTCTAAAGCTCACCAATAAAAACATCATATTTGTCTAATCATTCTATGGCATAATGATGTCAGTGTAACATCACATTGACAATTTTACACATTGGGTGTTGTCGCCTCCACCTCAACAATGGTAAAATGCTAATATATGCTACATAAGTATAATAATGTTAATAATAAAGGTAATAATAATCTATTGACTTTTACTAGTTACTTTTGTTGTACATTTTGCTAACAACGTTTACATATGTACACTTAAACCTGAAATTGCAGATTTTTTTGGCCACTTGGGTGCAGCAGAAACAAAGTTACTAGCAAACTGTTACTTATTTACACATCCAGCTCACTCTCTTTTAACTCTGTTTTTGGGTTCTACCATTTCTTGATGGAACTATCTGGCTGCACTGTGTATGTCTGCTGTTTTGTGCTGAGCAGGTAGTGTACAGTGGGTTTTTAGAGCATGTTTGCTACAGCTGCCTGCTGTGCCCAAAAACTGTGCTATGAGAGTGGTGAGAGTAAACAAACAGCAAAGTGGTGGGCTGGCCAGCTAAACAATGAGCTGAAACTTGATATAAAGCTCTATAAAGTTGCAGGGAGCTTCAGATTCTAGTGGCAATTTTCTGTAGGTTCATCACTGCAAGTGACCCCTTCACATTCACTTTTTTCTTATGTTGTTATTTGATACATAGCCACTTAAAGTAACATTTTGAATGCAGGACTTCCACTTAAATTGGTTATTTTTAGTGTGGCATTGCTACTTGTACTTGAGTAAATGATCTAAACACTTCCTCCATCTCATCTCTGCTTGTGGCAATAGATCAAAAGTACAAAACAAGACGAGTGTCATGGCTGCAATGGTCACTGACTTTAGCTGAAGTTTAATATTTTAACGCTTTTTGTGCCATTAAACTCGACAGTTTTCTTGTTGTGATATCTCGTTTTTTTCCGGCTCCAAATGTGCATGTAATGATGCTGCCGAGGGTCAGTTTCATTGTGAGAAACGACAACACGTTCCACTGTGCACTTTGAATCTGTAGGCCGCTTCACTGAGGCCGACCATGTAATGTCCCTCCCTGCTGCTGTGTACAGTCAGGGAGCTGCATCAAATGGCTGCTCCATCTTCTGAGGCTGGCTGGGCTGCTTATGAGAGGAACATAAACTAGCACGCAATATCCCATTGTCTCTGGCCACTTAGTTCCTCTCATTGTTAGAGGTTATTTTGCCCTTATGAGGGGCAGAAGGTTTTCAGTGTCAGTGGCGGGTGATTAATGACTCACTGCGGCTCCCTCCTGCTGAAAAGTGCACACTCAGTCTAGACTAAGATTTCCCCATCCTACCACCTCCTTACCAAAGAGACACCCGTACACCAGTTGAGGAATTTTATATCCCATAGAGACCTTTGTCCCCCTGAACTTATTTAACACATTTGTTCCTCTGACTCAAAAAAAGGTAATTGATTTTCAAGTGGAAAGTCACATTTAAGTCATTCCATTCCCTCATGGTTAATCAAGTCTAATTAGCTGGACGAGTGGAGAGGTACCATGTTAGAATCAGAAGGCGTACTGTGAATTGATCTTTCAGGATGTGATATTTGGTATATTTCTTGTAGCTACAGGACAGTAAAAGGTATGGAGTAGCAGCGTTGGTGAGGAGCAGTGGCAGGTGTCAGAAATATACAAAAAATGATTTATGGTGTATAGAAAATGAGGCAGTTCTGCCTCCTGCATGGCACCTTTGACAATCCCCCAAAACCCCAAATCTCTTTGTATTTTGAGCAAAGACCAAAGGAAACACTTCTGAATAATGAAAGCAGTATTCCTCTTATGTGAGGCACATTACAAAACAGGAAGAAAATAATGAATATATTTGGTGGTGGGGGTGTTTCACAGGGACGCCGTGTCTTCCTACTATGGAAACCATACAGGGAGCCACCTTTGTTTCCTGACCTTTACCATCGAACACTATTCTTGTTTCCAAATCCCTCCGAGTGCAAGAAACAACCAGACTCTGCTGGGGCCTATATGACTCAAATTATATCATTTGTCCAATTTGCTATTGTTTCATCCATGTCAGGATAATTTGCTTTGGGTTTCTCTGTAATGTCTTGGGTTTTGCCAACCCCCCCCCCCCCAAGAGACCTGCTATACAGTGTGTGCCCTAGATAGACTGTTTATCAAGTGCCCCATGTTCTGTCAAGTTGACTTTCCAACCATGATGCACAGATAAAATGTACAGCTTCATTTCACTGGTAATCTCAGGAGGAATAAGCCCGTGACCGCAGCAGGAGCCTGTTTACCTGGGGTATTAATTGGGTCGGAGTTAAAAGCGCGGTGGAGACAGTCTCGCCGAGGATAAAGACAAGGCAGTCATCATTACTCAACACCTACTGTATAATGACAGCTTCATCTCTCCCTCAGTAGCCATCCCACTCCTAATTAATCTCATCATCTCTCCTAACAGTCGGACAGTCAGCAGCCAAACAGATTCAACATATGTTATCATCACTACTACAACTCTGAAACCACTTCTCCAGTGAGGTGAATACTAGATCTGTCACTGTATTTTCAGCCTGTCAAGATCAGAGTCTGATATGTTCACATCAGCTAACACTGCAAAACCTCCTGATTTTATTTGCTTTAGCGCCCAGGCAGCATATACTACCTTAAATGTGGGTTCCCAACCAGTCTGTGTGAGTTATAACCAATTTCTGCACTAAATTGATTCATCAAAGGATACAGTATTTTATTTTTGCCTCATAAAAAGGGGTTGAGGCTTCATAATCAGTGTCAGATTTTGACAACTGGTGGCAGCACACTCATTAATCAACTTGTGAACTCGGTCATTTTCTGCCTCTTGGGTTCACTAGGCACACAGACAGCAGTTACAGACAGTGAGCACCAAACGCAGTGGACTCCCTGACAGCTCCGTCTGGCTCTTCCAAATCATACAGACAGGCCTTTTCCTGTGATGACAGCGGCCAATTCACAGGAACAGGGAGAAATCAGTAGTCCTTGCCATTAATAATGTTGAAGTGTTGAAACATCATCTTCTGCCTCATCTTTTGCAGGTAGGGTGTCATGCTTCTCCAATTAATTGCTTGCTTGCCAAATGTATCTTTGCACATTATCTTGTTCCATCTTTTGATTGCATGTGCTTAATCCTTATCATAATTGGAGTTGCACACTGCCACTGGGCCAGTCATGTCTCATACCAAATTAGGCTTAAAATTGTTTACTGAAGTTTGGATGCTGCTCACTTTAGCTATGAATTTAATATCACAGAAACCAATTATGCTGTTGCAGTAAAGATTAAGAATTAGAGAAAAAACACAGATATCGTGACATTTGGTGGGGGTGTCTATTGTTCTCTTTTTATTCTGACAGGAGATGATGTGCTTCCACACCAAGTAGTCCACGCTCCTTGTGTATTTTATTAGTTCTTAACAGCACATGAACAATTCCCTGGGCAAACAAATCAGTCCACTCAACCATCAGGATACCAGTGAAGATAGTCCTCCCTAGAAGTGTTTTAAGTCTCAGGCAGAGCACAATGAGGAATAATAATCATAACCATGAATGGGCTGGATGTGTAATGGAGCAACAGCCTCTATATTGCTACTTGCCATGTGAAGGTGTTGTTTTCACATAGGCTGTGAGATGTTAGCACATTGCAAAGGCAGAGAAAGGTCAAAACTGCACCTATAGTCATTAGCAAAACTCAAAGGTGATGCATTAATTCAATATATCTCTACCTCTTTATATATAAACTTGCCTATATATGTCCTGCAAAGGACTGGCGATCTCTCCAGGGTGTACCCCAGTGCCCCTTTAGCCAAGTCTTCTTTGTTAAAGGCTTGATCCTTATTTTTTGACCATATGAATTTGAGCTAAATTCACATTTATAATGGAAGTATTTGTTAATTGTGATAAATAAGACTTTTGTGTGTTCACCAACTGATTGGAGTTGGAGATGTTATGCCATATTTACAAAATATTTTCCATATCAATGACCATTTTAAGATGGATTTAGTTGTTGTTAAGTGTTCATCACTGTACTAAAGAGAATAATTTTGTCAACTGACTTCTTATCTCGAGTGATGGCATCTTACACAAACACAATATTTTCAGCCAACATGTGCAGTTATGGTTATTTTACATGAGAGATTCCTACATTTGTGTTTTACTCTGGGCTCTTCTCACTGGTTTGAAGTGGGCGGGGCTCAGGTGGAAAAATGGTGATGTCACATACTTCCATGGACCAACTAGGATTCAGCACCATCTGAATTACAATATTATGACTGGATGATTGTTCGGCATCTGTCAATCAAATCTGATCTTTAGTCTTGAACTTTTAATAAATAATAACTAAATATGTTGTTAGTTTTTTTTTTACATTGTTATTTATTTAGACATGAATATTTATTTATTTCGTTTTCTGGGGCATCGAAAGACCTGCCAATCAATTTGAGTGTGACAGCACTGCTGTGCTTTGTATTTAGGTAGTGGAGCTGACCTTTAAAAAACACTCAACTGATATGAAATCAGTTTTCATTTATTTGTTCCCAAATCTTTTTTCTTTGTATCAGCTCAGTCCCCTGCCTCTATATGAGTGTGCGCGTGTAGTGTATCTCCTTAAATTTACTGCACAAGTGTGAAGTGTGAATACAGTTGTCATTAGTATGTGTATTAAAGTAAGTTTGGCCACGAGATGAACTACATTGGATTAAAAAAATACACATATGGCTCCTCTGAGGATTTTCAGTTTACTTTGGCACAACACACATAGAAAAGAACAGCAATGAAGTCAAGTGAGCAGTTTTACAAGTTAAGACAAAAAAGGCTGCTAACACTAGAGATGATATTAGAGATTTTAGTCACTCTGCTGCTGAAGCACAGACGCAAGAGCTGTTGGCTCTTGTTCTCTAAACTCTACTCATGCAGCTTTCATGACCTTATGATCCTTTGCGCGTTTGGTTATGGTATGTATAGTGAACCATTTCACTGAATCTCAGTTAATGGTGTTTTAACGCTATGAATATAGAGCATCGTAGAGGGTTGGCGCCATGTGCCTGACTGTTGGTCCAGTCTTAAAGACAGTATTGCAGGTTCTTGTTGTGAAAGGTATTTCTTATCCTCTGCAGTCTCTAAGGAGGCATATTGGCAGATGCTGTTTGCTCTGTTAATTAAATTTCCTCTTTGCAGCAAATGAGGTCATATTCCACCATTGGTGTAATGTCTCTCTCATGTACAACAAAGGGAATGCAGAGAGTCCAGGAATCTTTACTGAAACAATCAAGTATATCATTGTTTGTCTGTGGATCTATATTTTTGAGGAGCATCGCCATGGTGAAATTTGATGCCACTGCTTGTGGTTTTTATTGCTTCAATTTTACAGACAGTTGGGATTAATGTCAGTCTCTATAGCTTCCAGGAAAAAATGGGCAATAATGTAGGAGCCTTTTCCATTATTCTGAGGCTATACAGGATGAAATCATTTGTTCTTAACTCAGCTTGCAATATTGTTAAGATTGTAACAGCGTGCCATTTAAAATGTCGTTCATCATGATTCATGTCTTATTGACTTACTTAGAGATGATCTCCAGGGTGGCTGTTTGTGCCACAATCATTTTTCTGAGCTATAAATAAGTGTATGTTTTATATTATCAAACATTTTTTTCAGATGAGTGTGATTCTGAATGACATATGTGTCTTATAAACCTGGGAAAGTGATATTAGTATATATGTGTTTACAAGCACATTTGACAGACATGAGCAGGGTTAAGAGAGGACACCACAGAGTGTCTTATTTGTTTTCACCGGTACATGCTATTGTAGCTAAATACCACACTGAAAGACATGTTTTTGAACTGAGAAGAAATAGTTATTTTCTCTAATTGGAAATGCTCACTTCCAGTGAATGAGTTGGGCTGCAAAGATAAGTTAAGTAAAAGTGGCCATCCAATTAAACAGCCTGGGAAATTTCCATTTTGATATCCATTTTCTTTCTTTTAGCCATGTCTCTTTTGTTAAGAAACACTCAAGCTGAAATGAAATCAAAGGTTTTTATTTACCTGTTCCAGCCGTTCATACAAATTCCCTCCCCTGTCTTATGCAGATACGACAATGTCATTTTGTTGAAAACCATTCTGCGTGTCTCCGTCTGTTTTAATTACTTCAGAATTTAGCATGACCAGAACTATTTGAGAGTGCCTAAAAGCTAAGAGGTCCAACAAGTATAAACTCTTGAGTGTCGAAACAAAACAATTTAGTGCATTTAATATTCTAACTGATTAAAATAAATATATATCATTTTGAGTTTAACTGGTTTAATAAATAGTTTCTAGAAAGTTTCACTTCAATGTTTTGGAGCATCTCTTGTCAGTGCTTAACTTTTTAAAACACTGTGTATTGTAAAAGTAATATACATTTACCCAGTTTGTATGTTTTACTCTAAGTGTATTAATAATGCAGCATTTAAACAAAGGGAGATAATGTCCTCTGTTTCCTTGATACATCTCCAACACCAGTAGCAGTGCACTTGTTCAGAGGGAAGTCCATTAAAATGCATTTACATAACAATACTCCCACTGGAGACTACTGATGCATATGTGACTGGTGTAGTAGCATTGTAGAGCTGCATTATGAAACAACAAAGGGCCTGACAGGGGCAAAGCAAATAATACAGAGAGGGACTTGGCAAGACAAAGTCTATTTACAGTCTGAGAACAAAAGCACAAAATGTCCTTTCACTGACTGTTATCTTTCACTTCAACTGCTTTTTTCCCAATATTCTGGTAACTTACAACAGCAGTGAAATGAGCAAATACTGAAGCTATGGTGGAGAAATTAATGAATGAAAATGAAAGACACTGAGTGCAGACAAAGGAATCATGTGTAAACTGAAGTAGAAGAAGCTTCTTTTGTTTCCTCAGTGTTTTAAAACACTAAAAGCATTAATGGGACTAAAGAGGGATACATTTAGGTTAGAAAGCAAAAGACTGATTTCCCTAACATGTACACAACATTTCTCACATTTTAAAAGCTTTGCATCTTTAAGCTGATCTGCCTGCAACCTTTGCACCCACTTGCAGGTTAACATGCAATTTTCTTAAATTGATTTTTTTTTTTTAAAGCTGCAAAAGGTATAATATTTTACACTTCAGCTACACAATGTCAAGATTTATTGTAAATACACACTAGAAAAAGAGCTGTTTTTGACAAGAAAAGCATCTTTTATACTTGCACAGACTCAGCGACTGTTGATACAAGGCCATATTTAGACAGCATAGATGAAAAAACTCTAAATGTTGTTTCCTGGTAACTGGTTACTATGTGATAAAAACAACAACAACAACAACAAAAAACCTCACGTTTTTTTGGAACAGTTGCCAGTAAACTTTGGTCATAAAGCTGCTCCCCTTCATTTTAGTCTAAATACAACTATATAGAATTGGGCTAGGATTCAACTTAGTCAAGAATAACTGAGGCCATATGCATTCACAGTGAAAAAAATAATCACCACCATAAGCATAACAAACAAACAAAACCAAAACATGAACATTAATTGATCCAGACTGCTCCAGGACTGAGTCTATGTTTCCAGAACTCTATGCTTAACAGACTGTACCACTATTCAGCTTAGAAATTTGCTATTGCTGCAATGTGTCCTATAGGACACTTCAAGGAACAGAATCCATAATTTCTGCAATAACAGGAAACAAGAGAAGATTTTCCACACCCTGTAAACCTGTGATGTCACACTGATGTGGCCCTCCGCAAGGCATGGGGTGGAAAATATAAAAAGGTCACTGAGAGAGCAGCCAGTATAATTTTCTGGTGATCAGACTACATATTATTTAAAAAAAAAAAAGCTCTACTACAATAAAGCTGTGCCCCATTCATTGAGCCGCCCTCAGGCTGTACAGCAGTTCTTTGTTCTCTGGCCAAGAGATGTTCAAGTTCATGATGCTGGAAGGCACTCTCTACTTTCTACTAGTGAATTGTATTGGTATTGGTATGTTTTCATCCAAATGTTACATAATCTTAAATTTCCAAAATATAGCACAGCACAATGTGTTTCTGTCTAGCACAATAATGCAAGAAGGCATTACATAAAAGAGCTCCTGACATGACACTTTTTATTTATTTATTTAGTCTTCCGGTCGTCTGGAAACAAATGCTACAGAGAAACAGAAATATTTCTTTTGCAATATTTTTCAAAGAAGTTCTGACTTTTCTGTGTTTTCTGTAATGTTTGGCTTTTATCATGTACAAATTCAACATGCCCAATATTTCCCTAATTGAAATTAAAGATTGTATCTGGGAAAAGGCCAATGCAAATAGAGTGGGGTGAAAGGTGGGGATAATATTAGGGGCCCGCAGCTGGAGAGGGACCATAAAAATCATAGTAGGGTGTATGAATTAATTAAGCGGGGCCCAGAGCAATATTCTTTCAGGGATCCCAGAATTCCTTGCTATGTCTCTGCATGAAATATTCGACTTTAATGAATAGAGGGAATAGACATATTTTTGTAAACCAACATAGAAGTTGCTGCACAGCAGAGTTCCAGCGGAATTCTGCACTGGGTTTTGGGCGCAATGATTAACTACAGGCTATAAAACACAATTCATTAAAAGGCTAAATTTTTTAATTGAATGACACTACACTGACTTGAAAAACCATTGATGTCAGTTGCCGGGGTAGTGTGGCACTAAATGAGCAAAAGATTGTTTTATTTATTTGGTGTCTCGGGCACAACACTACAGTAAGCTAGTTCCTAGATTGATGCATCACACCAGTTTGTAACTCACTGATGTGTATTTGACTTCTGTTGTTTGATGTGTAAGTCTGCATTGATGCAAGACTCTGCCAGTGCATATGAGTCTACAGCTAGCACTGAATAAAGTATAATCCATGTCTACAGGCTGCTACCCCCCAGTTTCAGTCATAAGCCAAAAATCTGTTCTACAGCTTTAAAATACACATAAAAAAATCTATGTGTGTCACCAATGATGTCAACAACTTAGACTATCTTTAATCCATCAAATCACTGCTCTGTGTATTGAATACCTGAAACAGTTTTTCAGTAGGATCTATCATGCCACAACTATGAAATAGGGGTGATGTATGAAAAATACGATCAGAAGTACAGTGGTAACTGCATTAGACAGGTGGCTCGTTGGTCTAGGGGTATGATTCTCGCTTAGGGTGCGAGAGGTCCCGGGTTCAAATCCCGGACGAGCCCATTGTTTGGAATAATAGAGCAATGATCATTAACAGCAAAGACAAAGCACATGCACCTGATAAACTGTTAATTTAATATAGATGAGTTAATCTTATTTTTAAATACATTACTGACATTAGTTAGCATTTGTGTTGTTAAACTACACTAAGAAGCTTTGTCGTTGTGTTCATGAGGAACTGTATTCCCATCTTTACGGTGTTTTGCTATTACCATATTTCACTTGAAATGTTTATTTACAGTTACTGCTACTCCACTCATGACTAAACATATGAAAAATATATGTAAATTAAAATAAATAAATAGAACACGGGCCCAAACCCCAGCAGCTGAATATGTTGTCTACAGGCGATGATATGATTTCCTGCTCTGGTGTAGCTTTTTTGGTCAAGCTGACACTGAGAACACATGGAAGATTAAAGTGGTCGATAGGAAGTCTCTATTAAATTTGCATTAACACATTGTGTAAATCTGCTGATGATTGCCTCACAGAGACCCCATGGTTCAGCGTGCCATCCCCAGCTTCTGTACACTGGCCAGATGGCCACTTCAGAATGAGATTGACACAGTGTTTCAAACTGATTTCATGCTAACTCTCTGGAGAGGGAGACAGACCATCCGCTCTGTTGGGAATCGGGATTACAAAATAGCCAATTAAAAAGGAAAGTGGTGAAATCTTGGCCTGATAAGGCGGAGATTAAATCGGTTATAGTTTATTAGGCAAAATTACTTATTAGAAACTATTCCTCTCCAAACAGATTTCCATTACCAGCCCAACTCCTTTTTATCTGCACTCCTTTATCTGATGGCTGCACTCTGTAATTATGAATCCTCCAAATAGCAATTATGACACCAATTGGACAGCATTTCCTCATACATTTCATTTATACTCCATTATGGCTTTGAAATACTGAACATCTTAAAAATCTCCTTGGAAGACAACAGATGGACCTGACCTCACTTCTAAATACAAAACATCATTTAAATTATGAGGGAAAGAATCTTAATTTGTTGCCATTGAACCTTAAAAAACAATCATGTCAGATTTCTGTCCTTGTTTCCCAGCATCCATCATGTGCCCACCCAGTGCCATGTGTAATTACTCCTAGAGAAAGGCTGAGCAGATGCAAGGGCTGTGGGTGAGAGTGAATCAGGAGGCTCCAGCGGGTCCCAGTGTCCCTGGATAACTGGTGCCTGCTCTGCTTTGGAGGCATCTGTGCAGCACCTGTGGACAGAGCAGTGCCCCACCTGCTACCAAACACATCAGCTGTCTATTTTTCCGCCGAAGCCCCGGGCCTCCCCTACAGCCTCTCCCCCAGGTCAGCCAGGTTCATGAGAAAGCCCCCTGTAAGCTTTTCTCACCTTCCACTAGTTCCTGAACATTAAAGAGCTCCTCAGCTGGTCTGAGGTTGATCTGCTACCTGGGACATCCTCTGACCCTGATGCTGCTCGGCCTGCCTCCTTAAACATTGTCAATCTCACACCATACCTGAGAGCTCAGCAGCTATTGGCCGACAGCAAAACACACAGGCAGTTTATTATACCTTCTCTCTTTGCTCTAACCAAACACTGAGCTCATATCTGAAGGCTGGCGCCGGATCCCTTCATTCTCTTCTAAGGGCCTGGAATAGTCGCTGAATCAGATTGATATAGATTGAATTCTTACCCTGCCTATTGTGAACAACCATTTGTATTCATGAAATCAAAGTATTTACCTCTGAGATGAGCATCTACTATGTATCAGTACATATACTGGAAGCTGAAGTGTTGATAACATGAAGCAATAATACCCCATCGCATTTCCATCTCACCTTTCATCTGTGAATCCTAAAGCCCTTTACTTTGTGTGGAGATAACCAATCCTCTGCAAGTACAATGCACACCAGGGTAATTGCAGCAGGGAGATTCATTAATTTTTTAGAAATTAAAGCAATGTGGTCCTGACAGTGAATTTAATACCTGTATCCCTGAATGCTATGGCACATATGATTTTTTTTTTTTTTTTTTATCATCCACTCCGCATGATTTGCATTTAGCTGCATATAATCAAGTCTTATTGTGTGATTACTGAGAGTGAAAGGTTTTGTATTTTCAGTGGTTGTGGTGAAACACCATTTTTTTTCTCTATTTGCAGTTAAATGCAGGAATGAACATTCTGATTCTACATCTGACATTTTATGTCTTCAGAAGGTTTTAACTCAACAAAGTCAAACAAATACTGCTGCTCTGGTTTTTGAATAACAGAATTTAACATGGTAAAATCTGAATTTAAATGAATTTGAAACTTGCAAATTGTACGCAGAAAAAAATGGCAACGGCGCAACAAATTTTGAAATCACAGTATTGTTGCTATGTTGTATTAGCATCAGTGCTTTGGAGGCGCGGCTAGTAATTGTTGGCAGGTCTTAAAAGTTTGCAGTCCATCAGGCTGTTGGCCTCATTGTTTTAATCTGTTGTTGGCATATCTAGAAAAAGAAAAAGCTTCAGCTGTTCTATCAATTCAACAAAATGGCTTAATGAAAAACTGGCATTGCTTCATTGTGCCATCCATGGCGTAATAGCATATGTGATGCTGCTGCCTCTGGTAGTTTTCATATGCATGTTCATATGTCACTCTATACAGAGAAAATAAAGAGGGGGGACTTCAGCTGTCGGAGCAGAGGCTCTTGGTGCAGATACTGCACAAAGAATTGCGATGAGGGATACTGGGAGACCCTATTTGATTTCATTAGAAGGAAAAATTAGATGAAAGTCTTGATCTCAGAGGACACTTAGCACTGCCTCTGGCAAACTGACAGACGCAATGCTGTTTGATTTGCAACCAAAACTAAACAGCTGACTGGCAGTGAATATATTTTACAAACAGAGCGTTTGGTTAAACAAATGATTTCCCCTTAATCATAAAGGACACAAAAACTAGAATATCACATGATAGAAACCCAGCATGGCACAATATTATATGTGCATCTATGGTGTAATGTTTTTCATTGTGGCCAAAGAGAGCATGTGTTATATGTCATATGATGATGATATGACGTCCTCACTGCATGTCTAAGCTGACATCATACATACAGTTATATGTAGTTACAGTGTTGGGGTGTTTATTTCTGGCTATTTAAATGGCTTGGGAACTGATTTAAGAAAACAGTTTATACATGACCATCTGTTGTGTCAATAAAATAAAAATGAACATATCTGCATGAATAATTCAAAAAAATTCAATAAGTATTCTTTACTTATCCTTGTACTGAAACAATCACTGCAGCTTTTCACGTGCTGTGGTAAACTCTGATGTGGTAAATTTTTTAAACTAATGGCCCATCCAATCCACAGTGGCCTTTTCGATGAAGACAATTGTGCCTTTTTTTTTTTGCACAATTACAGATCACATTTGCCAGCCCCCTGGCCCTCACACAGATTTGTTTTCACATGGTGTTCTGGTCTGAGTGGCTGTCAGGGTCTTCTTTATTCATCCGTAGCTGACAATCATACTTTATTGAGAATGGAAAAGTGACGGCTAATTGATTTTACAGTGATACCGATGGAGAGACAATGAATGTGCCATCAATTCAATCCGCTATTTAATGGTTCCAATTTAGTCTGTAAATGCTCACTAAACTAATTTCACTGGGTGCAGCAATCTGAAAAGCTATCATATCTCTAATCTCCTCCTATATATTCATAAGGAAAAGGGAATTTAGCCAATTCCAAGGTGTGGAGATGATCTGTTAGTGCAGTGTAAATGTTTAGAACGCGGCAATTGAGTTCATTTATAAGGATATGAAAAGTTTTATTGGCAGGGTCAGTGGAGTGGAACTGTTGGATAATAGGCAGTTACCGAGAAGTGTTTGAAGGCTACGAAGCATAGAGATGTAGGGAATAAAATGCCGGGACATACCGTAATCGGAAGCTAAACTGAAATTCTGAAACGGCACGGCTGTTAGATTCCCACTGATAAAAGGTTCAGTGGCAGAGGCCATTGCTATTCAACCATCTATTTATTTTCCTCTGTGCAAGCTCTTCAATTTTGGCCAAAAGTGGGAAGCAGTGAGCCGCATATGCCAATGTGGTGTGAGATGGTGATGTGGATGCAATGGGCTCTATTTTTCCATCAGAGCGTTCCCCAAACCCAATCATCATCGGATATGGCTTTGACTTCGCAGAGAGAACAGGATGTTAATATGGCTATTCTCTCAATAAAGGCAGAATACACAGTAGTCTTTTAAAGATGAGTTCATTCAATTCACAACACAATTCAGTGCCCATCAGTGTGACCCCAATACTTGCTTTCCTTCTTCTGTCATTTCCCTTCTTTTTAAACCCCACCTCCCCATTTATTTCTCCCTCTTGGCCTTACAGGGACAAATACACACCAGCGCACACCCTCCCTCCTCCTCTCTTTTTCTACCCCATTCCTCCTTTTCTCCAAGGTCTTGCCTCTGTTACATCTTTGTCAGAATAGCTTTGTTTTGTTGTTGTTTTTGTTTTTGTAAGGTATGTATATTCGAGGTTCACGGCCACACAGTTTTAAAAAAAAATTCAGTCCCTTTTGCTGTGGGTATCATGTAACCTGGATAGATTTCAGCAGGGACACCTCTGATCACATCCTGTCACTATGGAGAGATCCCATCTGCAACCCCCTAGAGTGTCATGCTTTGCTCTATAGCAAAGACCATTCCCACCCCGCTGCTGTTTGTTTACGAGCTGCTGCTTAGACATCCATTTAGGGGCTATTTGAACAGTAATGTATGTTAGCTTAAATAGATGGAATTAGGGTTGCTGAGTTGGTGCTTGTCAGTTATCCAAATCAAGGCTTAAGATGAGATCCCCTGTTGACTTTGCCAGATGAGTGTGCAAAAATCCTGAGATGATTTTTATCATAAATGTTAATAAAGTGGCGAAGACATGTTGAGTGATGTCTCAGTGGATGTGTGGAGCGCAGCTAAGGTTGGCAATTAGTCTGGAGGAGAGTATTCCACTTTGGGACACACAGACATGAGAGATGCTGGTGTCAGAGCTTCATGATTAGTTTACTGTGATATTCCTTCTGGGAACGGTAGCCCTACATGCATGCACGTTCCCATGAGGAAGAGATGTAAATATACTAGATATATTGTTACCATAGAGACAACACTTCAACCTATAGCAGGGCCTTATTGAGTCCCTTAAACCTCCATGAAATATTGATGAAAACCCTTTTTGTTTATTTTTCTACTGTTTCAAAAGCTCCACAGATGACGGGTCAACAAATACTCCTCTTAGAATAAAAACATTTTAAAACTTAGACTGCATTTAAAAAGTAATTTGACTATTTTTTTAAAGTTTAATGTATAATCCTGCACAACATCTTGCAGCATGCACTTAGTAATTTCACTGAGGTGCAAAATCATTTCTTTATTCATAAATTAAAATTGGAATTTAATAGGCTCTTCTTTCTTTTCGAGGGACTTGATTAAAATATCCATTATGAGATCAGCTCTTTAGTTTCTGTGTTGTGGATTACTTTTATCTTGGCAGACATAAATTATGGAACTCTGCTCTCTGAGGTAATTGCCTAAAATATATTCATTGTCCCATTCTTTTTCAGCCATATCCCTGCAAAATTTCTCCCACAGCTTTGATCTAAACCCAGATTTTCTTTTTTTCATTTTCTCATGATTTTAACACACAACGTGATTGAATATCTACCATTAAACTTTTAATTTTTACATTTTTTGAATTTCATTTTCCTCACCGGGGCAGTTTGGCTGCCCTGATATTTGTCCAACATGATTTGCACAGGTTTATGTGAGCCAGTGTAACTTGGAAAGTGGCCTAGAGTTTGTTGATGAGAGCGATGGCACCATGACCTGAATTAGACGGCCGCTGTTGCCAAATAAGGGATGCTGTGACAGAGGCAGGGAAAATACCTTTAATCCCTGACAAACAAGCATCTTTGGCTGTGTGAGTGTTTTTGTGTTTGGTGGTGAAGTCATGTGAGCGCTGGGGTTAAACAGAGGCCCCCCGAGTAGCCAGAGGAGCCCCAGCTCAACACAGATAAGGGTGATCATGCTGAAAATGACTCATAGGTAAGACCCCTATCTCTGGATACCCAGCTAGAACAAGCTTTATCAAGCTTCGTCCTGATCTAGATCTTTAAGACCAAACTGCATGAATTCCCTGAGCAGAGAGGTTATACTGTATAGTGGGGCAGTGGATGCTTTACTGCTTTTCAGATGGAGGGCTTACCTTTGGCAAGATGGACCTTGGGATTGCAAGGAGAGGTCATCTTCAACTTACAGATCCAACTCATTTATCTTTTTTTTTTTCATGCAGGACTTGGCACTAAACTTCACTGGTTTGCCAGGAATTTTGATTTTTCATTTTCCCCAGTCTGGCACATAGGATAAAGGTTTTTTGCAACATGA
Organism: Lates japonicus; assembly: GCA_033238685.1. Classification (NCBI taxonomy): domain Eukaryota; kingdom Metazoa; phylum Chordata; class Actinopteri; family Centropomidae; genus Lates; species Lates japonicus. The sequence continues at coordinate 5,658,107 of BRZM01000007.1, forward strand.
TGATGCCATGTTTGTTTGGACAAAAAAACTTAATAAATAAAAAATAATAAAAAAGCAATGTTATTGCTGAGCCCTGCTGAGATCTGGTTTTAGCCCCTTCTCCTGTAATTTCATTTCAGTTGAAAAAGAAGATACCAGGCGCTGATTGAAGGCTTTTACTTCCCATTATATCCTTCTGCTTTACTTGGAACACATTGTACACCAAAGCACCCTGCTCAGGTCATCTGAGTGTGTGGTGCTTAAGTGCACAAACCTCATTTTCGAATTTATTTCAATAGTGGAGAGGAGATAACAGTGTTTCAGTGAATCATGAGTATTCCCTTTCAAATCACATCATCCAAGTCCCAACACACTTGACTCTGGATTAGAAGAACCAGATTAAAAAGCTCAATTTAATTAGAGTGAATGGATAGATCTACCACTTGAAAGAGCAATAAGTAAGGTCCCACTTATAGAGAGATATCTGCTGGCCCACTGAGGTCTATACACCCCAGGTAAAATTGAAGATGTAATCTTTCCAGTGCAAGAATAAACTCCTCTGGCTGCCAGTCGGGGATACACAGAGACTCATGATGTGCCCTGCTTTCCAATCACAGGCTGAAGCCTTGTAGCCTTAATGTAGATCAATTATAGGGCAGAAGAGTCAGTGTCACATATGATTCACAATATCAATTTCATGCTCTTGGAAACTGTTTGGCAAGTGTTCCCTCTTTTTACATCTGCTAACCAATCGGAAGGCAACATGTCAACGTGAAAGACAATTTAATGGTGTGACAGTTAACCAGCGAGTGCAATGTAGAGGAGATTTTCCCAGCAGTCTCTGTCTGTCATGGCCTGATATTTATTTATTTGCTGCATAGCCCCGCACAAATAAAATGTCACATCTCATTTACACATCCCACTCTTTTGTGATGCAAAGATTCGCTTTAAATGCTAACTGTGGGGACCGCTCGGGCTGATTAAAGACCCCTTGAAGCGTGCTCACATAATACACTGTGGATGTTTTGAGAGGGACAGCGGAGATGCTGCAGCGGTGAACATCCCCAAATCTTCTGTTCTGAATGAATTTCAATAAATAAATAAATAAGTAACCAATCACTCATGGCTCATACTGACTTCATGCTGGCTTGATGGCCAGAAAATGCTCATTGCTTAAAGGAATATTAAGGCAGGAATGTAAGATGAGGAAATTAATACCACTTTTATATCTGGCTGTTAGATATGACACTACTGCTGGCAGCCAGTTAGCTTAGCTTAGCATAAGGCCCGAAAACAGGTGGAAACAACTAGCCTGGCTTTATGCAAGCTGATATCACCAAACGGCTATGAATGATGCTAATATCCTTAAGTCATTTAGCATATCATCACCACATATTTTTTCCTTTTTACGTGTCATTTCATGGTTTGTCACTTCTTCACTTACTAACCCGCTGACCCCCTAACCAGTAGCATTCGTGTACACACTTAAATAAACATGCAGAAGCAAAAATGTGTTGTTGTGACGCAGAAATGCCCTGAAAATTGGTGTACTATTTATACATAATCACATGAGATCACATTGTATGTGCAAAGGGTAACAAAGACACCTACTGGCACATTTACAGCTCATAATTAACATGCTATATCAGTTATTTTTAATCCTAAATTAATGAAACAACTATTCACAGTTTTATGGGGAGTAGTCCATCATATAACCCTCCTTATATAAAAGCAGGAAAATTGACTTTCCCTGTGGCTGGCCTTGGTGGCTAAGCTAACTAGATGTCAGTGTCACTTCGCCATATTTTAGTGGATGAGTAGAGGTGTTATCAATCTAATTTTTCATCAAGAAAGCAAATATGTTTTCCCCACAATGTCAAACTATTACTAGTTCTTGTTGGCATGAACCATATTTCTGGGTTTAAAGAACAACAACAACAACAGCAAAGGCAAACAGAACTAACAACAGACTAAGCGTATGAAAGGCTGCCTAACACTTGCCTATCGGACATATGTATATTATCTCAGGTAGTCTGCTGGGCAACGGTAAAAGTGTAACAGTATTCCCAGCATTCACTGTCCTCACAGATTCTGAGAACAGGGTACTGATTTCCATCGCTCAGAATGAAGGGCCAAGCGGTGGTGCTCTCAAGAGGGACAATGCTCTCCTGTAGAGCTGAGTTTGAAAATAAACATGCAGCGGTGCAAAGCCATTTCACATTCTGAAAAACTGCAGTCCACTAATCTATGAATAGAGCCCAGGAACTGACAAATGTTATCTCAGCGTGTATAGAGGTTTCGACCATCCCCGACTCACAGGCACTGCTAGATTATGTCTATAATCCCCAAGCAGGCTTTTATTTGCCTAGATGGGCAGGTGATTCTATGTGTGAGCAAAACAGCACTGAAGGCAGCAAGGAGAAATTATTATTTATTGCCAGCATGACAATAGAGAGTTTGGACAGTCAGAGTGTTGTCATATTATGGCACATTTTGAGGTTGGGGAATGCAATTCCAAAGGTATAAAACTACAGAAGATGGATTATGTTTCATGGCGGGCCTTACCTTTTACCAGTATCAGTGAGGTGTATCTGGAAGAAACAAATGTTTTTGTTCAGTAAAGTCTGTGTCTCCTTTTTCCCTATATATAGGCAAAACATTTTGGAGTGCAGTGTAGTGCGTATTTGGGCATATATAGTAAACAAGCAAATGGGAGATGCGGGGGAGTGGGAAGAGGTCAGCATGAACGGCACATCCTGCTTTTGTGATCCCAGTGGGGCTACAACTTTCTGTGAAAATGCTGACTTAATTGATCGCTATAGAACTGTGATAACCTAAAGCAGCTGTTTTCTGTGGCTCACTATCCAGGAGACATAAAGAAAAATTCCCTGTTCATGAGCACCCTGAACTATATGGGATATACCCTGTGAAACAGCTACTTAACTACCAGTGATTTCACAGGAAAACATATGATTTAATTGGGTTTGTATTGCCTTTAATTTAAGTAGTAATTTGACCTTGGATGGGGTCACTCACAGGGTTGTGATTCACTGCAGTAATTGAAGTTCCCCTCATTTGGGAGGAGGTTTGGGGAATTAATCGCTGGACGCTCAGGACACAGAACCAAGATGTCCAGAAATAAAGACAGGATTAATTGAAATCACCAAATTACTTTCTAAGGGCATAACAATATCAATTAAAATGTGTTTCCACTGCACTTAGAGGATATGAGAGTGCAGCAGTTAATTAGATGTAGAGACTGACGGGTGAGCTCACAGGACAATATAAGCCTTAGTTGAACCTTACTTTATGATTTAAGGGCATAAATAATGCATGTATGAGGCTTTACTTTCAGACTTTTTGAGCATTTTTTTTTTACCTGTTATGTGTAAAATGTTCAAGGTGACTAATTCAAAGTTGAACAAAGTTGGAAAGTTAGATAGATAATATAAAACAAGGCGATATTGATTTATAATTCAAGTTTTAAATTATAGAGTGCATATTAAGCAAATTATATGACTGGGGCCAACAGGAAATAATATCACTCCAACCGCTGTGCTGTGCGGTTGACTAGACACTGGTCTGGCCCAGGTAAAAATGGCTAGTGGATGAGGAAATGTTTTGGGTGTAACAGTGGTTGTATTATTCAAGGACACCTTCCACAGCAGTGTGGCCTTGAGCTATCTGTCATCTCACTAGATTTCACCTCTATTTTTTCCCTGTTATTTATTCATTTATCTATCATTTTCTTGTTCAGTTTATCAAGGAATTGTTCCAAGGCCTTTTGTTTCACTGTATATTATTTCCTTCCTCCTCCTCCTTCTCCTCCTCCCACTCACTCCAGTAGCCTGTGCTTTCCTTCCAGCTGAGAAAGGGACAGTCATGAGCCATTTAACCATGGGAAGCAGGAGGCCCCTCTAAACTGGTATTTCCTGAACCAATCTAGGTAGTGTGTCCAATTGCAGAGTAAGCTGGACAGTGGAAGGGTTTGTAATGACGATTAGAGTCTGAAATTGGTTCCAATTTACAGTGTCAGTCAGAGATGGAGAGATAAGCAGTCTAAGCGGTCTAATGGTCCATCAACGCCCGGCTGCTCAGTGGGCCAGTGAAATTTTTAGCCATCCGCACCACAAAAGCACTTCAATTTTGTTGGGAAATGTATCAGTTGCTGACTCGACACTGAAACTCGCTGAATCTGGACTCAATTTTCAGCACACACACTCTATGAACCCGGAGGAAGCAATGTTGGTGGCGAAAGGGTGAAGCAGGCCACGTGATTGGCTGGCTCTGACTTTCAGCCCTGTTGCGACCAGTCAGGAAAACGAGGCAGGCCTCGTTTATCTAATCGCGGCAGCACCGACACTGTCGCTCCATCGCCGTCGCGTCATTAAAGTGATACACCTATTTCAGCAGGACAGTAATGCTAATTGGTGAAACATAATACCGAACTGTTATTGTGCGGGTGGGGAGAGGACAGATTAATGGTCGGCGTCAGGCATGGCAGATGTTGCTTTGTACCCAAGGGATGGCATATCTTGCTTGTGGGCTGGGCTTTAGAGACTTACAGGACAGGGGCCAGATGGTACTCATACAGAGGCTGAATAAAGCAGACAAACGGCACTGTTTAGAACAACTCATTTACAAAAGAAGTATGTGCTGGATGGTAAATAAAAAAAAATTGCCTTATACGATCCAACTACTGCAGACTGGACCCTGTGGCCACGGTTAATGAAGACTCTGGTCTAACAGTTGGGCAGGTCCTGATCACTGTTCACCTCTCTTTAGTGGAGCTGTCAGCCAGCTTTTTCCTATTGGCTGTGACAGCGATAAGAGCCAACTCATAGCGAGTCACGAAATACTGCAATGACATATTCTCTTCATAGTTCTCCTTTGTTAGAATCTATTTGCATAAAGTAGATAACTAATTCAACTAGACTTTTGTTTGGAGATTACGTTGTATTTTTAATGATATGCTTTGCAGAGTGCATAAGTGCATCTGTAGTTGTAATATGCAGGACTGCCTATGTCATCTATACTTGAGCATCCTTTGTCGGCCTGTTATGGAGTTGGGCTGCCTCATGACCTCACCATTACTTGACACTGATCTCATTTGACAAAGCCATTCCCTCCCAACCGTAGTATCTGACAAGTCTTTGGAAAGAATCTCCTCAGTACATGTAAATGGAATGAGGTGAAGGTCCAGTTGTAATCAGTGAGCGCCGGATCCAAGAGTGTAGTGTGGTAGAGGCCAGGCCCTTCCTTTTTAGTACAGAGGAAATAAATGTATTGAGCTTATTAGCTGGGGTGTTTCCAGTGGAGGAAATTGCATGTTCCTGACTGATACTATACAAAATTCCCTGTTAAATATGACACCCAATGAAGTTCTAGTCTGACTTTTATGTCTGCACACCTGTAGAAGCAGCTAAGTCAAGGTGATTTATCTTTGAATCTGGCACGACGGTATATCATTCGAACAATGTTTCCTTTATTTGTATTGACTGACTATGTGTTTATAAAGCTGTTACTTCCCAAATTGCACTGAGATTGCTGCTGGAAAAAAAATCACTTGGTCTTGACTTCTGCAATCCCATTTTGATAAAAGGGACAGTTAGATTACTGTGATCTTAAGGCTAAATTATGATATATGGGATTTCTTGATATTTTGCTGTCTTTCTGCTTTTTCCTCAATGAACAGACCACAGACTTTGTTTATTTCAGCAGGAACAAACATAAACATACCACAGATTTGTGTTGAAGCCCATGGAAAGAGAAGTTAGAGATATTAACTGTTTACAGTTATGGCTGACTATTTTATTTTTCTCTCCTGTCCATCCCCTAGATTGTTTGGCTGTGAGGACATTTATTCGAGGACTAGCAGTTTCATATCAGTAACAAAAATCCAAATAATGCAAGATGATTTACTCCCCCTAGCAACTAGGAGGGCTGGCCTCTTAACCAATAAGCCCGGGCTTGGTGTAATCAACTTGAAAATATTTCAATTGTGTGTTGATTTAGTGGATTTGAGGCGGCTGGTGTGTATGGTACATTCAGCCCATGACCTGCAGTGGAAGGCGTGGTTAAACAGGTGTCAGAAAGAAGCGTGGGGCAATTTAAGTAGAATAGGATAGCAAAGTCATTGAGCATTGTATTTGGTGCATGTGACATCCGCGATGCTGCCGTCAATGCAAAGCTCAAGCTGAACAAAAATCTACCTGGAGGGAATCATCTGCTGAATACTGAGACAAAAGGATTGCTTTTCTTTTCCTCGTAGCTTGGTGTCTTCTATTGTTTTGTACAAAACAAAATGAGACTCTTTAGCACATTAGACTGATTGAAGACCAATTGATTCTGTCCTTTCATGCTATATACTGTGTAGCGTTATCTCTATTATTATCCATTCAAACAACTTTTGCAAATATTAAGGTTAAGGCCGTCCCACATGTCATTGTTTCAGTGAAAATAGATTAAGTACAAAGTACAACATGAAATAGATGGTTTAATGTTGAGTTGGAATACCATTTCGGACACAGCAAATTTTTACAAACTGTAGCAGGATATAACTTTCCTCTTGGGAGCTTTGTGGGTGACTGCCAACTTTGTTTTTTAATTACCAAATCTTGAATCATCAGCTCCAACTTCCCTGTTTACTGCCAGGCAGATCAAAGGCTAATAATTTGTTTTAAAAAGTATTTTTCTCCACATCACCAAGTAAGAATAGCTCTCTCGAGCTGTATTTATTTCAAGTGTCAGTTTAACTCTATAAAGTGCTATCATGTCAGAAGAACTTTACAGCATCACGTCCTTTTCATTTCTCTGCTTAACTGCGTGATATTTTCATCTTTGATGGGGCTTTATTTAGATAAGAGATTGTTCTACTGGTTTCTTATAGTGACCTGCCTTTAGCAATTAAATGTATTGCACTTGTTTTGTGCCACTAGTTACTTGGTTTCTTGAATCAAGCCTCATGTTGATAACAAAGCACCCACTGTTATAATGTGGGCATAATGTAGGTGTTATGTATTTTCAGTATGTAACTCTTGTGTGTTTTTGGGTTGTTTTTTTTTTTCTGGTGCTGATGGTTCTTGTTTGGAGCGAACTTACTACGGCTCAAGTTCAACGTTTATTGAAATGCTGAAAATGTATAAGCACATCTTGAATCAATGATCCCTCAGTACATAACGGCCTGGCCATTTTCTTTTGCTTTACAGGCGGAAGAACTCTCAAATCAAGGATAGTATGACAGAGGGATGATATAACAATGCCTCTTTCATCTTATCTTCTTAAATCCCAGTGAGTTTCCATTCCACGATATCCATACTTCTTTTTCTAACAAGAACAGTAACAGACTCAATGATGAAGTGTGGTAATCCATGTAACTCCAACAACTGTGTTCTGTGAGGTAAAATTACTGTTTTTGTCCAGTGGAGTCTGAAATGATGATAACGGTAATTTCTCTGTGGTTAAACAAAAGGATCTTACTCTTTATAAAAGGTCTCTCTGGTAATTCTCTCCATGAACGCTTATCTTGCCAAAACAATCTGAGCCTGTCTGTAGACTAAAATAAGCACTTTGGTAAGTGCTTTGCCGTGGACAATTACCCATTGGATTACATTGCAACAGCTGTCTGCTGGTGCCGGAGTACGGTCTTGTAATACTGCACTCGTTCAAAGATTTTTGTTCCTATCAATCATTTACACCAAAATGCAGAAAAATAAGCGGGTTCTTAAATACCCAAGTCATGCTTTAATGATGCTTCAACTCATAATGATTGAGTCTTCCTTATCCAGAAATAAGCAAGTGTTCAGTTGTTTGGTCTTTTAGTTTACATAAAGTAGGACAGTTGTATTGTAAATGTTGAATTGCACTGCACTGCAAACAAACCCATAGTAGCCTCCTTCAAAAATGTATTTTGCAGGAGCTACACTGCCTTATATAAGAGAGAATAAAAAGACAAATACTAGTTACACAATGAGCAAAGCAAGTATGTACTGGTCATGAGTATAAATGTTAGGAACCAGGGACACTGGATTTCTTTTGACCACTAATATAAAACTGTTATGTAGAGAAAAAGCAGAGAGGTTTGAAGGAAGGGTATGGACTGGGTGAAGATGAAAATTTATTTTCCTTGAGCAATAAACTGCTGCTCGTGACATGCTGAAGGGTCTGATTCACATTGGGTTAGAATGGACTGATAGCCTTGTTTAGTGGTGAAGACATGCTGTCTCAGTGCTGCTGATTTAAGATTAAAGGTCCTAAACACCTGCACGAGGTGTTTACACTTATTGGCTCAGTCACTGATCCACCTCTTTGCTTCTGCAAGTTGACTAACTGAACTTTTACATGAGGCTCTCCCAGCATCCAGCCAGTTTGAGAGACAGGATGCGACTGACCTCTCATTCAGGAGATACTGCTTGTTTAAATTCTTTCTTGCTTTTTAAAAATCTTCCTGACAGAAATAATACAAATGTGAAAGGTCTACTCACCACTGCAAGGACCACGACATACAAGGACCGACAAATCAATGAGTCAAATATATGATAAATAAAATTTACATAGCAGACTACTAGCCTTCTATTTATGTTTACATTACCTCTTCCTGTGCCCTACTTTTTGCCTCGTGGGTGAATTTCCTTGAGCTAGTTTGGTTGGTTGCAGCTTCGAGATATGTGGGCACATAAAGACTGTGCTTGCTTGACTCATAACCATTAGTTTACAACTGGTTTTAGGGCGAGCCAACTTACAGCAACTTATCACTCTCTCAATTACAACATGATTTTTGGCCTCTCATAATTCCCAACATACTGATATAAACATGATCTGTATTAAGGGTTTATGATTCAATAATAGGTAAAACTGAAATAAATGTAAATAACAGCTTCATGCCAGAATAGCTTACAACGCAGTATAGGCTTCTGTTAACAAGTGTAGTGTAGTTACTCATTAGGGGTATTAGTTGGTTACATATTAAATATACATGGTCACAACTCCTCCATCTTGATTGAGGCTCCTTCTTTTCAGGGTGGGGAGGCTACTCTAGGCAGCTATTTTTCACTGGTGTTGAAGAGTCTTAATTTGGGGCACTGGTAAGTGGGTCTCGCCCAAAATGCACTGAGGTATTCTTAATAGGACCCCGGTGGCGGGTACCATTGAGGTGATACTCTACTGTTATGTAAGAAGATTGGGGTTGTCTAAGGTGTGACATTTTGTCAGAGGCAGGAATTTCATTAAACACCCTGTGTAAAACCTTGCCAAGACTTCTTAATTCATTACCAGCCACAGAAAAATGGAAGACACGGTCAGAGGTTATATTCAGTGGCAAGCCTGTATGGTTAGAAATGCGAATAAATTAAATTGAAATCTGTGATTGCTTGTAGAACATCAGTGTATTCATAACTTCTTGCTATATGCTGCTGTTGAAACATTAAAAGCATTCTTTTATTATAAAGGCCCTTTGAGAATCACTGGCCAAATTGTAGATGTGAGATTTGAAGTCTGGAAAAAAAAAGAAACTGGAGACACTGCACAGAGTAAAAATTTTATAATCAAAGTACCATAGGCACAAGAAAAATGGACTCAATGCTGCTCATGCAGAAGAGGTTTTCTGTAAAACTTTTATTAGCTGGTCTGAAACACAGTGGGAGCACATGGCTTGAGACAGTAGCCTGCTCATGCATTGGCTGCAAGGTGTGCTGAAAATGACTTAATAATACCATGAGACATATCAGTATATTGTTTTTAATGCAGCTGCATGCATTCTGTATATAAAGGTCTTTATATGAACAGTAAAAAAAAAAAAAAAAAAAAAATAGATCAAAGATGTCAAGTTGGAAAGGTGCTAATGTGTGTGATCACATTAATCGTCTAGACAGCATCTCTTTTGATTAAATCTAATTATGATTCACGTTGAGATTGGTGTCCAGGTGTCATGAACTGGTGTGTTGTTTCTATTTCTCAGGGTGTGGGGGCTGACAGAGTAGTACAGTCCCTCACTCTGCCCGCTCTCTCCTCTTTTCCTCTCTGGCTTAATTGGAACACTGGGGTTTCATCTTTTCACACTTCAATCTTGACCTTAGAAAATGCTTCTTTAAAGACAGAATCATTAGAGAATTCAAGAATAATTTCTCAAGCTCATGTTCTATTCATTAATGCGGAAAACATGTAAATTCTTGAATTTGCAGACATATATAAGTCTATGACAAGTCAATTATTTATAAACTGTATGTCAGACAATTATTTTTGGAAGGATGCTTTACTAACAATATTTAGAAATTCATTTATTTGACAGTTCATTTAGAATGGTCTCCAGCAGGTGAGCTATCTCTAAAACAATTTGAAAATCGACACATGACTCCTGTGAAGAGCTCAGTCTGATGAAGTTGTCAAATTAGACCTCCTCAAAACGCTATCATTCTCTTGGAGATAAAATCATTTAGTGAGACAGGCTATCAAAAAGCAAACAGTAAATATTTTATCAATAAATTATTCAAGTTTATGCTCTGATGTTCTGAGGAGAAACAAAGATCAAACTAATTTAACCTTTAACTGACCATTTGCTAATAATAACGGAAGCAGATTTATCACTGGAAATTCAGTAATTTTCAAACCAATAGGCCCCTGATTTCAAATGGTGGTGAACAGCTGACTACTCATTTACAACTCGATGGCAGGATGTTTATCATTAAGCTAATGCTGACTTCATGAGATAGTTGAATTTTCGTATTTGAGACTCTTTTCAAGCTGATTTGTTTTAAAAATACGAAAAAAAAAAACCTGGTATTGAGCCTGACACTTTACATATGGATATTATGCTAATAGACTGAGTAAACTACTTGAAAATTAAGCGTCTCTCCAGCTGATAACATAGAAATACAGGGGTAACATTGCTCGGTAGAAAATAATTGTTCACAGAGTGCTGGAAAAAGTGAATCAAACTATTGAGACATTCTAACATATTCTTGGTGACAATATAACTTGGCTATATACTACTTTCAGTATGAAACAATACATTTGCACTAAGCCGCTTGAAAGCATTAATGCTATCTCACATAATATTGGCTGGGGTTGTTGGAGTATAGCTTCAAACCAAAGAGCAGGACAGAGCTGCCTTATTCTCTGATATATTGTGAGATATGGTCTTTATGGAGAACAGAAACTTTTTTAATGTCAATCCAGTATTTTTGAGGGCAAAGAAAACCACCACCCAAACTCTTTATAATACATATATAATATGTATATAATACATATAATAATAATACGTGGTATCACTATCATAACATAGCCAGGTATTCACCCATTCAACATGTCAAGAAATCAAGATTGACAAATTTCTTAGTAATCAGAGTTTTAACCTCTGACTGGACTGATCTGCTTGGGAACTTGAGGTTTGTAACTCTCACGACTATGTTTTCCCAGCTTTGATACTTTATAAAAAACCATACAACGTTACATATATATTATGAACAATCAATGGCTGTATTCCAGTCTAATTTTACATAGCATTTCTGAAAGCATCCTCAAACCCTACTTGGAGCAGCATCATGCAATATGTGCCTGTTTGAAGGAAATACTAGCATTGCACATGGGAGGGCAGCTGACTGCCTTCCATCAGGATAGTCCACCTTCCTCTGGAGGGAGAATCCAGTCCTCTGAGACACACTGTGGCTTGTGGTCTACTGCCAGAACTAGGTCAGCTCCTCTTTGCTGGAAGTTATACTATTATTTCATAATGTTGGCTTCTCTCTCCCAGTGTGTGACTTTCCTTGTGATTGGCTTGTTTGAATTTTCTCAGCCACTGCTGAGCACAACCACCAACAAACATTTGTGGCACAGAACAGCAATTTGTATTTCTGGTGCTGTGGTAACGAAGCAGACAGATTAAACTACATGCTTTGCTCTGCATCTTTGAAAGGTCTGTGTGTCAAATTTGATGTATTGTCAGGAGAGGAAAAACCTTTGAAATATCCTTATGGATTATATCAGCATTCACTTGAAAACATGTAGAAAACAATTGGGCAAAAACATGGATATCTGTAACATTTGCAATTTTTGTTTGATGCGATGGTGTAAAATACTGTTTTGTCCATTGTGCTGAATATGGCGTGTTATCGACATTTTCTTTCAAGCATTACCAGCTGAAGAGAAAATGTAAACATCCTCTTAATCAAAATAATAGCCATAATGGTATGTTTTCAGTTTGTGAAAACTGTGACATTATATACACAAACTTGGCCCTCTGTAAAGCTCTACAGTGGCTGCATCTTGACAAAACAATAATTGGAACAAATGGAACACACACACATATGTACATATACATGATTCATTTGTAAGGCTCAACGACAGAACTTACAGTGTCCAGAGGATGCTTTATTACCGCGACACTAGTACCGCTTAAGGCAGGTTCAGCATCACATTAGATCATCTCAAATTTGGTACGACTGATACATAGTTTTGAATCAGTAAAACTAAAACATCACTCTGAATCTAGTGAAAACAAGATCTAGCAGGGCACATTACCATCTGTCCTTCGTGCAAATTTAGCCTCCAAATCAGTAAATAAATAAATTCAAAGGCCAAATCTGCAAGTAGTAAACCTGCTGGGGACCAGTGCATGGAAAAATAATTCTGATACTGAGTTCATAACACTATCTGGATTTAAAGAGGAGAATGTGACTGTACTGCATGCATTCTCTTGACTGCCTATACATCTGGCTTAAGCTGCAGGTAGTGTTTTAATTTATTTCTTCCTTACCAATCACTTATTTGCAAAGCCCTGTCTGCTCATCGATATCAGAGAAATGAATGTTATGTCTTAAAATGTTCCTTCCTCAGGTCCTCTTCAAACTGTCAATAATGAGCTGGGAAGGAGGGCTCCTCGGCCATCCTCAGTGCTGCTGATGGATATGCTCACACCTCCAAGAGGTAAACAGCATTGATTCTGTCCCACTATCACCTCTAATTTGCTTCCAGCCTCTGCACAATAAGCTCCTTTATGACTAATCACACCCATTTACAGGACTGATACAAGGCATTTTTTATTTTCAGAAGTGTGCCTGAAGCTCTCAGACACACTGTGTCAGTATTGAAATGTTTCTGGGCTGTCACATCTCACCACTTCCTTAGCCCTAATGTGATCGATTGGGATGACTGCAAGGTCATGCTCCTCTACAGGCACTTTTATAGCTGTTTCAGGCCCAGACATTCTTCCCTGGGCCATTAAATGAAAACTGGACCTCAAGTGGATCTCTGAGTCTGGGTCCATCCCTGAGCTTACAGGCACGTGTGTTAAGAAATTGTACATGTCAGTACCACCCCAGAGGCCCAAGGATTAAATAATGTGCATGTAATAGTGAGATCTGAGGTCTTGGCCTTGATGTGCTAAGAACATTTTTCAATACCACTTTATTGGCGAAAGGAAAGAGCCGAGTCTGAGATTCTTGCCTTAGAGGACATGTCAGGCCTCATGAGACCATTTTAATTGCAACCAAAAATGTCTGTGGTGGAAGTCTCCACTTAGGCAGATATTGTATCATTATAGAGGTCAAACTGCCCAGGTTGGAATATATATCTCATTGGAAGATTTTATCAATATATCATTATTTATCGCTATTATTATTAAAATATTTATTATTGTAGTCATACCAGTTATTTTAGAAGTTGTGAAATTGGTAAAACTGAAATCGCTTCCTTAATATCTATTGCAAAGGTTAAATGTTGTCATTTTTCAATGCAAATATTTGTTGGTGTGGCACTGCAGTCATTTGTCAGGTTAACCTTCTGGCAGTTTCATCAAACCCATTGTCAGATGTAGAGCGAACTGCTGATGATCTTAGTTGTAGATATAACCCAAGATGCTATGTAATATTTTTGGCTAATAACTAATACATAATAGTTTGTCACATTTCTCTTTAAGCTGCCCTAACACCTACGATCACCATGTATTTCAAATGTAGTTTAAACTGCTTTGTCTCATATTCAGACATTATTCTTGATCACATTCAAACTTGCAAGGTGTCAAATCACCATATGAAGACACAGTGTTGGTTTACCTTTTCATTGTGATTCTTAATATATTTAAGAGTATAAACACTGAACAGTAAGGCAAATGTCAGTAAATTCCATGAATTCAATTGATTCCTACTTAGATCTTGTTAGTACATCCATTTATGTGGACTGACTGGAACACACAAGATGGCATTAGCCCTAACAGTGGTAGCAGGCGGCCCATGGAGGGCATGTTTGCCAGATTTAAAGACTTAGAAAAGAACTGGCTTTTTCAAATAAATTTGGACAGTGTCGCTTTAACATCTGAGAACACTATTTAACTCATCCCATCTCAGGAGTTTCCGCTGCACTTCATTAACCTCTGGGGCACAGATTCCCTGGGAAGTCAGGAAGGAAAATGCTTGACTTTTTCATAACAAATCACCTGGCGGTAAGCCCCAGTGACTTAACATTACATGCACACAGTATTCCAGACGTAGCTGATATTCCGGTTAAGGTTCGATTGAGTAAGTATAGCATATAGCCTTCAAGTCTCGATCACAAATATCCATGTATATGTGCATAAGCAATATTCCAAACAATACTGCCAGAAAGTAGCTCTTTTCAATCGCAAAAAAAACAGCAATAATTGGGATGAGTGAAGTTTACTTGTCTCAGTGTCATGAATTAAACTGACTTATGCCAGCTGCAAAGCAAATTATTTTACAGTAGCCCTAACACCCACATGATCAGTTAAATTTTTCATTTTGACTGGTGTGTGTAAAGAGCTATACAGATTTTCAAATTTTACAGGTAGAGGCAGCACAGATTAAGAATACAGATGTGAGGTTTACTAATTGTAGCGCATGTTATTAAACGCTATTAAAATACCAGTTTTCATTGGGAAAATGTGTTGAATTGAGACATGGTCTCTTCCATGATTTTGGCCGTAATTACAAAAATAAAAATAAAAATAATACTCTAATAAAGTGCTATTTAGGATCAACTAAGACCAGTGATATTTTTTGTACATTTAATTGCTTTATGGTTTTATTGTTTCCTCAGTATATTAAAAAAAGAGTTTAATAGCTTTTAATGAGACCAGAGATTCAGCGATGGGAGTTGTAATATTTAGCGAGACAAGAAGCCGCCAAAGGTGTTAATTGCAGGTTCTGGCTGTAATGTTGATTGTCATTGGTACTGATATTGCACAATGAAGCATACTGCATCATATGTAGATTGATAAGTTTGATGCAGTGATGTGTTTCACTGTTAGCTTTACATCAGAAAAAAATTCACAAATGTATAAAAATAAAACAATTTTCTATCAATCATTATTTGAGCATGAACTTCTAAGCAATAGTGCAATAATAATCATATCTGTATCAAATTGAATTACTACTTCCAGACCCTAACACACCATATGTATGAGATATAGGCTGAAGGTGGAGGTGTTGGTGAAAACAGCTTTCTATACTCAGGACAGCACCTCTCTGGATAAAAGCCACAATACCCTACCCATGACACACTGACTATATCGTAACTGGATGTTCTATGGCATCACTCAAGGAATTTCATAAATTAACTTTTGACGGTTTCTGAAAGCCCACACTATGTTCTCTGGAAGTAAAATGCTTTTCTGAGAGCAGCCAATAACCTGTTTCAGGAGATAGTGGCTTATGCCATTTGTGACCAACAGAAATTTGTATAGTACCTGCCACTCCAACTTGTGAATGGGCGAGTCTCAGCCATCTCAGCTTGCGGTGAGGGTGTTTCATTTACTATTGCTTAAGCTCTCTTTCCATATCACCTTATAGCAACAAATATACAAACAAAAGGCACAGTATAAACCAACAACAGACTTGACTCGGTAGTTTTTAAAGGGGCAGGGACAACTATGAATATGACATTTCTCTGTTTCAAGTTATAGTTGGTATCAGTGGTGATAGAAATTGTTATTCTCTTGACAAAGTGGTCTTAAATCAAACTCTAACTGTGAGACTTCGCTAACAACTGGATGTGTCACTTGGGTTCACAATTCTGTCAAATGCTGTTTCCACGGTAAGAATGAATCTTGCTCAGATTGTTTCTTATGGCTACCATCTTTGTTTACATGCTAGTGCTGCGTGCTGTAGGCTGGCTTCTGGGCTGGGTGTACAACAAATACTTTGTTGCTCCATTTGATAGCTCATCGAACACATTTCTTGTCAGGACATTTCTGGAAATGTCACCATTTTTCCATAATGTCCACTATCCATATAGGTGAATAGCGTTGAATGTATTCTGATTTTTCATTCTAAGCTCTATAACATATTGAGTTTCAGAGCTATTTTGTTTGACATCAGACTGTGTCCATACATGAACAAGCAGTAAAGCTTGTTCAGATTCAATCTGAATGCGCACTGAGTAAAAGCTTGCTAAGCTTTGACCAACTGTGTGTAAGACTCTGACTCCTTTTAAACTTTCTGCCCAACTAGAGTCAATATGATGGTTTCTGAATATGAGGCCCCCTAAATCTGCTACCAGTCCTGTGCTGTTCCCCAGAAGTCCATGGGACATTGCTCTGCGGGAGCTGTTCCTCCTTCCCCTGGATCCTTGTTCAACATGTCACCACTTGGATGATGCTTCTACAGGCCTTTGGGATGTGGTTGATGAGCAAGATAGTTTCTGAGCTGAGATGTTTCTCTCAGGGTTCTTCTTCTGGGCTACACACATGCAGCTGGTGGCAGTTCCAGGTCCAAAAACGTAAAGACATTATAGGGTTATTAGACTGCAAAATCATGGAACCTCTAGCACTGAGGTTACCTGGCTGCACCTAATTTGCCCACACTGCTGCGAGTAGCAACTAGTTCCTGTGGATGATCGTGGCATAAGCAGAAAACCAACTCTCCCTTCTCACATCACCAAGAACCAAATTACGGGTGTGGTGGTTTGAGGATGGCTCAGGTAGCTCTCAAAACATGGTTGTGATAGTCCATGAATATCACAGCTAGAGCAGGAGTGAGAGCAAAGGTGGTTCTAACTTGTCCTTAGATGCATACAGTTAAACAAAACTGCTGTGCCCCAGTGCTAGATTCTTGAGTCTGGGCCATCTAGGATCACTTAACCTAACCTTTGCCTGTTTCCTGGTCTTATTTCTTATGATATTCTGACCTCAAATGATGGGACTTACCTTCATTTGTGACATAGAAGGACTAGTGTTAAGTGTTCCCCTCCCTTTTGTCTCCTGCCTCCTTGAAAGCTGTTTCAAGGGCCCTAAGCTCCCTGCCTCAGCTGGCTAATCTTAGCTACTGGTCATTGCGTACTCTACCAAACCTTTTTAGAAGGGCGGGTGCTGTGTGCCTGGGAGTTTTTTTGTCAGTGTCACCCTTCCTCTTGGTTGGGGATTGCTGCATTCTTGTTGAACTAAAGCCACTCCCAGACTGATACCCCAACTCCACCTATATCTCATACTCTCGCTTAGCCACCAGCACATGGAGGGTCTAGTCTGATTATGTGCTGTCTCATGTGCTGGCAGGTCCTGGATCTCACTGTTGGGTGCATCCATGTGAGTTAATCATAAGCTCTTCACAAGCATGTCATCTGGCCCCTTGCCACATGCTGATGTTGTACAAAGGACTGAAGAGGCCATCAGAAGGATATTTGAAGACTCTAAATACATCATCTACATGTAGACGTGGTCACATGAATTAGCCACAAACATGAAAATGGAGCCAATTAGAAAAATGGATTTCATTGTAAATTGTTTGACCATATTCTTTCAAAAAATAAATCACGAGAGAAGGTGCCTAATTGGTTTGCCGTGAACAGATATGTATGAACTAGCATGTATAGATATATTGCCAGCGTGCTGTTTCTATATATTAATGCAAGACATTATTCTTCCACTTAACTTGTGTGTTAACTTAAGAATCATAGTTTCAAAATGCGCCAAATCATATGTCTACTCTTAAAAGAGCACATGCCACCGGTTTTAATTATCATCAACAGAAGACTGACCTCTCAGACGTCATTTAAAGGCACCTGAGAAGATGTTGCGGAGATCATTCACATTCCTCTCTGCCATTCAAAGTGAGCAGTCATGTAGGCTATAGGATAATGCTTACCACACTCAGTCTGCCATACAAAAGTCAGCAGCCTTTCTAGTTTCTGAGGGTTATAGTGGCTTACATATGTCATTTTATTTGCCCATTTGCTGCTTCATTTTTGAATAATTTATCCTAGAAAGATATTTGATTTTAGACATATACCTTTAATACTTACAGCCTACATGACAAGCTATATCAACTGTACATGCAGTAAGTTCAACTACCCAAACAAAGGCATTTAGACTCACCACACAGTGAAATACATGCCAAACTGGGTGTGTTTATCTGGTTTATTATTTATTAATCTCACATTGAGATGGACTGATGTTTTCAAGCCACAAATTCACTAACGAATCAGTATGCAACTTCTGGTAGAAAATCGCGCAACACTTGATAGCTATGACAATCTGGGACAATTGCTGTCAAATTGCTCCTCAAAATTAGTCATTACTTAAGTACTTTATATGATCTTCCAAATTTATGATGCACTGAGATACTGTGGTAGAGAGCGTCAGAATAGGACAGCCATGAAACACTCAAATATCACTTCAAACACTTGACACATGATGACTTCAGCATGGTTTTCTGAGAAGAAGCTGTCAGGTTTAAGTACTAAAGACAATCAACCATAAGAGGTAATTTTTTCATTTGCTTTTAAATCTATGTCCAAACATATCTGCTACAGTTGCATATAAGACCCTCTCACCTTAAACCACTGGTTTTCCTACACATAATCTGATCAATTTTTCTAATATTTTCTTTTCCCTTTAAATTGTTAGGTTGTGTAATCCCGATACCAATGAAAGTCACTTTAGATAATGGGGCCAGACAGGTGGCAACAGGTGGGGCACTTTGAAAGACTCCTCCTAACCTCTCCATATTACTTCAAAGGATGCGGGTCTTATTGTGAAGAGGGTCTAATATGTAATCCTTCCTACAGCTATTCCAAGATTATTATGGAGCCGACATAATGCAGAAATATGTGTGTTAATGAGAAGACATGTTTAAAAGAAAATGATGTATTACTAATGTTATTGCACTTAGGAATACTACCAGCCCTTCCTTCAACAAGTAAAAAGACGATTGTAATTGTTTGATTACTCACTGAGACAGTTAACTGTATTATTGTCATTTTGCTAACACTGGTTCTCAAACTTTAACATTAAAGTTTCTGTTTCTCTGTTTTGTTGTAAGCCACTCTCCCACAGTTACAATATGAGGAAAAAAGCTATCAAAAATAGAAAATGTGTGAATATAACCACAGTAATCCATCTAAACAAGTTTAGAAATAGATTTTTTGCCCTTTGCAATATCTATCTTTTAACCTCATGAATCTGTTCACAGAATGTGGTCTCTCATTGTTCCCTCATTACTATTATATTTTTATCTCTTTACTCTTGGGTCACTTCTCACACCACAAGTAATCAGTAAATGCAGTGTTCTGTATGAATTGATCATTTCAACCTCAATGTTGTGGATGTGAAATGCACTTGTTTCTATACAAAGAGATATTATTTTAAAAAGAGCTTTTTTTTAAGGAAGGTAATGTGGAATACCTTATTTATCAGAAAGCTGACATCTATACTGTATCATGACAATTGGTGTATCATGTCTTTTCTGGCACTAACTCTGATGCAAAGTAATAATAAAAAACTAAGCTTGTATCGCTGTATATCCCAGTGCCAGACCACAGCACCCCACAGTATATGATGAAAAAGCTTTTTCTTCATTTCCTTTATATGCCATGTGTTTTCCTGTGTGTTGAATTATTTTCATAACTGAAGGAGATTTACTCAGTACACACGGTTGTGGAAATGCATTACCCACATCATAGGCATTATGATATTTACAGCAACATAAATAAAGATGTGATATTTTGAGCTTACCAAACAGATATGTTCAGACTTTAAAGTCAGCTATCCAGGTGAATCAATAAAATATGTCTTACATTTTGTGAACTTAGCTGTTATTTGAAAGTCATCAACCCCAAAAACAGCTTGATTTTTGTCAGTGAAAATTAAAGACAAATCAAAGTGCAGATGGTTAAATGGGCTGTAAAGGTCAATTCATCTTGTTGGCAAAGACCGATACCAATTTTAATGAATCTTGGGGTCTGCCCTGAATTTGAGTTCTGGTTTTTTTCTTCGCGTTAACCTTTTTAGAAACCTGAGGTGCAGAATATTGAGTAGTGTAACTACACATTTTGATTAGAGTTTTTCGCGAGACTCCGGACCAGGTAAAATTATTTAAAGGATCGTCCAATCCAATACAGATGGTATTCAGGCTTATCAGGTATGCACAGGAAAGATAGAATGATTAAATCCACCGGCGCATTAATGAGTATAGAAATTCTTTAAAATAATCCTAAAAGGCATAGAGAGTTGCTGGAGAAGCACAAAATGTAAGTGCCATTTTATTTTATAAGGATCCTTTTTTTTTTTTTTTTTTTTAAAGGGACAAGGTTCTTTCTTATCAAGCGCTGAGCCTTCAAGAGCCTCTAAGATCTCATACAGCAACTTCGGCCTTTACAAGAGTAGCCTGTGCAGACAGACAGTTTATGGCGAGAACACAGGTTGTCCATTTGGAGTTGATTTGGAAGGCGTAAAACTTATAAAAATCCTCCCTGTCACAGTTGTTTTGAGAAAATTCATTAGAGCAATTGTGGGAAATAGCCTGAACTATGACACTCCACATGATAACGAGAAAACATTATTAACACATATTTTTGTATTTATTATGAGTGTTCCTTAGTAAAGGTTAGAGCAGTTTTATAATAAAAATAAAATTCATTGGATAATAATCCATTTCTGCAATGATAACAATGCTGCAATTCTACATTTAAGACGGTGTCCGGCGTAGTAAAGTCAATTTATGTCTAATCTGACTCAGTTGCGCAGATATAATATGGAAAATAAATAATATGATGCCTGTGATGGAAGCTGCTATAAAAACTATTTGGATTCATCATTTAGCTTGAAAATGAGAGGCTTATTTACAGAACGCTGCAGCTCATGCTGCGCAAATGAGAGACTCTCAATATCATGGCCATAATTAATTGCGCAAATTTGTTTCTATTAAATAAAAACTTGAAAACTCTATTAGCCTAATTAAACACGATGTCCTAATTTAGAAATGTGGTTGAAAACAAACCGTTTTGATTGATTTTTCTGTCTTTCTCCGATGGTAGAAAACCTACCAGCTTTTTCTGCCTTTTGGGCTGCTTTTCCTCCTTTGAGAGTTGGAAATGAGAAATGAAATGGAAATACCAGGAGGTGCTAAATTAGCGCCTGATCTGCACTTATTGCCGCATACACAGGCCCCTATTCCCACTTTGTAATCTGTGCCTCTCTTTTAGCATTCCGGGCATGGAAGCTTCGAGATAGCAGATTTATCAAATGGAAAATGAATGCATGATGATCAGTTAAATTTGAAAATCAGCGTCTGCGCCTTTGACAGCCCGACTGTACCTCCGTAATTAGAAGAAAAATGATGGCGTCCGATGCATAATGGGCAAAACAATTTGCACTCTCCCATAATGATCCGGCGTTCAGGTGAAAATTTCTCCGGAGCAAATTGAATTCATAAAAAGTATATGATTCATGACACATCTCCTGGAGGCTGCCTGGGCATATCGATTGATAGTTGTCTTGAATCATGCGGCGTGCAAAGCCTCGGGCAAGAAAACTCCAACTACTTAACCAATCCTTTAATTTCCGCATAGGAATTACCAATGGTAAATAGCGATACTCCTATTCGGTGTGCTAATGAATTATGGATGAACTGGGCAGACAAAATCCCCAAATAGCCTAAAGTATGGAAAAATACACACTGAAGGAATCTTGGGGTTATTTCAAATTATTTGGTTGTCCTACAGTTTAGTAAATACATGTATCTCTGGATTTCTAAAATTGACAACCCTGGTTGTAATTTCACTCGAGTAGTCCTATAAAACAACAATGAAAATATGTGGGCTGTTGTAGTGAAATAAAACTGGAAGTCCCTAGAGCTTCAGTTAATAAATTAAAAATCCTTTAAACTCACTGGTGACTAGGATATTATTGAGAAACTTATTATAGAGACATCATGAAGATAATAAAATAAATAAACAGCACAAAAGTACATTAGGAGCATCTATATAATCTCGGCACTATAAGCACCATGCAGACACCTCTAACCCCACAGCCCAAGCAGGCCTAATCTCTTGCAT
Source organism: Lates japonicus (assembly GCA_033238685.1). NCBI lineage: Eukaryota > Metazoa > Chordata > Actinopteri > Centropomidae > Lates > Lates japonicus. The sequence goes on from BRZM01000007.1 coordinate 5,680,361, forward strand.
GTTCACTGTGTGTGCCCTATTGGCTGCGTCTGCCCCTGCCCCACACCAACCTAATAGACATTGCTTCTAAAGCAAACTATATGAATTAAAATTTATATATAAATATTTTGAAAAGGACACTGTCAAATTCATTGCGCCGCTCAGGCGATAAAGCTCACTTACCTCAGAGATTATTTTTCAATTTATTTGCAAATCAAGACCCAAGAGAACACTAAAAAGGGGCTTGTGGGTTTTAACAAGGGAAGCTATAGGTAGCTCCACATATAGCTAGGCTGGATATTTGTTTTTTGTTTTGTCTTAAGATATTTTATTCTGTTATTACACGCCACACATGCAGCCTCGACATTTCTTCTACTTTGGGTCGACTGTGATATTGTGGTCAACGCTGCTAATATTGCAAAGGGAAGATGTCCCGGATCCTGCGCGGCTTCTGGGGACCACCAACCTATTAGAACAAATGTGTTTCTGCTATTGTAAATAGGCACGTTTGCATAATGATCCCTATTACAATAGGCGCATGATCCAATAGGCTGATAACACAGAAACATCAATGTAAAGCGACAGAACAATAAGGGGATATCGAACATCTATCTTAATATAGCCTACCACAAGGACCTGACAAAGTGATGGAGAGAGAGGAGATGAAGAAGAAGGAAGGAGGGGAAAAAACAAATGCCTCCCCGATCCCATCTCCTATCCAATATGCAAACACACACACTCCCAGCTGCCGGGGCTATTACTTTCCTATTTCAATTTTGGCACCCAGGCCTTTTTCGTACTAATTCTATTATTCTTGGAAGTTTATGTGATTTCATATCACTAGAAATCTGACAATGTGTTATAACCCCCTTTGAGCTAAAATATTAGATCCCCTGCACAGTAGCACTGGGAAAATAATTACTTTCCATATCAAACTCTGCAGGAGTTGAGCGGGTCTTTTCACGCCTCAGGCTCATGTAACCTGTTTCATTTCAGTGGGGCTTATAGATGAATAAATTTGTTAAGGCAATATACAAAGTACAACATGAGATTTCTTAAAGAAAGCCCTTCCTACTGTACTGTGGTACTGCACTGTTATGTGCTGCTTTAAGGTCTCTAAAGTTTGGGGTGCTTGTATACAATAGATTTATTTAGAAAAACCTTACATATATAAATAGTATAATACCTTTTACAGCTCTTGAGGATTTTTGTTGGTCTATAAATGTCTTGTATTTTTTTTTTTTCTTGACAAGTTATCACACATTAAAGGATATCTAGAGACTCCTGACTCTCACACACACACACACTTTCGCAGAGAGAGAGAGAGAGAGAGAGAGAGAGAGAGAGAGAGAGAGGCACCATTGTCAAAATATCAGCAGATTGGGAAAACCTAGAGATAAGATGCAAAGATGTAGTTTCTGGTTAAGCTTTGGCCTAATGAAGTGTGTCGTTTGAGGCTATATCTGTATGTTTCTACGTTTGCTTTTTTTTTTACCCCGGTGATTTATTATTCCATGTCGACATCTTCTTTAGAGTCTGTCTTTGTTTCTACTGGACTGTCACTGAGGGGACAGACTCAGGGTGGTGCTACCTAAATGCTCTTTCTGTCTGCATCGACAGGCTTAATGAGTTGATTGTGTTCGTGGGTGAAAGTCAGATCGCTGCAAATAACAGGGTCTGAGTAGTACTTTTGCCAGTGGAAAGGCGGCCCTGGACGAGGCTGGTGTGCAGTGTGAACATCTTCTCTCTGATCCCGCCTGTCCCTTTGTGTGGCGTCCGCAGAGTCCGGCAGAGCTGCTCCTGCATCCCACCAGGCTCCGCGGAGACACTGCCCAGCAGCCACTGGGCTGGTTCTCTCCGCGGTGTGTCCTGTCAGAGTTCGCTGCTGCTGTCGTTGCTGTCTTCAGAGCAGTTTGAGGAACAATGAATCCAAGCGGCTGTGTAATGGGATGAGCAGGAAGTGTCGCTTTCCTATCAAAGGCCGTGAGGGAGGAAGTAAGGCCATGAGGTTGCGTCTCGGTCTGAGTCGAAAGGAGGGCTCTCGACGCTAAAAGGGTTGAGTTTCTACAGGCTGGAAGCTCTGTATTGTTGGAGAACAGGCTTGACCTTGGTGGCCAGCGTCAGTCGGTCCAGCTCGGATCCGCCAGCCATTGAAATTAATCTTTGGGACGTTTTGGGTCTGGAGAGGTAGGGAGTGTTTGGTGCAAAACGAATGCCCCTCCATGGAGGTCAAAAGAGCGGGGCCCGAGTTGTGTTCACTGTCGGTCTGTACGACACTCCGCTGTGCGTCGTCAGATTGTGAAATAAATCCCAGAAACGAGCTTGTTCTGGGACAGGCAACCAGCGCTCTGCTTTCATTCTGTACCAGCCTGTCCAGCTCTCCGGGCAATTCCTCCGGTCTTGAACCTAACAGGTGGTGGGTGTTATGTGACAGGTCGACCTGGACCTTTCTTTGTATTCTCCTTTTTACTCCATTTGGCTCTGGGGTTGAAACCATACCTGCAGAGAAGTGGTAATGTGCTTCTGCTACGAGGGGAAATTAATTAGAGGCCAAGATTTGTCGATAACTCTGTGATATGGTAATTAAACAAATAGTGAGGGTACATCTTGCTCTTACTATTTTTGTATGCAGGCTGGTGTTTTGAACAAAAACAATCTGTGCATGAAGGCAGGAAAAGTTAGGGGCAGGACTAACAAAGTTTGGACAACAACTGAACTACCAGGTCAGTTTACAAGTCTTAAAATGATGTTTTCTAATGCAACTACATTGGTAGGCTTTGTACTTACCCTTCCACTTCCCTGCTTTTTCATCAGCATTATTATAATAATAAAATAAAATAAGTCACATATTCATTGATACAATTAAGCTGAATTACTATGCCTAAATATTTCTGGTCTTTATCCAGGATGGTCAATAAATGTGAAAATATTAAGTCATGGTTTCTGGCATCTTTGAAAAGGTAAAATGACAAAATCTAAACTCTAATAATTTTTCAAAATAAAGGCGCAATTAAAATTGGTTGTTGTAAGCCATGAAGGAACAAGATGAACACACACACACATGCAGCCTGTGTCCTTTAAGTTACTTTAAAATGATTACTAAGTATATTATGACCCAAATCTTCCTGTGCTACTTGAGGATTACTCTATATTTTTCAGTTGACTTGCTGAACCGTTACCACGAATAAATAATAAACAAAGGAATATAGATACACACACAGAGCTCAAAATCACGAATACAAATATATGCATAAAGGAACAAAATAATATTTACCTGAACCACCAGTTCTCAGTCAATCGGAAACCAGTGCCTCCCTCATGAACACGTCCGGATGGTGGCTCTCGTTAAAAGCCTTTTCTAATTCCTCCAGCTGCCAACCAGTGAAATTTGTGCAGGTTCTTGTCTCTTGTGGGGCTATCTTTGTCTGGGTCACCAGTCTGCTGTAAGAATGAAACCATGTAAACAAAGGATAAATTATCTTTAAAATTACCACATTTTCACACCATTTTAACAGATCAAGTTTGATGTGCAGAGCAAATCGTTTACGAACTTTAGAGCTGAAGGAGGAGATTGCATTTGAAGTTTTTACAGTCCATAGCCTGTACTACATACAGCTGCAGCTTCTATCAACCTGTCGCCTTCTCTGAATTAAGAGAAGCTTGATGTGCTAGCTTTCCCCTTGCTATCTAATGTTACTGACTGGCAGGAACATTGTTTTTGCTCAGGTGCATCTTCAGCTTTCGGTAATGGAAATGAAGTGAGGCGAAGAATACTCCTCTGCTTGCCTGTGTGTGTGTGAGAGAGGTTTGGCGCCTTAAAAAACACCACCAAGAAAGGATAACTTGTATCGCAATATCCTGTCTTTGTTTCTTTCTGTTTGCGTCTTTGTGCAACAATAACCTTAGTGTTATTATTATATTATATAATATGGCTTCCTGTCAGTTTTGTACTGCTGATTATCTCCATTCATCCACCAGCCTTGAAGACAAGAGAAGTTGGAATTACCACGGAAACCGTGCAGGAACCGTTAAGTAATCCGTGTGAGAGAAGGAACCGCGCGGACGCAGATTGATTGATGCCCAGCTAATTCATTAAACGTGATGGTGGCTCGGAGTGGTACGGAAGCCCACCATCCCGCCGGAAACCTCGAACTGGGCGTGGGGTGGATCCAGTATCCTGCTGTCACATCATCCGCAGGCAAAAACGACGTCTGGAGGCCGGCGATAGAATTTAAAGCATGCAGTGAGTGTAGCCAGCAGGTAGGGGACTGATGTGAAGGGAGATGACGCGCCTCCATGAACACTCCCAATAGTGGCAGAGCTCTGGGGCCGCAGGACCAATGAGCGGTAATGGACTCCCCAGCGTCAGGGCACTCTGCAAACGCTCCCGTATCGATTGCTAATTAAATACTGACATCCACCTCAATAAACAATATCAGAGCTGTCACAACAAGACAGGAGGCTTTGATAAGAACTACATCCCCAGCTACAGGGGACCCACAGGAGGAGGGCTCACTGAATCCCGGAAGGAAGGCTACAGGCAGGATAGGCTGGGCCAAGGGGCTCCCAGACTTTTTGTTCTTACTAGGAGAACCTGCACATAGATGAATATTAGACCAGATTGGACAAGAAAAAAGCACCACTGTTTTGTAAGCTAACACATAGCTATTTCTAATAATGCTTTTTCTTCTTCTTCTTCTTTTTGAGTATTATTACTTTATTATTTAAATATGGCACATTTCCCGAGAAGTGGCAGAAAAGTGAAAGCTAGTTTTAAAGGGGTGAAATATGAACTCATAGTGTATTGTTGAATTAAAATACCTTTCCCGGGGATGCCTGCAACCCCTCTCTGTGAATACGAGACCCTGTCGTCCACAGGCCCCTTTTAGGAACCACTGGATTGGACCCCCCAAAAAAAAAAATGTTAGTTATGGATCATGATTTGTGCATTAAAAGCTTTACAATCAGACAGTTCCGTGCACGGCGTTAAACAAATAGGGTGAGAATGCAGTACCGGTTTGTTGCAGGGGTGGAGAATGACTGAAGGCACAAAGCGAGGTGAAAACTATAATATTTTACTGTTACAAGGGCGAAAGCTTCGATTTACGAGCAACGATGTGTTGTGAACTAAAATATACTTGACCCAAATAAAGGGAGGCTTCAACTACGGAACCAAAGCACCACAAGGACAATGCAAAGGCAGAATAAAATAGTAGAAAAGTACCCATAGTCATGTGTGCGACAGGCATTCTAACATTTCACTGTCAGGAAATTGGAAAGACTCCTCCTTGTGTGCAACCCTGCACTCAATATGTGACTAGCCCTAAATCCTATCTGCTCGTGGGTTTCGATAATTAATTCGACTGTTATCCCAAGTCTGGCGCTGTCATAATGTTAATCAGGTTGAAATTTCACCCCCCCACTCATTCCTGACCTTGGCACCCGGATTGGCATGTAACCTGAATCTCTCAACAGAGCTGCGATAATTGTTACCCTATTAGCATACAAATTGTTTGATTAATATTATTATGAGAAGTATATAATCCGCTCGTCACTTGACCCCCCAAGCCCAAATAACAACCCCTCTACAACAGTATGCAGCCCCTACATTTTAATGAACTCCTCAGAAATGATCTATTCATTTATCCATCTTCCTTTTTAACTTGTGATGTGGGCTTGTCTTTGAAGCTCTCCTTCTTTGTATTTTAACTTTAATTTCCCAACGCATGGACAACAAAGATCTTGAATAGATTCCTCATTTCTTTTTGAACATCTAAAATTCAATAGTACTTTTCGTCAATTCCAAGCATATACCATAGGTTTTTAATAACGCTCAGGCACACACACACACACACACACACACACACACACACACACACACACACACACACACACACACACAGGGCTCAATGAAAGCAGCCCTTGATGACACAGTCTCAGAGACATTGCATTTAAATCCGTTTTCTACAACCCGGGTGACATTGTCAGATTCAACTGAAAAAAATTAACCCGATAATAAGGCGAACAAGGCCAGCATTCAGTCGCGCTGTTGCCCTGCCTTTTCATAACTTAAGCCCCTTTTGGCAGCTGTTCAGAGGAGAAAATAATAATAAAAATATGTTTTCCCCCCTTTGTTGAGTCTTTGTTGCAGCAAGGTTGTCCGTCTTTATTGCCTTTGTAGCATTGTTTGGTCTGAATCAATAAGAGCTGAGGGCCTATAGACTAATTGATTAACTTTCAATCAAGAGAGAAACTCAGGACAAATAAATGGTGGTAACAATTACTCTTACATTCCTGTTTTCCCCTTTAAGTATTTTACTAAAATAAAGCTGTGTTATATCACTTACACAGAAAATAAGGAAAGATGCGCACGATGATGACTGTAAGTGTAAGTTGTGAAGTTTGAAGCTAGTTTTGGGAAAACGGCATACACTAAAACAACTAAATGTGTGCTGTATTTACTTTTGCTGACATTTGACATTTCTGCTACGTGTGACTGCCCCAACCTCAAGAGCTTGTTCAGATATAACCCATCACCTCAGCACAGTTTATAAGATAAAACAGCCGTTTCCCCTTTAGAGACATATTTAATTCATTCTTAAGAGCAACTGTAAGATGCCATGACCTGTGACACACACTGAGGCCTGGGGTGTATCCTTATCAATGATAAGACGATGTTTGCTCTCTGATACTCAGAGCTACACACACATTAGTATTGTTTTCACTCTATTTGCTGCCTCATAATAAGATATTTCTTTGGTCATTTAGGGTGTTGCTCTAATCACTCCCATAACCTTGACTGCTACTGGGCCGTATGGGTCCCTGCAGCCACAGTGATGGATTAGGTGGAGAAAAACAGCAGTGGCACTGATGGAGCACATGCATAAAGCCACCAACAACAACACAAAAGTCCTCTACCTCCATCATTCATAGTAAACTCTAATCAAAATTAAAGTCAAAACATTATTATGAGCACGGTTTTCCTTGACTTTTATATGCATCAAAGTTTGCAGCTACACAGAAGCAGAAATCAGCCACTTCTGCTTTTGCACTTTATCTAAATAAGTCTCTTTAATGCCAACACTTGTATTTGTCTGTTTGTCTGGAGTCTCTAAAGAGAGTTTTGCAGCTGCACACTCCACCTGACTCTGATAACCGGGTAACTATATGAAATTCATCTGAGTGCCAACTTAATATGGGTGTTCAAATAGTCACCCCACACCCACCCAGGCAGGCTGTAACATCACTTTCATTTCACTTTAGCCGCACAGAATCAAATTCATTTTAATTAGGCAGGCAAATTAATAGAGGCAACCAGTTTACGGAGTTAATTACTCAATTAACCACGCACGTTAATTTTAACTATCTAGAATTAGGTTGCACATTATTCCCGATTTGATGATAATTGCCGATTCGTCTAAATTAATTATTTTTGGATGATTTGGATATGAACTAGATGCAATTCAATTAAACAGTAGGAAAAAGGTCTGATTTATACATTTTAAGCTCGCAAATCCTTTGATTCGATTTTAAGCAGAAACTCTGCCTCGAAGATTTTCCTCTGATCCACCACCAGTTCTCTCCCTCAAAATCCCACAATTAAAAGTTCCTCCCATCTAATTATCTGTAATTGTACCACTGTCAAAGTAGAATGGAAGTGAAAGCAGTTGATTTGGACTTTAGTTAATTCATTTCTGATAGAAGAAAGTAATTCCCTTCAAATTACCTCATTCAATCCACAACCCTAATGCCCTTCAAAATCTTTTTTCTCTCCCCAACATTTATATAATAAAAATGAAGCTAGAATGACTAGTGCCTCTAATAATAATAACCAAACTTCCATTAGAATGACCATTTCATTTCAATTGAAACTGACATCTTGCTAAAACGTGTAATATACCGAAAATTATCAATGCTTGAAAGGCCCAAACTGCAGGGGAGTCTAATTGTAATCAACCATCAGAGGTGCTTGTCGCTGCCGTGCCTTTGCAGAGGCAGTCTCGGAAATAGAACTAATTTACTCCAACTCCCAGGAAATCCGCTCAACAGATTAACATTTTCAAAATATAATAATGATATAATTTGAGAAATGGTGACGCCAATTTGTAGAAGACCTTTGTACGATAAAATTTGCATTTTTTCGCCATACCATGCCATTTTGCCCCGTTAATTTAAAACTCCATAGACAGAGGGTGTGCTGTTTGACTCAGTGCTTATTATTCCAACTGATCTAATAATTCAACTCTAGGAATATACTCCTGTTATATATGTTTAAAAGAAGTGTAAGCCCTATCCGGATTTTTAATCATCTCATATAATCCCAATGGGTTTTAGCTAGGTGAGAATGTGAATGGAAGTTGCATATAGTCTTACCTGTCTTTGTGGGTGTCTTCTTCTTGCAGCTCATATAGCTTCTCTGCACTTGACTCTGTGGTATGTGTTTGGAAAATTATATAAATTCTGTCTGGGTTTTAGCACCATGGGCAGCATCAAACATCTAAAAAAACTCAAACATCACAGCTTCCTGAGAGGTGAAATAAACAAGCTCATCTGCCTTCAAGGTCACCTTCACCTACATATTATAAAGGTGTATCAAGCTCGT
>BRZM01000007.1:5691095-6060185 GCA_033238685.1 Lates japonicus
AAGTTACTGTTCTTCATCCTGGGCTCTTTTGAAGGTAACTCTTTACATTTACTACCAAAAGCAGAATATATGAGTATAAAGTAAACTGAACCCAGACTTACAGAGGCATCAACAAGGTGAAATGCAAGTTTGTTTACCCACCTATCTTTAAAGGCACATAAAAAAAATAGAATAGGGCCTGTAGAAACCCTTTTTCTATGGAAAAGACTTGTAGTTATAGCTACAACTCTACCAATTTGTCATCAGCTGAGCAGTGATATCACATGGATCCTAAAATTAATTGCACGAACACAGATGAGTCTGTCAGAAACAATATACAATTTGTCAAAGACTGAGTCTGACACAGACCAAAACACACCTAAGTAGCACTACCAGGCCAAAGCATCCCATGGGTGGGACAGTTCATTTAAAAGGCCAAAATCTGTTTAAACTAATACCAAAGAGTTTGCAGCAGCTGACATCTAATGTGGGCGCTCTGGACATCTAGTATCTAAACTGGGATCAGGGTATTATGGCTTAGGAGGACATTTTAGGAATTAAAGTTCACTCAGGACATGTATTCAACACCAAGTCGTCACTTTCTCCAGTCTATTACCTTTGCAATGGTGGACAAGAGAAATCTCATTACACAGATGAAAAGCAGTGATAAAACACAGAGAAGACGGTTCTAGTTTGTTCATGGTTTTTAAACCGATGTACAGGACCTCCCTCATTGTGTCTCCCTAGCTACAAAATGTTGACTATAGGTCAAAGTGTCTCCATGCAACACTCACATGCTATCTAATGAATGATAACTAGAAAGAATAATTGCAGGGTTCAATGAAATTTTCCTCCAAAAACACACTGTGAAAAAAAAGCAACAGGAGCTCACAGGTACCACCAGATACCAACTGGAGTTTTTTGTATGCAGCCAAGTCAGCAGTCAGACTAAACTACAGCAGTGTTTCTCCTGGCCTCTCAATGGGAAACCATCTCTCAGCTAAATGTCTTCCCACACCATATTATCTCTCCTGGCGATATCTTCACCACTCATCCTATGAACAATAATCACTGGAATCAACAAGACATCCAGGTGCCCTGTAACCCCATTTATTATTAACATAAGTCTGAGCCCAAGTCAAGTAATGCTGCTACAATACTAAACCTCAAAATGCAGTATAAACTTTGAAAATGTGAAATGTTGTTAGGAATCTCATAGTTTCACACTGTGAGCACCACCAGCTAGTGTAGAGAAGACTATTAAGAGAAGCATTGAAGTACTGCTTAAATGAAAATACTGCTACCACCTGCAGATCTATGTGTGAAATAAATGTAGACAAATGATCTGTACATGCAAATAAACGAAATCTAAACCATGAAAACAAAACTAATATTACTTAAGCTGAACAAATGCAAAGTTGACAATGAAATAATGTCTCAGCTGACATCCATTTGTCTATATAAACAAAACTCTGAATCAACAGCAAAAGTAAAACAGGCGATATGGAAATAAATTAGCAAGATAGAAAACAGCTTAACAAAACGATACTGCCTCTTTCTTCTTACTATTTCTGAGAACTGATCTCCATGAGAACAGCCAAACTCCTTCCGATGATGATAGGGATCTTGTTATAAATTTGAAACTCTGGAAAAGTAATGGATGCTGAATTGAGACTGGATATATATATTGGGAATAAAAACAATCTTGTTGCATATTTGCTTCCTGAGGAGGGACAACAAGTTAGGATGATGAAAACAATCTTTCAAGAAACAATCAGCTGGTGAACCCAGGGTGAGGCGAGGCTTGAAACAAATATCATGACAACTGGAGTGGTCTTGATTGCTGATCTAAAGTCAGAGAAAAGGTAATCACAAACTTCAAATGAATGTGCTGGAGAGGTGTGAAGTGCCATTTGTTGCCCTACACTCAAGCAGAGCCCAGATAGGAGGCATTGGTTGGATTCAAACCTTGTTCACGCTGAGATGTTTGAGTTTGGGTGTTCCCCACAGATAGATATGAAGAAGATGATTTCTCATGTTTCTTGGAATGTGTTACACAGCGCGAAGTTCATGTATCTGGTTCATTAATACAGATACTACCATTAATAATAATATGACTGACATACTGTGTGCTGTCTCCAAAGAATTATAAGAACTGTAATAATATAACATCACTGCCCAAAGAACAAATGCTCACCAAGTGCATTATGTTTGTATTGATGTAATTTGACACAGTTCGTATTTGCAGTTCCACTGTGAGCACTAGAGAGGAAGCAAACACACCACAGACTAAAATTATTCTGTCTGCTCTTCATCCAAACTACTTGTGAAACTCTCTCTAGATATCACTTGCAAACCTGATTGAAATTATGCCTTTTTGTACAACTTCGTAAAATGAAAATTTGGAATGATAATTCTGTTTATTCAAAAATAAAACCAGTATCAATTTTGTATCTGATTTGTTTTAATGATATTGAGCATTTGTACACCTTGTATATGAATTCATGATGAGAGCACATGCACATTCAATCATAACTTACTACATATTTGATAACACAGTTATTCTTTTCTATTCCTTTATAAATTTTATCTTTTTAGAGTCATTTTTCTTTGCCTATTTAAACTGTAATTTCCATTGGCCTGTTAATTATTTGCCAGTAGTGAAAGGAACATTATTTTGATTACTAGGAAGCCGTTTAATGACCAACTGATTATTAAGGCTCACTTTTATTCATGTGAGAACAGGTAAGAGTTTTTAACCTTTTTTTAATTAATGTTTTATCATCAAAGCCACCGTATTTGTTTGTTGTTATCAACACAAAGTTAATGATTGTCGTCTTCTGTCAGCAAACATTTCCCTAAAAGATCGGGCATGTTGAAAAGCCCAGAGGAAGGCACATAAAGCACTCACCGTCCAAACTGAACTCTCCTTATCATCTGGATGAAAAAATATTCTGTCATTGGGAGGTAAAAAAAAAAAAAAAAAAAAAAAAAAGATTTGTAACAGTATCCCAGAAGTTGCGGCCTCTACGATTCTTTGCTAGCTAGCAATGGGCGCCATCTTTGTTTTGGTTGGCGGAAACATGGAGCCGGTCTTCATGCCAGTAAACACCAATTTATGAATATTGCCATCACTAGCGGCTTCTGTTATTTCTTTATGGTAATCACGCTAATAATGAGCTGTACAAAATACCGAAATGAACAACTCTGTACTAACTATAACGCAGTGAGATCTGTGAATTTAGTGAGGTCTTTACAGTTCCCCTGTTGACCCACCGGAGGGCAGTGAAGACCTCCACTCGATTCGATCGCATACGTCAAATCACAAACTGACTACACGAATATCGCCGGTTCAAACCTTTCAAAATAAAACAATCAAAGGTAACAGCAGTGTTTTATTTCCTGTACGATACTAAAGCTGAAGGTGGACCAAACAAACGGGGTAATGTTTATCACAGGATACCTTACATGGGACCGTGTGTACACTGTATTTTATTAATAGACACTATATTACGAATGATGTAAACTTGACTGAGTAATTTTATAGACATGAAAACTAATGAGATGAAACAATGGCAGAGAGATGTTTGGATGGGAACTTTGTGATAAAATAAAGATTTCATCGTTTGTCAGACTTCTAAATGACGGTAAATAGTTGAAATTATGAAGAATTCAGGATCCTTCTAGACGTTTCTAAACCACACTGCAGTGACGGGAGTATTCCTGTCGTCATGTAAACAAAGTGCCGTGGAAGGAGCGTACGCTGACATCAGCTCAGCGCTGCTAGCAGACAGTGGTGTTCGAGGATCTGCAGTTTCAGCCACTGTCTAAATAGAGCTACAGTAAAGTCAAAAGTTTACCTGAGCAATTTAAGACAACATCGTTGGCTCCCTACTACAACACAGCAGACCAAGAAAGAAAAACAGGACTTGGTGAGTAAAAATGAAAACGAACTGTCAGATTGATCTCGCTAGCTAAGTAAGCTAACAGCACAGTTTGATTAATGCTGAAAATAAAAACAACATATTGACGATGTGCTGTGTTTATACTGGGGAGTTTAATCTAGAGGGACATGTATTTGTCTTGTCCACTTAAATAATGTTGTTTAGACACGGTGCCGTTAACTTAAATGCTAAAACTGACCTTCTTAACATACGCTAACCCATAGCATTGTGTAGTTAATAAACAAGCGTTACCATTGGTAATTTGTTCTCATGATTTGGTCAGTACAGTCATTTCCTGTTCGCTGTGAGACAACAAGTCTCTCCTATACGATCGTATGCAATGAGCTGTAGTTATGTAATCAGCCTAATCGTCTAGGATTAGCTTCATACAGCTGAAAGCTCTTTGTGGTGACTCATAACATCCATTCTTTTTTCCACAGGAGGAACCAACGTCCTGACCAAAACCAGCATCGCTCTAAGTAAACTTGAAAGTAAGTCGCTTTGGCACGATAACAGCAACAACAAACTTACGAATATTATTTAGCTATTTCCATAACTAACGTTAGCTAACATGCAGTGAGTACACCTCGAGGTATTTACACAATCCTTGATTCATCTGTTTGAGTGAGATAAAACTCTTTTCCTTTCTCCTTCAGGGTTGATTTTACCACTGTCAGCTGTAGAACTATCTCGTAATGGAGTTTCCAGATTTAGTGAACACTGCTCTGAAGACATGCAAACGTTTGGTGAGTACAAACTGAAAGCGATGACTGTGTCCTCTTGTCCTATGTGACACTAAGTTGTTTGATTTGACCTCAAATTAAATCTAAACCTCATAATTGACCAATTTTTCTTCCCCCACAGGATGTGACTTTGCAAGAGATTTTGCAAGGATACATAGACTGCGCCTATAGGCTCCTAAATGCATGTCATCTCACAAAAGGTCAAACATAATGTTATCCCAGTACAACTTCCCACACACAGTTTGTTATTCACTGTCAAAATTTCAAAAGTTTCAGCAAAATAAATCGAATCCAGATCAAACAGGCGGTAATATATTTGCCTATATTTGAGATTCTTAATCCTATGTTTATTTAATACCTGATTTTATAGGATGTCCAGGTCCCAGTGTGTCTTTGTGCAACACCCCATTCCATCGGGAGAGATGCCCGACATTAAGTGAGGTGAACACATTGATCCCGGAAGGGACTACCGTCAGACCCTGCACAAAGAAAAAGAAAGGTATGTGTTTAAAAAGCCTAAATATGAAACTGATCGGTTGTACTTTGGATTTGAATTAGATTCTAAATTATAATAAAACGTATGATTTCCCTTTTTTCCTCAGATTTTCACAAACAAATGCTCTAGAGGAGCTGTAAGCAGAAGAAATGATACAAGTGACATGTATTAATTGCTGTTTTAAATTACTGTCTTAAACACGGCACCATTAGATATGATTATGAACTGATGAGAGCTTTCTGTCAAATCAGGTGGGTACAATTCTTTTCTATGCCTTCAGATAATGAATGGTGTACTATCCTTGAAATATACAGTAAACGTTTACTTAATATTATTTTATTTTGTTGTTTTGTTTTGTTTTATATCTTAGACATGCTGCTGTATTAGGGACCCAAGGTGCTTCCTCCACCTCCCTCTCTGCCTCTGGGTCAGTTTCATCTACTTCAGGAAACTCTAAACCACCTGTTTCTAATGGTGTGAGTTTAAATACAGAAATTACAATGGTGGAGTAGCACTTCTACTCTATTGATTCAAGTGGTCGTTCTGCTGACTTTTGAATAGACTCTTAAAAAGGAATTTGTTCTTACTCTGGTCCTATTTTTTACTCTTTTCTCATGCTACCAGCGGATGCTTTCGCCTGTCTCCAGCACAGAATGTAGTACCACCACATCAGCTTCATTTCAGGCTGGCATGGTATGCACAGTTACATTTACATTACAGTCATCAGATGATTAAAAATTTCACAAAGAGGTTAAGTGTAAACATGGAGTGTGCTGCCTGCTGCTCTCATTGCAGACGGAGAACCAGGCTTTACAAAGGAGCTCTGGAATGTCTTTGGCTGGTCGAGGCCGACAGTTCAGCCGATATGGGTGAGTAAACCATCAAAACCTGTAATACCAGAAATATCAGTTTCACATTGGTCCTAAACTACTTGTACTGCTGTTGAGAGCAGAAGGTGTTTTCCTCATTGACCTTCATCTTAAAATGAGAGGAGAAAGCTCATGTGGCTAGTAGGAAAAGTATGAAGTGTAACTAGTGATGATGAATCTAATTAATAACAGTGCTCTGATGCAAGCAAGGCTCTCGACATATTATCCAACATTTGTGTAGAAAAAACTGCAGCTGTTTTTAGGCAGTCAGAAGACAAAAAGAAAAATAGGTGATGCTCGTGAGCAAACACATTAAATTCAAAGATTGTAAAACTCTGGTAGTATGGCCAAAGTTTGATTTGCATTTTTCATTTTGCATCATGAACACTTAGTATTAAGTTATAACAATTATCATGTTTGGTCATTTTGTACTAATGCTGAAATGATTAGTTCATTATAACACAGCTGTTTAATTTTCATAAATCAACAGACAGTTAGCATCAGCATTTCTGTCACTGAGTGTCTGTTGATGTGTTGATTAGTTCAATGTAAACACAGGACCAGAACTTTGGCTAAGTAATATAACATCTTTGTGGATTGTAAAGTTGCTTGAAGAAGGCGTTTGTCCAGCCTGAGCGGCTTTATTCATGATAAATATTTAATAACTTACTAATGATATCTATGCGTATAGAATATCATTTGACGGAGAAATGCGTAGCTGGCAGGTGCCTACAGCCAGAGGCATTTTAGAATGGGCTAATTCGATTGAGAATTTAACAAGGAAATGGCTCTGCTATTTGGTTCTGGTTTGACAGCAACCCTAAAGGACTTGAGAGATTTTACATAAGGCTTTTTAGTGAATAGAGTGGTGGGAATAACTAAGACAGTCTTGTGTTGTATACTTGAAGTGGATCTTATTAACTGCTGTTTCCAAAATCAGGCAGTTTTCAGTCTCAAGTAATGAGAAGGAAGTTGGATATTTACAGATTACCGCAATCTTCAAGAGTTGTAGAAATAGTTAGAATTTTGTATAAATAAACTGTGTTTGTTGACAAACAGTGAGTAACACTACAAAATAAATCCAGTTCCCATCTTTGTTTCTGTTCCACTAAGTATGTGAGTCTTGATTTTTTTTTTTCTTGTTTGTGTCTCAGCCCTCAGGAGCAGGAGGATCTGGCTCGCTCCAGGCTCCTGGCTGCCAGCGAAGAAGAATACAGGCCGCCAGCATGAGACAACAGGTACCGGAAAGCTTAGCCGTCAGTAACTAGCAGGAACATGTAGGTACAGCGTTGTCATAACTTCGCTTAATCACTTTTTGAACTTTTTATTGGCAGAACCACGAAAAACTAATTTGCTACTTATAGTTTTTAATTATTATATGAAATACTGTCTGTGGGGTGAAATGAGTCTTCACTGGTTCTATTTGTGTTTTCTCTTTGTTTGGGGAGAATCCAAACAGTCCAACTGTAGCCTTTCTTAATCACGGACTACCACTAAAATTTCAAGCCATGCTATTAGTCTACTAGAAGCTGCACATCTGGGATATCAGCATCAGGATCAATAGTTGTTACATGAAGAAATACTCTTGGAAGTTGCAGAATGTTACCGCCTTCTACAACATAAAGCACATACTTTCCCAGCAGGATCTGTCATTTTTACTAATGATTTGCTCTACATATTTATATGCTGATCATGAGGAATCCATTATATTACCATATATGAATAATGAATAAATTATTTCAAAGATGCACCACTGAATTTTTGAATTGCTCGAATTGATTCAGATGACACGCTTAACATGGAGGCTTTGAAGGTGGAAGCCTGTTATTTTAGGCAAATCAACAAGTCCATTAGGTTGTGACTGGGAATAATCAATAATTTATTCAACTTCTACAGGCAGGAGGGATGGGGTTTGTTTGCAGAGAACTCCTCAGATTTCACAGACAGTTCTGGATGAACATGTGCCAGCTTCATTCAGTAAACTACACTATACATGGTTGAGCCACTTCACGGCTAAGAGTGGAATATTAAACAATTTCTTACTATTATTTCCACACATTTCTGTTCATTTATTTACAGTGTTTTATAAACTGTCAGGCACAATGAGATCTGAGGCTAAAAGTCATTGAGGTGAAGAATGTAGTTCTATAAGTCTTTGGTTTATAGATGTACAGTTTGCAGTGGAGTCAAAGTCTGAGAGAGATGGTCTCAGACACTCACTGCATGTTCTTGCTGCTACCCTTACAGAAAAACCACCAGAATTTCCCATAACACATGTGGGCCACATGGTTATACACATTTTTTCTGTATCCATTCAGAGCAGAAAAAATTCCATTTAAAAAGAAGTAGCAACTGGTCTGGGTTCCTCAATTTTCAGGATTTTTCTTCTGCTGTGTTTTTATATCATGAGTGAACTGAATGTCTGGATGGCGAAAACAAGCGGTTAAAGATCTCACCATGTGAACTGGTGATGAGCATGTGTAGCATTTTGATTAAAAGAACAAGTAGATGAAATAGAAAATATTTCTTAGCTTCAGCTGTACTTGCTGCTCACAGATGTATAATCTACTGTATGCAATTAAGTTATTCCAATGTTTGTGCAGCAGAGGGCAGTAAAGGCTTCCATAGATGATATTAATTTGTCATAGCAAGGATGGTATGTTACTTTACATCAGTTTGTTTAAAAAAAAGTGCTGTACTCTTCTGCTACTTACTAGTCTTAGAGATTCAATTGTTATGCAAAAACAGGTGCTGAATACTCCTTTTGTTCAAATATTTTTTGCCCTTGCTGCCGTCTAGATAATGAACAGATGTATTATTAAGTCAATGAGCTGTTTTTAGCGTGACCAAAGATGCCAGTAGTTGAAATGCTATGCTGTGAAAGAGTGTTGTGACATTAGCTGAGTAAATGACTAAAGGTACAGACTAAAAGTTTACATAATAATATTTAATAAGCAGAGGCTGAACACGGGTACAGCTGCTGGACAGGACCTCTTAAACCTGCTTGCAAATAGTATGTGTCACGAAATATCAATTTACTCATGAAGAGATGCCATATTGCGCATTACCTCTGTCATTTCACACTATGTTGTAGTATTGTCAAAACTCTCATCTTTGTGCCTCAGTTATCTATATACAGCCTATTTAAGTATTCCGCACCCATGCCTTAAGCTTCACTACTCCGAACAAAATGAAGGACTATGATCTGAATCAGTTTTAACGTCTTGCTGCATTAATTTGCTATTCATGAAGAAAGTAATTTTCTTCAAGCTACTATAAGTACTAAATGCTTTAGAGAGGATTTGAAACATATTTACACCAACTATTAAATATTAATGAGCTAATAAACGTTTTCATTAACAAGGGATTAATGAATTTGGGAGTTATTATTTCTTGGTCATTTCGGCTAAAACCAGTGTTATATTTGTTTTCATGTTCATCATTTCAGTTAAATAACTTTGTGTTTCAGTTTTTCCAGCGAAGGTTGTCTATTACACTCCACAATAATACTACGAAAAAAACCAAAAACCCACTTTGTGCCAATGCCTGAGTCACGTTTTGTGTCTGCAGTCAGCAAGGAGAAAACCAAAATTTTAAGTTGAAAAAGTAGAAATTGAATGTTTTAACACTGTCAAACCATCTTTGTGTTTTCCTGATGAGATGCAGTCTTTTGGAAGACATCTTCCACCACCGGATATTACCAAATAGTGCTAGGGATGCAGAGAAGATTGATTTTTCTCAGACTGTCTAGCAATCATGACATTGAACAAATTACAAGATATTCCTTTTATTGAAATTACATCAATATGTCTTGGAGAACTTTTATATCAGCCGCAGGTCCTAATGGCATATTTACAGCAATTATTATCAACAAGCAATAAGAATTTACACTCCTCCACATAAGCTCTTGTTTGGCTAATTATAACAATGTGTGAAAAGGGTTTATAGAGCCAGAGGATCAAAATGAAAACTATATAAAAATAAATTCTACGCTGTGATTGCTGAAAAGGTCATTTCTCTCTGTGTGGAAAACATTCGGCCTCTGACATGTTTGAGGCGGAGTTCCCCTCTGTTGCCTCATGTCTTTGAGATTTTGTCTGGGGTGGAAGTCACGAAGCTCGCTGAAGCTGAAGCTGGCTGGCACTGGTCCCCTTGACACAACAGTATCCCTCAATAAGGAAAAACAAGTTTCTTGTTAATCTCGATGAAGAATGGGACATGATCTCCTCTGTGTCGTCTGAATTTGTTTCAGGGGTACTAACAGACTTTCTGATGAACTGCGGTTTGGTCAATTAGTGAAACTGACAAACTGTTCTGGAGTAAACCAATGATTCTCTGTGTGGGAGAAAATAGTTTCAGACACTGGCCATGAAATGTGCCCATAGATCCACTGAATGTCTTCACAGATATTAGTGCAACATAATGACCTTGTACTGGCAGTCTTTTTGTTAGTAGTGCTGAATTTTTCACCACGTCTGTCAACAAAAACAGCATGACTGTCCTTCTCATAAATAAAACTGCAAACATCAAAGGTTTGTAATTTATTATTTTGAAATGGTTTACCCCATATTGATGCAGTTATATAGGTATGATCCACATAGTTACAATCTGAAATACATTTCCATATGTTTCTATAAAATTTACGATTATTAATTACATACCAACAGGTGTCAGTATTAAAGGTGTAGACATAGCGCCCAGCTGGAGATTTGCTGACCTGGGGCCTGAGAGGAAAACACAGAGCTCTAGCACAGCTGATTTGATATCACAAGTGTCATTTCACCGGCACAGCAGGAAAACAGAGGTGGACCAGAATGTGCCCCTTGTCGTGTCAGCGCTAATGGAGAAAAGTTGTGAGGAGTGCGGGCTGACAGTGCTGGAAACCAAATCTACTTAAAAAAGGTTACATCCAGGGCAGAATAGACAAGTAATTCTCCACATCCACAGCTGAAATGCATTTTGTCGCAGCTTTTGAGGGGATTTTTACAAAATTGATTGCTATGGTAACACAACAATGCGTCGTGAAACAGATTCACTGATGCAAAGTGCTCATTTGAATTTAACTTTAGCAGACCAGATGGGTGGGCAAATATGGGTAAGCTCATCAGCTCAAATTTAACGTCCATCTACACTTGGGATGTAACTGGTTCACCAACAGCACCTAGTCTACTGGTTTTGGCACAGATGAGCCTGAAGCAACACATGCAGTCAAACTCTATTGCTTCCACCATGTTGTGCGAACTGACCCGGCTCTGTTGGTTTTGCCAATACACCTAGCTGCAGAACCAGCTACACTTCACTTGGTGATTTGCAAGCAGAACAACAAAACAACATGGCTGTATTATCAGCAACAAGCTGAAAAAATGATTTTGTGTACACTTACCACTGTATATAATTAATTTAAATACATATTTACTTATATTCTAGGAACATCTGTGTCATTTATGTCTTTGGATATTATAACGGATAAAAAACTGTGGAAAGACATTAATTACAGCCATTAAAACACTGAAAAAAGATGCCGTGACTCAGTAAGTGCTGAAGCTCAGTAGATATGATTTATTCAAAGTATTAAGAATACTTGTGACACTCATTAGGTCTGGTAGGACAAAAGTGGAGAATCAGGAACAGCTCTGGCTGAGTGATTTATGATTTATTTATTTATTTTCTTTTGTTGCTGAAAATGTTCCAGTCATTGAACAGATGAGTGATTATTACAAACAGAAAGCAGGTCAGGCCTATGGGACAGACTAAAAAGCTGATTGTCAGCTCTTGTCTAAAATATTATGAGAGGAGCACACGGTACTCAAGTAAATGGGCCTTGACTTGACTGAACTGATTGATTAGATATGCCTTTTTAACAAAGTGGTAGAAGTGTACAGGAAGTTGGGGTTGACACGGGACACGGGACCTCTGGAGGTGTGATGTGGTACACCTGGCATGAGGACATTGACATGAATTGCTGGGTCCTGTAGGTTTATGGTTGAGGCCTCCATGGATCTGGCGAGTTTGGAGGCCAGGTCAACACCTCAGGATCTTCCAGCGTGCTACTTGAGCCATTCTGAGCAGGGTTTGCAGTATGATGGGAGCATTGTCCTGCCCAGGGGAGGCTCTGCCATTGGGGAGTGCTGTACTGATAAAGGTTTCTTTAGCTTTCTAAATAGATTCCATTGAAATAACATATAGTTAACACAGTATACCAAACATGATTTTACAAGGCATCACAAAAACACACTGCATTGTTCAATGTGTTTCGATGATGGAGAGGATTAAAATGGAAGCTAAGATTGTTTTGTAAGATTGTTTCATCATTCAGGCTGTGATGAATTTTTAAAGTTTTCAGACTCAGGGGTAATTCTCCTTTTTTAGTCTTGTCATATAATGATCCTGGTAGCTGTCAAATCTGAGGAAATGGATGAAGACTAGAACCTCTGTTAAACTCTGGGTGCTGCCTGTTTTGCTCTTCAGCTTCCATTACATCGAGTTGTCATTCTTTTTTATTACGGTGACCCTGTACTGCTGCCTATAATTATCTCTGCTTCTCATTCATCTCATTCCATCTCACAGATCATTCTTCAACAAGCACACAGGAGCATGTCTGCTTTGACACTGCACCATGATCAATGAGAGATCAGTCAGGTGTTCAAGCTCGGTTGGGAGTGAGGCACTCCTCTGTGTCTGGGGTACAATTAAAATTATATGACGAATTGGATTGTTTTCAGCAAATCATACTGAAAATTTTCTACCCTGAAGAAATTTAGAAGGAATGCAAAGGAATCAACTTTTTACACAATGGTTTGTATTTTGTTTTTCACTGTTCCAACCCCGTTGTTCATCACCGTGGTTACTTTGAAGCTCCAGTTCGGCTGATCATGAGGGTGTCACCATCACAAAGGGTGCAGCAAAGCGTTAAGACCTCTATCCATCTACCAGCCATTTCATCCCATAGGTGTAAAAGAGCAAAAGCTAAACTGCAGTGGCAAAAGACGACCACAGACAACGATACGAACCAATTGTCAGTGACACATCAGAAAACAAAGATGGGTCTACAGCCGTCCTAGCTGCTCCATACTTTAAATAACTGCCAAGACATCACCAATACAGTTTTGCTGCTTTGTAAGCAGGGTAGTATTTTGCGAACTTTCCTAACTATGTGATCCTTGCTTGCATGTACACGTATCACTCCTCTTTCCAGTGATTAAACACAAAACATTCATTCTAGCAACAATACAGGTACATTTCTCACATGTTGTTGGTTTTAATAGATGATAGTGCATTTGTTTTCAAATGAACATTTGTGCCTCAGGTATGCACCGGCCTGAAACTTACATGTGAACACATAGCATTATAAATCTAGTATGATTACATTGTGTTGTTTCTTCTTTCAGGTCAAGTGCAGACTTCAATGGTTTCGAAGTTGCCTGTGGGTTCCACAATGTTCTCAGCAGCTGCAGATTGTCAAGAAAGCGCTACCAGGAAAAAACAACTCTACAGCTGGGAAGTTATGATTTATACATCAAAGTGAAGTCAAATGATTCAGTAAATATTCATTATATCATGATATTTATTCTTCTCAGAAGATGAAGCTAGCTTTGAAATCAAACTAAACAAACTGTGATCAACTCAGGGTTCCTTTTTTTTCTTTAACTCTCCTCAGCTTGCTCTCCTTTCTTTCAGTGTGATAATCACACAGAAATAATTTACTTTCATGGCACTGGGAGCACCATCCATCTGTTATTTTGACGATATTGTGATTGAAGTGAGTATTTCTGAGGGTGAAGAATGCTTCCTTTTCCTGTAGATCAATTATGTCCGTCAGCCGTTTGCGAAGGATTCTCCATGGAGCAGAGGGTTCTGGTTGGTATCAGTGTGACGTATAGATTGATTATAGATCACAATACTTGTATTGACAACAGCCTAGTTTCTAATAAAGATCTGTTGAAAAGACTACTGCTAAATCCATATAATCATGGCTTTAGTGTTGTACAAACTATGTCTGGATTGCACAAAGTGGACTTGAGTGTGGGCTAGATGCTTTAACAAATGCTGATAATTGTGTTTATAGTGTGAAGAAAAGCGATGGGGGAGTGGTGAAATTAGTGATTTATTGCAGTGAGGCACAAAAAGCATTGTGAACTAGTTTACACAGTGACCAATAAACCTATAATCTACGCGCACATTGTTGCCCAAGATCAGGTCGATGGTGGCATTTCTCCTGCTTTCCAACAAACTCGGTCTAACCACCGTGGGCCCGAACAGAGTGGGTTAATATTATCACGCCTCCTAAAGTGTCAGTTTTCAAAGAGTGGCACTACTAAAATTCTGAAAGTTGATCTCTTCAACTTCAAGGCACCTGCTCAGAGGCTGCAAAAGCTGAAGGAGATGCTGTCTTGCAGAAGCTCAGCTCAGCCTGTGCTCCAGTCTCCTTCTTCTTTTTTTTTTTTTTTTTTTTTTTAAAAATTTGAAGCTCTGAAAAGCAACCCCAATGGATCCAGCCCCACCACCCCACTTGACAAATGTCATACTCAGCATTAAATTAAAAAAAATCTAATTTACATTGGTTTCTAAACAACCAGGAGATAATGACTTTACCACGGCATGTAGCTGGGACCTGGACCCATGGTTGCAATTTGAAATGTAATGCTGTATTATTCTCATACTGCAATCAAACCTTATTTTACTGCTGTGACGAGTCTTCTGATGAGGTGAAATCTCTGTTAGCTCTATATGTCTTCTCGTAAACACTCCTCAGCTCACAATCCCAGTCCCGATCATGAAATATGCAGCCCTCTGATGAGACAGTTGCTCCTAACACAATGCTTATTTTAGAAAACCCTCCTTTACAGTTCGATTTCACACAAAAGGTAATTGAACCTTTGAAGCTTTACCACTGTAACAAGAAGAGCATAATAAGCTGGCAGCTCTGTGTTGCGTTGAGCTAAGCCTTCAACATCAACATCCTGACAATGACAATGCGAAATTATTGAAACATGGTGATGTATCTGATTGCCAATCAAACAAGTGAGCACGGCCTGATGGTGGCGCTAAATATCTTCAGTCTGAATTAAAGTGATGAACTGACAGACCTAGAGTCAAAGCTTTTAGTAAGGCTAATAATTATTCTTGTTGATCATTAATTTTTGTCTTCATTTTGGTGTTTGGCATTTTTTTAAATAATCATGGCACTGAACTGTGTCCTCAATTTTACTTTTAAACATAAAAAAGATAAACAAAATTTAGTTCTCTCATGTCTAGGCAATGGAATGGTTCTTAATCCCAAGTACTTAGGCTTTGTCATGATGGTAATTAGTATGTCTGAGACATTTTACAACTAGTATTTATCTGATCCAGCACATCCACTTCCTGAAACAGCATCTCTCTGAAGCTTGTGCATTTGATAAATAGACTTGTACAGTGAGTACCTAGAGGATAATCCTAATGATCTCTTATGATCCACTGATATCTGTAGCTACAGTCACCCGAATACAGCTTTCTCATCGCTTCAGCTTACACAAAAATCTAATCCTTCTTTCTTTCCATTCTTATATTTCTCCCACAGTCATCTCTTTTCATGAATAATATTAGGTGAAGTACACTATTAAGGGCTTCATGATCAGCCCATACCAGCGTCTTTAGCAATATTCTACCAACTCCTCATTGTGCTTTGTCAAGATCTTGAAATTCCTCGTAGTAATTCATCTCTTTTCTTTGTGGCATCACCTAATTCTTGGGTAAGGTCATGATTCAACCTCTGCAAATAGCCTTGTAGCCTCAATTCACACAGCTTGAATTGAGTGAGATAATAGTCTACTTCTATGCTTTGTTACACAGGCTTTCATGGCTTATGTTTTTCTTTTGTATGTCAAAGTCATTGCATATGATACATCTTCTGAATTCATCAAGTTATGAATGTATCAGGACTTTATAGATTTCATTGTCTACAGAAAGAGACATGTGGAGATTCAGTTTCAACGTCACAATTCATTCCAAAGCTCAGGTGGTGCTGTTATACACCAGGGTAAACCACTCAGGCCCGTGCTGTAACATTCAAGCCAGATAAATGTGCTGTCAATATGTCTCCTCAGTAATTTTGACTTAGACCAGAGGTATTATTTTACTCCCCCATATACTGAACATACTAATTCTTGGCCTGCTGTGTATGCTTTTATAATAATTGTTCTTACTGTTTTGCTAAAGAGACTGGATAACTGAGACTATGACACAACATGTGACTTAGCCATTGGTGTAAAATAACTTAGTAACTACTTAAGTACAGCTGAGTGCTTGTCCTGATATTTCCATTTATATCACTTTATAATTCTATTCCTTTACAACTTCCGGAAAATATTCTCCATTTCCTTCACCATATTCCCATTTCACTGTTAAAGCTGCATCTAAAAAAACATGATAAACCAATAAAATAAACTGCACAGTAAAACATTAAACCAGTGGTCTAAGACCACTTTTAAAAAACAGCGTCTAGTCACATTTCAGATTCCAGAGATGTTATTGTTTTGTATTCAAGGCCCAATAAAGTAAAATGATTCAATATTTCACTAAAATAGCAAAATTATATTAAAGTCAAAGAATCACATCTTTTCCATGATAAAACACAAAAACATAAAGTCTAACATCAGGTAAAGCTGAATTTCCCCCCTTTTTACCAAGTTTTAATGAACTGCGTTTTTGTTTACAAGTCAACCATTGGGACTTAGGGGAGTACTATAGCATGTGAGAAGAGTTGCAAAAAGCCTTCTGTGGCTCCAGAGGGAGTGGAAAGTCAGTAAATCATCTGAGCCTGAGGGACTACAAGTTTGAAAATGGAGTTAGAAAGAAGTGACTTGTGAGACCTCTGACCTGCTCCCTCATCTCCATTTGAGGCTAGCAGCTCAAGGCTACGGTAGCCACTAATAGAATAACACACCTGCCTCTGATGGCTGTTGAGGCATTGTGAATAATATGAACACCAATCTCTTTATCACAAACACTGATATCACAATTTAATAACATAACATACTTTTGATACATTCTTTATTGGATAATACTTGCATGCTTTATTTAAGAGGCTAAATAGGTTTTCTAATGGAGTATTATTAAATTACTTGATATTATTACTTTGCAGTAAAAAGATCTATATGCTTCTTACCATTAATATCAACCAGCGAGTCCATCAGCACAAGCGTAGGTGCTTTTATTTCACCCGAGCCTGTGCACAGCAGGTACCAGCTAATGCTCCAACAATCATATGAGCCAAGATGAGCATGTGGGTTAACACTTCACCTCAGCTCACCACCCATTTACACTACAAGAAGTTATTTTCAGTTCCTCTTCTCCACTGAGAGAGGGCCATTAAAACAGGATCACCTGCATATAGACAATTCACTCACAATTTATTGATACTGTAAAACATTGATATTAGATACTTGCTTTTACACCCCAGCAGGACTTCGTGTATATTGTCTGTTCAATAATTGGAGTTCAGAACATGACATTTTCAGAGATGTTGCATCTTGAGATTAATGAATCTATCAGTATTTTGTCACCTTTTTCATATAGGAGCAGTTTGATTGTTTCTCGACACTGATGATGTTATTTACAGAGCCCACATCTATTTCACTCTGCTTTCATCAGCTGAGAAACAGTGTCATATCATGAATACATACATAATATTCTATATTCCTGATACAGCGTCTCTAGGACATTGAATCCATATTAGCTACAATGAATAAAACATTTATAGAACAGAAGCTTAAAAGGATGCTGCCTTGCCATGCATTTTTTCGTTTTATTCTGAAAGGATGTTAGTGAAATAAATAACTTGATAGTGTTGTCATGTGCCTCAATTCATTAAGGGAATTAATGAATTGGTCGGTTTCGTATAACCAAATTGCTGCTAGCAACACAGACCATCTATCAACTCTGATTTGAAATTTAGCAGAAAATATTTTAATCAATATTTATGACTTCTTTTTAATAATTCACCTAATTCACTGCTTTTCTTTTAGGCGGCTCGGTAAAATGTCTTGCTGTTCATATTGGGTTCTGGGTGAAATCAATTGAACTTCACCATCCTTTCAAAGCGATCCATCTGTGGTTGCAGCGGAAGCGTTCATGAAACAACACCCAGAGGTATTTCTGAATGTTGATTTGCCTGAGACTGGGGGCCAGAATCCATCAATGTCCTTCGGCTACTTACTCCAACTCTGTTTCCAACCATCCATCTTAAATAGGGTGGTCCTGTTGCATAGAAACCAGCGAAAAGATGGATTTTATCTGCTAGAATCAGCGGTCAGACTAGAGAACATGAGTTTATTCTGAGGATAAGATACATAAAGTAAAGTGTCAATGACCTGTGTTTGTGGAAGTGACGTTACATGAATATTAGATTTACAGCGTCACTGGCAAAAAATATACATAGTGAAAAACCTGTAAAGGTGATAATAAATGACATGGACACCAGTACAAATCATAGTAATATAAAATAATATTGGCTGGAAATAGCCATGTTTTGTTTCCACAGGTGATTATCAGTGTGGACGCGGTACTCAATCCTGCAGTTTTGTCCAGTATCGCTGCAGTTAAGCTACGATGGATGATAGCTGACAGCAGCACCAGACAACATGTCAGAACTTGTGTTTGGAACAGGAGGAAGCTTGTAGCGTGGACCCGAAGGTTGGCCAGGTTGCATCTGAATGCTACATGATTCGGGATTCAACATAAAATTAACCCGGCCGCAGTGGGAGAGCAACCTACGGCCAGCAACCCTGTTGATTTATGAAGCTCTTTTCTCTGCTGGGCGTGCTGGAAAGCGATGATGCCTGGGGAGCTTGAGTGACTCATCTGAGTTCTGAGATAGAAGTGAGAGTAGTAAATAAATGAGATTAAATCTCAGTCCTTCACTCAACAGCTGGTGGTCAGTACGAAGTTGTTAGGGCTTCTCTGGGATCCATGTGCCTCTCCTGTGCACATGGATCCTTCATTAGAACTGACAGCAACCACCAGGTGATATAACAGGTACAATGGCTGGGTTAAAAAAAAACAGGGGGCAAGAGGTAAGGCATGAGGAGCACACATCTACATGTTATATAAAGTTAAATGTGTCAGGAGTCAGTCACTGTGTCATGCCACTGAGGGGCTTTTTATTTATTGGTCGGTATTGGTCATTACTACATGAATCATAGCTCCCAGAATATTAAAAACAATGATTGGCAGTGAATTCTACTCTGCCTGTTCTCTGTGGCATGACTCATTCTTGTACTTTATTAACTCTTGAATTGTTTGAATGACAAAAAGTCAGCTTGAACCTGTACTGACTCTATAAACCTTTAACATGATTTGATTCTGATTCTGTGGTTTTTATGATAATGATACAAAATCATAACACAGGACAGATGCCGAGACAACTGAAGAAAAATCAATACTACAAAATGCATCAGTGCCATCAACAACAAAAGACTGAAATGTGTTTCAAGAAGATGCCTTTTCAGTAACAAACAAAGACTAAAAGTTTTTCTGTCGTAGGGGTAGAGTTCTATTTGTACGTTGTTGAAAGTAAGTTGGATTGAATTTGGTGCTTTTAGGCATTTGAACTGTCTTTCTGCCTAGTGTCTATTAAAACAGTTACTGCGTATCAATGCTATATACAAAATTATATGGGATCTTTGTTGTGTGGTCGAAGTATCGGCAAAAGTGGTGGGAGGACAGCGGTGAACCAGTGACAGGGTCATGGGCGCCAAAGGCCGTGATCGTGAGGGTTAGGACAGCCCCTCTGATGCCACTGACAACTGATGAGAAACATTCAAGCTGGTTTAACTGATTTAACATTTGGCATTACTCTCTTGGTTTCACTGAGTTACCAGTTCCGGTGGTTTAGCTGCTGAATCACTCAGGGATTCGCATTAACTGTACGTTCAGTGATTAATTACTAGACATACACTGTTGCCCTCGCGGTGTTGAAAAGATCTAGTGCGGGTATTCCTTTATGCGAGCGTTGTCGTTCGGTGATGACCACTGAACGCCATTGCTCCCTCCGATCTTGTTAGTGGGTGTATCTCTACAAAAGATAATAACCTGAATCACTCCTCACTCCTTTTGAACAAAACATTCAGGAATGAGATACAATACCACAATGTTCTGCTGGGTCCTGGATGTTACTTTGTGTACCACCACCTGAACATGTTGGAGACCAGGTGCCATTCATGTCACGGTATTCCCTGATGTGGCGGCCCTTTCCAGCAGGACAATAACGCATCCTGCCACACTGCAAAAGTTGATCAAGAATGGTTTGAGCAACATAAAATTCTAGCTTGTTCTCCAGCTATTCTCCAGGTCTCAGACAGTCAATATATGCAGGATGTCCCACATCCATGAGGCCCCACCGCCGTGACTTACAGTGACTTAAAGGATCTGATGCTAACGTCTTGGTGCCGAACACCAGGACACCTTCAGAGGTCTGTGGGCCTTTACCATCGATGGGTCCAGAGCTGTCAGACTGGGAGACCTCTACAATATTACACATTTATTAGTGTATAGCTTAAAAGATGCTTTATTTCTAGTCACAAAATAAAATTAAGATGCAAAATTTATTTAAAACTATCAGTGTGGAGTTGAAATTTTGCAGGTAAACTATGAAAGTATTGATTCATCTGTTTCTGGAAGTTAGTTAGGCAGTTATTCAATTTTAGAAAATAGCTGAAAATACCAATAATCGTAATCTATTAAATGAATAGTAAGAGGGGCTACATAGGATCAGTTTAATTTGACAAAAAGTATTTCTGGTGACTGTGTTGGGATCGAGAGATTAATAAAAGAAACAATCCAGTAATAATGGATGTCCAGGCATCCCGGTGATCAACCCCGTCCTTTTGAAAACCTGACACTGAACTATACCCACTAATTAAAGCTCTGGTGTGTACACAGACAGCACTGTTTTCCTGTGACCCCACTAGATTAGGTCTGCTAGTGAATTCTGCTCCCTCGTAGCAGACAATGGTTTCCTATACTACAACAAACCCGTTAAAGAGATTAATGCAAACACGGTCACTGCCTGTTGTTTTGAAGGCAGGCTATTGATTTGGCACCATGTGCAGACTCTTTAGAAGGGCGATCAATGCTGCCTAAGGTTATTTGTCAGAGCCTCCTGATTATACAGTGATTGTGAATAGATTGCGGGCACCGCAGCCTCCTTCATACCTTCGCTCTGCAATCCTTTTCACAGTGAAGTGTGAAATTAAAGTGAATGTGGAGGAGGTCCCTCACTGTGAGGAGGAGAGGGGTGGGAGAGGAGGAGGAGAAAGAGGAAGATACCAGCAACACAGCAGGCCAGATAGGCGCTGTGGAAGGACAGAGGCTTCAGTGTAAAGAGTATGGCATCTTGAGCGAGCAGGTCTGCTGGGAGTGTAGGTTCCTGATCTGAGCAGAGTGCTGAAAGCTTTGGATACTGTCCATCATCTGCCTGGTAGGTTTATCACTTCATCTGCCTGATCTGCATGCTGATCCTGCTGCATGTGCCAGAATAAAAATGTCACAAAGAATCTATAGAATATTTGCAATTCAAATTTATGACACACAATCAGAATTTTCCTTTTTAACCATTTGAACACCACAGGATGCAGAGATGTCATTGCTTCTTGACTGATATCTAAAGTTTGGTTGTTAATCTTCCCCCCAAAATGAGACAGATGAATATTTACGATATCATGCATCCAAGCTCAACTCTGTATCATACCTCTGTCCCTGCTCATCAAGCCTCTCCTGTCAAAATGAAAGATGTTTTTCCCACAGTGTCTGGTTTTGAACTGTGCTACATGCATCACCATCCTCCCTCCACCTCCCACCTCCATCTCTCTTGCAGCTTCACATTACTCATTGTTCGTTTCCGAAGATTCTAATTATACCCTCCACTCCATCCTCCGAGTTCAGCCAAAGTCAAAATTCCACAACCTGTCAGGTGCTTAACATATATTGCAGCTGCTACAAAAGCTCCTGTGGGTCTATCCCTGTTTCTTTGATCCCACCCCACCCCCCCATGAGACTATTTGCACATGCTCTGCTCTGAGGGTCCTGATATCTTACTGCAGTCGGAAGATTTGATATCGGTCAGATTATCGTCAACATGGTAGGAAAAAGGGGGAGGATTCCAACCACACCGTAAAAGAGGCTGCTGGTGGCTTGGAAAGCAATGAGGAAAATTCCTCTGCAGCAACAACCAGCTAGTGCTATAACCCTTCCTCTTTATAAGGCTAATAAGAACACATTCCCGTATATTATCTCTCTTTGAGTGTCATTCATTTACCACTGACTTTAGCGATAAGTATATCCTCTTCATTTTTGATCTGATCCCAACGATTCACAGTTATGCAGATGAACTGACATGAGTTCATACTCAAAGGATGTTGAAAGTTTAATAATGTTTAATAATTGATTTGGCTGGCTGTTGCTAAGTTTGAGGAACAGGCATAAAAAGCCTGAAGACTTAAAAATAATCACAACATATCAATGTTATCCTCTGCATTTTTATACCCTGTTGATTTTGCTCTCCTGTCTTTAAAGAACAACATCTCTTTTGATTAATTGCTTCATATTCTCTGGTGGGACAACAGCCAAAATAAAATCTAATCTACAAGTAGCTTTGCTGCATTATCTTCAACTCACAAATTTCTGGCTGTCACACACTGCCACAGATATGAGGTTCATTAATATTTCCAGCATGGTTAATTCAGGTAGCAAGGTACAATAAGCAACCTTGAGTCATGCTTCTTTTCAGATCAAGCTGCTTTCACTTGCTTTAGGGTGATTCCATAAAAAGCATTTCTTACTCTGTTTTGTTTTCGTCTCAAAACTGTGACAGTTGTGGCGAGCTTGACACAGCGCAGCGTTATCAAATGTGTGGGTTGTTTCTTTTCCAGCCTCTTTCTTGACTGGAATTGCAACCTAACACAAATTCTGTATAATCAAGAAGATAATAGTTACGGCCACGGTGAAAATGCCTATATTAGATAGTATCTTAATTTGGGTCTTGTTTTAGGACAGGCTTATCAAAAGTGTATCTCTGTCTGCAGTCCACTGCTTGAAGGTGACATAACATGGATTTCTTTCTATACAGAAGATTTCCTTTTAGGAGATGTAGGTTGTTGGAAATGCTTGTAGCGGATAAATTAGAATGTCTTCATTTTTTTTCCCCAAGAAATTGGCATGAGAGCTGATTAAAAATACACTTGAACCGATACAATATCCTTCCAGCTGCTGCAGTTTACTGATCTAGCCTCTTTGTGATATCAGATGTGTCGTTACCTGCAACAGCGCACGATACTTGCAGTATTTTTGAATAATATGGAAGTGCTCCAAATTACTAATGTGAGCAAGTTTTAAATTCTTAACTTTCAATTCAATCCAGTTGATCAGACCTGTCTCCCAGAAATTATGCTTATATACTACTAAGTTGTCTCCTAAATTCTGCTATGAATAAACTCCACAGAAACCAGCAAATTTTTTGACAGACAACAGCCTGATACTGGCATCACATCTCAGCAAGGAAAATAACCAACGACACAGGATTTGCAGACCTAGCTGCTCATTAAACACAGTTCAATATGTTGATCCTTGATGCATGGTAGGTGGGAGATGGGATTCAATTCAGTGTTTGGAGACAGTGTCTCTTGTGTGTGTGTGTGTGTGTATGTGTGTCTTCACTGTGACTCATCAACCTCACCATCAGGAGCAGCTCTGTACTTTCAAGCCCCAATTTTACACCACTCACCATTCAGGAGTACGACAGTTTGACAAGCCTGAGAGTGCAGGCAGACGTCACTGCAGACATCATGGTATGAAAGTTCAACACGTCACAGGCTCTTAAACGACACTGCCTTCGGTCAGAAATTGTCAGATATGAACCGCCGCTCACCATAAACAGGTGATCACTTGTGATGTGTTAGTAGCTAAAAGCAGAGGTCCCTCAGCGGAGATGGACTTCTGCTCTTTTCATTTTCACTCAGTGAGCTTAACGAGATGACAGCACTCAGACATCTCTGGGTTTAACACAGAATTCCTCGGATTAGAGAGGAGAGGAGCTGAAAACTTCAGTTTGTATTTGAAGCCAACAAATGGATATAGTGTATACATGATTAAATGGCAGCAAAGCATTAAATTCTCATTTCAAAGATGACCTCCCTTTTCCCTTGCTTTGACTCTGACAGCAAATGACAAAAGGGTGTAATGTAAGACATGAATAAATCATTACCATTTAAATAATGTTTCTATTTAAAGTGAAATTTAAACATATGGATCTACTGCACTGCAACCATAGTTGTAATTAGACACTGAGTATAATCCCAGTACACATCTGACAGAAGGTCGCCAGCCAATTAAAACCAGCTTCTCATTCTTGTCTTATTAGTATGTGTGACATGACTCCACTGGGGATTAATTGGATAAAGAAATTTCCTGGTGCATACAGCCTTGTCAACTTTTTTAGTAAAATTTGAAAAGTTGCAAAGACGAACTCATCATTAAACCCGTCTGAGTGAGCTCCGTTGTCATCATGTCAGCACTGACCACCAGTGCATGAACACTGGGAGATAGTATTCTCAGTTGATGTGATATTTCCACCCAGTAGACATGGTAAAACAGTCAGATGTTTTATGATAGTGACTATAATTTGCTTGACACGTCTCCTCATTTCTCTGATTCCAGACCTGCAAAAATGTCTGATTTCGAGGATTTCACCAAGCCAGGAGGGCCGGCTAACGTATCTGAAAGCTACCAGCTGAACCCCACCAGCGTGATCGTGTCGGTGGTCTTCTCCCTCATCTTCCTGCTGGGTACCATAGGCAACAGCCTGGTGCTGGCCGTGCTGCTGCGGAGCGGACAGGTTGGCTACAACACGACCAACCTGTTCATACTCAATCTGAGCGTGGCCGACTTCTTCTTCATCATCTTCTGCGTCCCTTTCCAAGCCACCATCTACTCCCTAGAGGGATGGGTGTTCGGCTCCTTCATGTGCAAAGTGGTGCATTTCTTCATCAACCTCACCATGTACGCCAGCAGCTTCACACTTGCCGCCGTCTCTGTTGACAGGTACGTGACTCCGTAAACACATTATAGTATTTTCTCATTTCCGCCTACCCAGCAGTAGGTATGTGACATTCGAAACATTCACACTTTAAAATATTTGGGTTTAAAATTACCTGGAGATAATTATTGTAAACAGATGAGAGTCTGTGTTGTTGTGCTGCTTTTCAAAATGGAGGCCACATTTCCCACAAAGCCCTTTGCTTCCTGTTGCAAAAGATTACTCCTTCAGGGGCTGCAACTAATTAATCTGTCAGCTATTTTTATAATCAACCAGCTAATTGTTAAGTCTATTAAAACATCACAGTATCAAAAGTCCTCAGAGTCTATGGATACATCTTCAAATCACTTGTTTTATTCAATCAACAGTCCCAAACCCAAAGATATAATACATGCAGCAAATATTCACATTTATGAAGGTGGGACCAGAGTGTGTTTGACATATTTGCTTAATGAATTACTTCTAATGATGATTAATATTTCCTGGATTAATTGGTTATCTCGTAGTTTTACTTTACTGTCAGAAATGTTTAGGTTGAGGTCAGGGTCAGGAGGAAAATGTTCAGATATTCCTCCTTTTCCCCGTAGCATTAATTTGTGGTCTCAAAATCTAAATCGCTCACTCAAATAACTAATTCATGCACTCGTATGCCTGTAAATCCTTCCCTCAAATTAATTCATACTTTCCCTTGAATCAATATTCATGGAAATGGATTACTAATTGCCCCCTCAGATAACTTAATTCATTCCTTCAAATTAAAAGCTGGAGTCATCACCTTTACTCCTTTCGTCTTTCTCTTGTCTTCCCTCTCATGATGTATTTTTGTCATCCAAGTTCATAAAAACTCTGTTTCAAGGTCCCAGTGCTGTAAAGTAACACTGCAGTCCTCCAGTGAGCAAAAGTTCATGAAACACTCAGTAATTCAGCAGCACAAATTATTAATCCAATGGAATGAATTATAATGTTCAAGGGTGTGAATCACTAAAGGAAGAAAAGGAGTAGCATTTTGAGCACACAGAGTAATAATTTGAAGGAGGTCTGAACATAACTTTCCTGCTGCTTTGTGCCATAAAGGAATCCAGCAGATTTTCTAGCAGAAACATTAAATGCAGCACAAAGGATGTTTGAAACACTTAACTCGTAATGAATAAAAGCAGGATGTATAATAAATTCCTGTTGCTCACCATTAATAAATGATCAAGTCACTATGACTTTAAATATGCCAGCTAAATGTTGCATTCAGTTACACTGAAAAACAACATGTCGGAGCCCAGCATTTGGCCTCTCTGAAAGCAGAACAACACATATTATGACAAAAATATGAAACAATTATTTATTTTTATCAAATTCATCATCAAATGTTAACAGTGGTTTTTATGTCGCATTCACAAGCGAGGGAGTGAAAGATGAGGTTTCCATCCAAATACCAAAAACATCTAGCAGATGACAATTAACAGATCGGGTAGAATGGACAGATCAAGTCATGTTAAGATAATCATTTGCAAATGATGACTATATAATATAATAAAATCATAGAGTGAAATGAAATAAAACAGAAGCCTTACGTTCAACCCCCCTCACTTGCACATGTGACACATAGACCACTGGGTCATCATCAGTCATGCATTAGTTAAATTAAAGTGTTGCTGCTTGTTAACAGGAATCACACTGATGTCTTCTTATTAGTATGAACAGTTTACAACAACAACATTATTATTAGTCTCTACATGATCTGGTTTCTTTGATTTTCCTTTATCTCACAGTGTCATGGTTAGGTGCATTTAATCTTTCCTCATCTGCAGAAAAAAAAAACAACAACTCTGGGAACACTGAGAACAGCACAACTCCAGAGGTAGACAGTAATGGAATTAATCAAAGACCCATAAGACCTTACAGAGACTCTGAATCTGTAATTGAATATCTTATGACACAATCATGCATTATCCCTGGCTGAAAATTATATCCCTCGCAGAGTAAGCTCTAAGCCATCATTATAGTTGTTGGGCAACATTATCAGCCCAGTCAATATGGACAGAGTCGGTGCGCAGCTGCCCTCTGCAGCGGCAGACCCCCTCTGCTCACACCTCCTGTGTTTACACTTTAGAGGATTCAATAGATTTTTTAATCTAGCCAGCCAGACGTTTCCTCCTCAGTCTGTAAAAGAGCAGGAACATCTGAGTCGGGAGGTTAATAAATTTCAGCTGTTTTTGTCCTCAGTTCCTGCAAAGAAAAAAAAAAACATCTAGCAGCTTACAGTTACACTCTAGACCAGGAATCCCCAGCAGGGATCAAATCACAGTTCAGTCTGAGTGAACAGCGCACACACACACATACACATACACTCCTTTAATGGAAAGTACTTGCTGCTTGCAGTGTGTTACCCTGAGGAGGCAGATTATATGTTTACTGTAATTTTATGTTAGAGAACTACCCACTGTGAAAATGACTCTACATAAAATAAAACAATTCTGTGTTATTGCTACTAATGTGCAATTGCAGTTTGAGAACAAATACTTGAGATCTGGTGAGTGCATATAGCTAAAGTAACAGTACCTAAAAACACACAAGATAATAGATGATGCAGAGTTGTATATGCAGTCTTCAACACCTGACAATGAATGAATCAATATAGACATTTTTTAACCCTTCTGCTTAAATATGTATGTGTTGTGGCTGCAGTTGTAAATATAGCAGGTCTAGTCTAAATTCAGACACAAATCCTGAATCACCAAAACATAATATGGAATCCCAACAAGAAACAAAAAACACCCTTCCAGCCATTAACAGACTGTCCATTAACTCAGTCTTTCATAAAAATCTGACAATTCTAGCCCAGCATGGAGAGTAATGTCTGAGTACTTGATGTCACTTAAGCCACTGAGCTTCCATATGTGACAAGTAGGTTCAATATATCTGTTTTTTTTCCCCTTTCATGTTGAATGTTAAGTGTCTTTGGCCCCATTTCAGTGAGATTTCAAAGACCAGAGAGGCTGTTTTCTCTGTTTCTGGAGAGCTGGCTGAAGTGTCCTGTAAAAGCAGAGCGGGGAGGACATGGATTTGCAGCTTTCACCCAGAATCCCTGCCCTGGGCAAAGGAAACTGCAACACCTCAAATCCTCCCTATCCATCAGAGAACATTAGCTCACGGAGCTGCATGTTGAAAATGGCAAATACAGCTGTAAATGTTCAAAAATGAACAAAAGAGTATATGTGGGGGAAAGAAACAGTGTGTGGTGTCACGTAATTGAAAGAGATTGATGCCACAAAAACCTCAGGCTCCTCTCTCATGATAGCACGTGGGGTATGCTGGGATTTGCGCTTTTATCGCCTACCTGCTCAGCAACATCACAAAAAAAGAGAGCAAAGCACAAGGCACAGTCATGTTCTGTGTTATTGTCAAGGTTTTACCAAGCCATGCATGCAAGATCGGATCCTATTGAAAAGCCTGGACACTGCAGCCAGTGTTACATATTTCCCTAAGGTGATTTTTATTCAATAAAACACACAAAACAGCTGCAGTGCGAATGAACACAGAACCTCTGGTGTGAGCTGTGATGCTCGCAATAGTGAGTGCGGAGGTGGCAGCACCCTCGGTGGATAATCCCTTCGTATAATTAAATTGTTGGTGAAGTTTCCAAAATCAATTCTCACATTCCATTCACTTATGCAGTGCTCACTATGTTTTATATATAATATGTAAGATGAAACCAGTTTTGAGTAAGTTTAGCTTGTTAACCACAATGGAAATGGAATTTTAGACTTTAATGTTGCCTTAATGATGGAATTGGTAGAATAATCAATAATTAGTCCCTCCTGGCCTATAATTAGCATGCTGTACCACTCTGGCTCAGCATGTCCACTAATTATCAGAATTCATGTGGTTTGGATCACATGTCAGCAGCTTATTATTATTATTATTATTATTATTATTTCCCTTGTAGGTATCTGGCCATTCGCTACCCACTCCGTTCCAGGGAGTTACGAACCCCTTGCAATGCAGTGGTTGCCATGGTGATCATCTGGGGTCTCTCCTTGGTCTTTGCGGGCCCCTATCTCAGCTACTACGACCTGATTGATTACGCCAACAGTACCGTGTGCATCCCCGGCTGGGAGGAGCAGAACCGGAAGGTGCTGGACACGTGCACCTTCCTGTTCGGCTATGTCATCCCCGTGCTGATCGTGAGCCTCTCGTACACCCGAACCATCAAGTACCTGTGGACAGCCGTCGACCCTCTGGACGGCATGTCAGAGTCCAAGAGGGCCAAACGCAAAGTCACCAAAATGATCATCATCGTCACCGTGCTTTTCTGCATATGCTGGCTTCCGTACCACGTGGTGATCCTGTGCTACCTGTACGGAGACTTCCCCTTCAATCAGACCACGTACGCCTTCAGGCTCCTCTCCCACTGCATGGCCTACGCCAACTCCTGCGTCAACCCCATCGTGTACGCCCTCGTGTCCAAGCACTTCCGCAAAGGCTTCAAGAAAGTGTTCAGCTGCATCCTCAGTAAAAATGGCAGAAATAAGGTTCATGTGGTTCACGTGGCCAACACCGTGCCTGGGTTTGAAGCAGGCTCCACGGAGGTGTCGCAGATGAACGAGGAGAACATACGACAGAATGAATGTGAAATGATTAACAGGCCGATCGCAGAGCCAAGAGAAGCCACAGTGACACTGAATTTGCCCTTTCAGCGGCAGACTTGACAAGTGATTCAGCTTTGCTGGCAGGCTTAGCACAGATCGCCTTTTGTAACAGACATTGCAGCTAATATCCTTAAAGAAAAAAGTGTTAAGGTCTAATCACGATATTCACATTTTTTTGGAGGACTTGTGGTAGGCGATAAAAGGATTCATGCACAAACATTTACACAGAGAATACATCTTTTTTTTTTTAGTTTAATACTTAGAACAGAAGGAAAGGTTTTACTAAAAGTGAAAAATTCTCAGTGTTTCCTGTTTCCACCATTTGCCTTAACCATGGCTTGCACTCTGGTATTTATTTGTTTTTGTTTTTTCAGTATCTGAAAATCCACATTATTCTAGCACTTTTTCAGAACAGCACAGAATGTGTGTCATAATGTGTCACCTGTTCGCTTTTCAAATAGCCCCAAAGATGTTCAAAGGTTGGCAACTGTGCAGGGAAATCCACGCGAGTCAGCACCATTTACTGTTCGTTCAAGTTCAGACAGGGCTTGTGTAGCTCATGCATTTAAGTCAGAAGGAATGACATTTATCAGCGAGGTGATGCTTCTCCTCTGCTGATGTGAGATCCATCCTGTGCAACTCATCGACAGGCCAGTTGTCACCACATCGCAGTATTTCCAACACCGTGTATGACTCTAGGTTTGAAGGTCTGTTGCTTCAGTCTCTCACATGGTCTTTCCCCCTCATAAGTCCAGCTGCAGCCATAATCTTCAGTCTGATCAAACCTTTTTGAACCCGATAG
The DNA here is from genome assembly GCA_033238685.1 of Lates japonicus. NCBI lineage: Eukaryota > Metazoa > Chordata > Actinopteri > Centropomidae > Lates > Lates japonicus. Next base: position 5,721,641 of record BRZM01000007.1, read on the forward strand.
TCTGTTGTCAAGGTTGTAGTTTTTCTAAGTCTGTTCTGTTTGTTTTGTATCTTGCATGCAGATGCTGTTCTGTCTTGTCAAGATATTACTGATATATTTGAATTATGTATGTTTTAACTCTTTCAGAAAATTCTTCTCAAACATCATATTCAGTTATATTTCAGTTTAAAAGTTGGACTGAATACATTCTGGTGTAGGAGGTTCAAGAATCAGGTATTAAAAGGTATGAATTTATTATTATTTATCATTTGCTTTTGATAAATAATAGAAACAAACAGTTATCAACAGAAGACTTGAGTCTTTTTGGAAACCACTCGAAAACTGGCGCATTTTATTGCTTTACTCGTATTTTGCAATGATTGTATTCATGGCATGTTTCTCTTTGATGTTTCTCTCTTTAAATGTTATATATTTAAATGACTACATTGATCAATTTAAGAGTTGTGTATTTGAAAAAAGTGTGTGTTTAAAAATTGAACTGATTGTGAACTGATTATGATCATTTACTTCGTTTCTGAAAAACAAATGAAAGCAGATCCTCAGTATCTTTCTCTCTGTTTTGCTGTAAGCTTGTGTCCTACCTCAGAGCTGTAAAAAGAAAAATCGTCACGCCTTTTGGTTGTTCCTCTTCTGATTGTGTAAGATGCAATTTTCCTCTCGAGAGACTAATTTCCAAACAGAACATTCTTATTTGCACTGACCAGTTTTCCTCCAGTGTGTTTACTGTGCCCTGTGCATCTACATTGTACTCTATACTTAAGTGTCTCTGTTTGTTCTGTTTCATAATGTCAAGTTTTCAAATGTAACAGCCTGTAGATTTTAATATATATATATGTGTAGATATAGATATATTTAAATAGATATTCATCAAAAATGTTTTAGAACACAATGTAATACACATTTTAATGACCAAATAAAATATTTTCTGCTGTCAGGTTTTAGTGGAGGTTTTATTTAACTCACAATGCACATATTTGTCCTCAGATAGATAGATAGATAGATAGATAGATAGATAGATAGGTATTAAAAAATCATGAGCAGCAGCAGTGTCTCAGCCAGCACTGTCTAAGATCTAAACATCTCTGAATTTTTCTTGTCCCTTGGAGAATTAGAGTTTAGATTAGAGTGAGAGAATGAGAGATGAGATTAGAGTTTTCCCACTTGAAAGAAGCTCCACATTCCCACCACATGCAGTCCAGGAAACAGCATGAAACCACCACAGGGTTTCACTACAGGCAGCAATAAGTCGTACTCCTTATTAGCTGCTTGATATTCACATGGAGGCAGAAGTGTCAGAGATAGAAATCCCAAAACAAATAAAGCAAAAACTCTTTGCGTGATTAGACACCATTAAAGCTTAGTGAGAAAATACATTCACTGTCCACTTTTTTGGGTACACCCTGTAGAATCTAATGCAATCCAGTACAACTGATCTGCCATATAGAATACTTTCTATAATGCCTATAATGTTTGGTTTTTGTTGACACTGTCATTGAAGTGTTAATTGAACTCTATGTCTGAGCATTTAGGTTGTAGTGAGTGGTGGTGTTGCACTGGACTTTAAGCTTGTATCCATGTACTGATGAACACTGCATAACATTTTATATGATGAGACTGTTTGGTCCAAGCAATGTTTTAACAGGTTTAAAACAATGACCTGTAGACATCTCAGGTGGCTTCCTGGATTTTTAGTTATTGGTTCACTATGTAGTGTATATTCCCAGTTATGACTAGAGGCAATTTTTAGGGGGTGGGTGGTTGGCCACATATGATCATCACTGATCAGGTCAAAGCATAGAAGTTAAATATAAACAATTTATTCACATAATGTATTCCTTATATGTGCTTGCAGACTGAAATGCACAATTTTGATATTTGCTCCAGTCTTTTTAAACAATTGGATGACTGATTAATCTACTAACATGGAAAAGTCAGGACAATGCTTTACATCTGTTCCCAAAAGACAATAAATACCAGAAAATATATTGTATACATTTGCCTCTTACTGTATGTTTATACACACTGCAGCCTTTTGTTGCTGCTGTTTTCTGCTGCAGAAGTAAGAGATGGTATTAATGAGCACACGCAGCACAACACAACAGATCCCCAAGAGACTGCTGTTGCTGTGGGAGGTGAGAGAAGAGCCGGCGGCATTGCGGGTCATGCTGCACTTTAAAGAAGGCACTAATGAATAAATTAGACTCTTGTTGTCATAAAAGAAGCAGACTGAATTGACATTAGGTAATGATGTTCTAACTTTTCAACTTCTTCCTTTAATTGGATCTCTGTCTGCACAGCAGGGCAAAAGAGAGAATCAAGGAATCAACACAGCGAGATGTTGTACAAACAAATGGTAACCATGCAGTATACAGTGCATGAGCAAGCTTTGGTTGCAGACATGTGCTGGGTGACATAAGTGATAAATATATCAGAGCTGTAAGGTGGACCAAGACAATGAAGGCATGTATTATAACTGTAAGATGTAGCTTCTCTGAGTCCTTAATGGAAAACCAGAGAAAAGGACACTTTAGTAATCCATTCATCAGCAACACATAAAAAGTTGCCCCAGGAACAAGCATCATTCATCAGTGTAAAGGACAGCACGTGCTAATGCCTCTTACACATTTCCACCAATGTGTCTACAAGCCCATGGAGTCCTGAGTGTCCCATTATAACAATTAAACACTTTTTTTAGAGGTTAATCAATCAGCCAGGGAGTTCTCAATTGCTTAATCACATTTTAAAACCCAGCAAACACCATATCATTTCATTTCATACTTTCAAATTTCCCCTCTGTATGAGCAGTCTGTTATCCTGCTCTGATGTGCATTTAAAGATATTTGATATGTACATTTAATTTCTGTGCGAAAGCGATGAGAAATTGATATAATTTTTGGAGAAAATGAGTCGTGCTTGTGCGCAGCGCGCCAAGAATCATGATTTGTATTTAACAACTCATTTGAATTCATACGACTGAGGAAAACTGTAAAGCGTATCACTGAAGTGTCTTTAAAGTCACGGCTGCTAAACTTTGGAGTTCTCTCCTTTTATTGTGAAGCACTTTGTGATGTCTGATCTAGACAAGTGCTGCATATATGAATACATTTTACTTATTCTTACTACAGAGAGCAGCATTAGTGTCAAAGAGGTCTCATTGAATAACCATCTTGCATATACTACTCTTTACAGTGAGATTACGTAAGATACAACCAGCAGGATCCCTTAAGATTACTAAAAAAAAGTAAAGATAAAACTCGTGGAACAACACTAAGTACAACAATATACAGTGCAACACAGTAGTACATCAACAAAACATGACAGAAAACAGAAATTCAATTACAATCACAAGTATCTGTTTTGAAATCTCTTCAAGCTTAATTTTCTCGCAATCACAAAAGAATGATTTTATGATCTCAACCCAAGACTCTCTCCCTATGATTCTCACATCATCAACTTGAGCAGTCTCTGCCGGTTATGTCACCTGACACATTTGACATCAGCAGATAACTAACAGACAATTTATGCCTTCATGAAGCTGTAACCAAATATAAAGTCACTTTAATTAATATCCCTGGTTGTCAACAGTTGGTGATATAGACAGAATTATACATAAAGATTTCTAACAAATTTCCAAAAGGTGGTGGAAAACCACATCACAGGAGGAAAAAAGTCTCAAGCAGAGGTTGCTGTTTGTTTTCTGATCATACATGAATTACATATCAGAATCATGTATGTTTTGTGTTATTTAATGCACACAAAAATATGTATTATTCTGGTTAATTGCCTTGATAATTACTGTTACAGCAAAGGTAAATTAAGGATGAAAATTCAATTGACAGTGATTCAGCTGACATAAAAAGACGCATTGATCCGCACCAACAAGAAGTCCATTATCAGGGAAGTTGGATGTGCTGCCGCTGAGGGAACAAAGCTTTTACTGAAACATGCATCTCACACTTAAGTGACTAAATGTGTACCTACAAAGTGGGGTTAGAGAGTGGGTGTTCTCTTTTTTGTAAATGTTAATGCCTTATGTGATGTAGCCCAGGAAATTATGGCTGTTAGGTTGGAAGTGATTGTAGGAAATTTATACTTACATCACTGATAACCTTGACAGGGTCTGTGTTGGTGCTATGGTTGCTCTGGAAACCACTCTGCAGTTTATCATAGAGATCGTTTAAGGGCATAGGGGCAGCTGCTATTTTTGACCAGTTTTGCAGAAAAAATGATGGTTTGAAACTCTCTAAAAACATTTGTTTAAGAAGTAATGTTTTGTAAATGCTCTTTTATGTTCTGCAAGTACATGCATGTGTACTGTACAGACACACACATCTACTAAACAGCTAAAATTAGATTTAAGGAAGATGTGTGGAGTGGATGAAGGGGATGATGGGAAGGTTTGAGTTATCAAGCTCTTCTGGACTGACTATAATAAGCTGCAGGAGAGGAAATTAGATTTCTCAGTTTAGTTACACCTGGCTGATTCCCCTACTAGACATGAATCCTTTGTTGAGAAAGGGTGAAAATCTATTGTGTTTAGAAGTGGTGAGGGTTTGATGAAAGACTGAGTCAACCTATGGCAACTAATAATCCAAGACCTTAAGGGCAATGAAAGAAACCTTGGAGGAAGCAATTCAAAGACCTCTCCAAGACCTCTTTGTATGAGTATCAATATGACATAAGGAGAAATTTGAAGTTGTTTCATATGACCAAGGTTGTTTTTGTTTTTTTTTAGTGCAGACAGGTTTTAACATGTGCATCAATTTCTGTAGATTTATAAATAAGATACAGGAATCTAAGATCAGTTTATCAGTATGCAGTATCAGTGTGTAGCTGGATGTGTTACTGAGAATAGTCCAAAACAAAATTGGGTTCACACACCTAAATGAATTAGATATTTTCATTTATTTGGTTTACAATGTCAAGTGAAGGCTGGGGAAAACACACCATGCCTTCTTCAACATGCAAAAGTCTGTCAGAGTCATGGTTGGCTCCTTTTAGCTTTTCACCAGTAATCATTGTCAATCAACTAACTACCAACAGGTGTGCCAACTGGCTACCTGTGATCAGATCAGGTGTGCCTCATTAAAAACCTTGCAAGGACTCCTCCCAACACTAAATTCCATGTTTAACAACCAAAAGATGAAACTATACATTCACGGAACTATATGCAGAGTATGATAGCAAACAGCTCTAAACATGAGCCTTATGATCAATTCCAAAGAAAGAAAAATTTTCAACCACTATGGACAATAATAAAAAAGAACTACACAATAAATGAAATGAATGAAAATGTCAGGGAAACCTTTATAAGTCAGTGTAAGACAAAAGTTGGTTTATGAAAATGTTCACAAGTTATTACAGGAAAGAAAACAGGTTGAATTCCTCATTTAAATTAGCGGCAGACATGGTGATTAATGTGAAAATCCAACCAGTTTCTCATTGAATTAGTGGTCTTTCTTGATCACCACCCTTTCGATACCAACACACTCTAATTGGGAAGCACAGTGCTTGCTGTCTCTTCAAACGGTGAACAACAAGGGAGGTAAAATCAACATGTCTGATGGATGACTTATTCTTTCTGTTAATTGGCAAAAAGTGTTTCCCACATAGATTTCGAATTCTTGACTTGATATGAAAATAATCACCTGAAATAAAAGTCCTGTTTTTGTAACAGTGTCACAGGCAGTACAATTTGTACAAGGAAAACAGCCTTTGATAAAAGTGTTAGATTGTTAGAAAGAGGTGGGGGTGTCATATCGGTAAATGGAGTTTAAAGACTTTAAAGTAAGAGCACGTATTTTTACAAATGATTTAATCTTTGCTCTAGCTTCACTGTAAGTGAGCACATAATTAACAGAGTATGGTTTCTTTTGTTTGTTTCTCTTGAGGTTTCAGATGTTTGTCTCTACTATGGATACTGATCTGTGATACTAATACCCTACTAGTATGTATACAACGGTGGTTTTTCCAAATGAATGACATAATTTCAAGACATTAAAAAAAATCTAAAATGCATACTAATATACACCAATTGGCCATAACATTAAAACCACTGACAGCTGAAGTGAATAACATCCATCATCTTATTACAATACAATGTTCTTCTGAGGAACCATGGGTCCTTCATTCATCTGATTGTTACTTTGACACATACCACCCACCTAAACATTGGTTTAGACCAAGCACACACCCCCAATGGCAACAACACTCCCCAATGTCAGGAGCCTCCCCCAGCAGGATAATGCTCCCACCACACCACAAAAACTGCTCAGAAATGTCTCCAGGAACACGAAAAAGAGCCCAAGGTGCTGACCTGGCCTCCAGACTCCCCAGATCCCTATCTGACCCAGCATCTGTGGGATGATCCAGAACAAGTCAGATCCATGGAGGCCCCATCCCGCAACCAATAGGACCCAAAGGATCTGCTGCCAATATCCTGGTGCCAGACACTACAGAGATCTTCAGAGATCCCATGTCTAAACCCCAACTGTTTTGCCAGTATGAAGGGGACCTATGCAATATTAGGCAGGTCCCAAAAGTACTGAATCAGATTGGGATCTGGGGAGAACATTATCCTGCTAGGGGAGGCCCCTGACATTGGGGAGTGTTGTTGCCATTGGAGGGGTGTGTGCTTGGTTTGTGACAATATTTAGGTGGGTGGTACATGACAAAGTAATGTCTAGATGATAAAATCAAAAGCAGAATTACAGGTCAGAGTTCTAGGTGAAAATTCCTAAAAGCAGCAACATCACCCAAATTTAAAATTTTAAGTAAAAGTTAAGTACCTAACATGAGTACTTTCCCACACTCTGTCAGAATCAGGACCTGACATTTTCTGTGTTCATTTAATCTTCTTTTAATGACACAACACAGATTTCATTAGCACATAAAAGACCAGTCCAACTTCAGTATTTTCCAATTGAATCATCTTACAATATACTGTATTTGTATTTGTTTTGGATGGTGACTTAATCTTGACATTTTGCACAGTAGAGTCAAGAGTATGCACAGAGGTCTGACAACACTTTCCGCCACAGGTTTGCCAGGAAACTGACTCGAATAATAACTATATGAGAGTATCTTGTCTTACGCCTCTGAGTAGGTCACTGGATCAACCTCTTGCTTGCTACAGTGTGTAAAACAGTGTATGTATTGCAGACCAAATGGCACGCAGTTCCTTTATATACAAGCTATTGCCTCATGGACTGAGGTTACAAAGTCAGCCCCTACAACTCAAAGGAAGGAGTGAGTCAAACGAGCGGTGTTTACAGGCAAGTCAGCATGCTGCAGAGAGATCTTATCAACGGTATCACAAAGACAGAACAGGTAGCAGGAAGTGAAGTAAAACTGTGTCTTTGAGAGGTGTCAAAACACCTGTGGTGCTGCTGTGCAGCTGTGTTTACCACACATCTGAGGCTGTTAAGACATGATTACACAAGGAATTTAAATAAGCATAAAAAACAGTCTAATCAATGGCTGTTTGTTCAATTTAACTCCATGAGGTGGCTTTAGGCACTGACCAAACAATGTATTGGCATCACACAAAGGTTGTTTTAATTTTCTAATCTGAGCTGGGTGATTTGTCAGTAGTCCAATATGAGCCTGTGGGTTGAGAGTTTGACTGCCATGAATATGAAGGAGGACAACTCAGACAACATGGCAGCAGCAGCAGCAGTGTAGCCTTATTTGCTACATTTAAGCTGCTCTCCTAGGTACGAGATGTTGATTTGCTTGTGTTAGTAAAAGTAATAGCCGCACAATTCCTGGTAATCTCTGCAGGAAACTGATTTTGAGTCCTGATCAATATGTAAACAGCCAGAGAAAAGAGAACAGTGCTCCATACTTCTCATGCTCTCAGATGATGAGGTCAGTGCAGGTTAAACAAGAGGATCTCTAATGTCTTTATATCCAGAAAAAAAAATCTATTCACATCTGTATTTATGTTCAGTGCACACATTTCATTCATTTCATTTGATATGCTTGTCTGATATGTTTTGGTAGAAGGATCATTGAGATACTAGTGTATCTGCTACTAACAGGAAACTAAGAGTGCCATCTTCAGTCTGCATCAAAACACTGCAGTTATGCTCAACTCCAAAACAAATGCAAGTCATCTGCAACTTGAAATGCTCCTGGGTGTGCTGTCAGTGCACAACACCACCATGACCATCTCCTATGCAGGTCCTTTAACCTACACTACGTCCACCTGCACTAAATGAAGACACAGAACTCAAGCGCTGGTTTATTGCATGTATTTATTGTCCAGGTACCTTTAAACGGTAACCATGCTAGTTAGTGAACAGAAACAGGTCCAGGGTACTGACCGTGCTTACTGGGCTGCTGGTTGATGACAATTGAAGTTGTACATATTTACATAGAAAAGGTGGAATAGTGACAATCATTGAACAGGAACAACTTTGCAAAATAATAATAAAAAAACAATAACATCTAAACAAAAAATATATAAAGCTAGTCCCTGGCATTTACGCCCCCACATCTGTCTGAAAGTCAAACTGCAGACATCATTAGCATAGTAATAAAGGCACTCTGATGTTTATATACATTTCATTGATCTTAAATAAGGGAAGTTCGCTTTTGGGGCTTTCACAGTAAGAATCATAACAGATTTGACACTCTATATTTCAAAAGAAATAAACAATGAAAATCAAGATAACACAAAGTATTTAACTTGATCATACTTATGTGTATATGTAATTCAGCAAACAAACGACCACTGGAGACAAATGTACTAAATATATTAAACTGATTTAAGTTAGGAGTCTAAAAAAAACAGGCAGCATTGAAAAACACATCTAAAAACAAACAGATAAACAAAAAAAGATATGCCCTCTACTGGGTTTCTATGCAACACATACGATACAGCACTCTGGATTGAAGGTCCACTCATCTTTCTGCCTATTATTCCATCACAAAAAAAGGCATTTGTTGTAGCACATTCCTCACTAGGGACTCGGGCACAATGATGAGGTACAGAGAAGGAAAAAAAATAAAATAAATAGTAGCCTTGAATCTAAATGTCATGTAGCTTCCCCAGCGACTCTGAGTCATTGCTTTCAGTTTCATTTAGTGTGCTATTCAAGTGCAAAAGCCTCATTTACATTGCCAAATAGAGGAGACAGCGAATTTAAATTGGCCGTGACATTTTTTTCAGCGTTGCAATAACAACAAAATTTAAAAGTCCTGCAAGCTTCATGAAGTGTTTCATCTGAATGTTTTGAACTGTCTATATCAAGATGCATCGGAAAACTGCACCTTATCCACTGCAAAAAAAGCGAAAAACAAAAACAAACATAAAACATCCCATAAAAAATCCTAACAAGGATGCTGTGTAATAAGTGCTGCCACAAAATGAAGGGGAACATAAGTGTGAAAGGGTAATTCAAAACTGTACCTACCATCTACTTTTGTTCTCTTTGGTGTAACGTGATCTATCAGAAGTAGATCATTTGCACTAAACAAGTCATTCCTGCCAGGCACGAGATGTAGCTGTGATAAGCTAGAGAAGGCTACAGATTAGAAATCAGTTCTTAAAGAAGCCCTTTCTTAACTGATCCATCGACTAAGCAGTGATTAAAGGTTTAGGATGGTAAGTCTTGGGGATAGCAGAAATGAATGTACGGACCTTGAAGCTGGAAAAAAAAAAACATCTGATGGAAACATAACTGCAAACGTGTCAGTGTCTGTTGGTTCTCATCAGCTCCTGTGGATTTAAATCTGTGATTGCAGAACTTCAGAGAAATGTAAATAGGTCTTCTATACCGGCTGTAAAATGGGAGAGCACTTACAGTGTATTTAAATATGCTTTTGTATGATCTTAAAAGCACAAACATATCAACATTTGATAGTTATTCTGATGACATTCACTGGCCTTCTCATTCAAATGCTGTGATGTGGCCTTGGACGAATGGGTCCAAGGACCTCGCTTACAGGCATGACCTTCAGTGAGCAGGTCTAACACAAACCTCTAATGTTGGATAATGTTGAATTGACTTTTAAGTCATTTAGTGTTAAACTGGAAATAATTAAAATAACATTTAATAACAAGTAGAATTATTATTTTCCAAATTTGCAGTGGCACCAACTGTTTTAAAGAAGGTCAAATTCCTCATCCACAATTTGGATTATTCACCAAATCCATTCACCATTAACTTTAACAAACACCTAAATTAACATTTGTGTGCTCTGTCTGCTCTTACAGTTGTATGCTAAAGTCTGGGCACCACTTGGCAAAATTACTTGTTACTGTTACTTTCTGTAGACAGCAAAAATTTATTCTTGATTTAGGAGAGAATTCACCCTCTCTTCCTGGAGATCACTTCAACTTCATAGATATTTTTAAGCTGTCTTGGTCTTCCGGATCTTGTCTTGACTTCCACAGTTCATAGTGACAATTCAGACAGTGGAAATTTCAAGATGGAAGTGCACCGATATCTTTTTATAGCCTCCACTGCTTTGTTAGCATCAATTCAATCGTCATTCAGATATCTCGGTTGTCAGGAGCCCATTGTTGTTGAGTGTTTCCAAAAGGTTTGGAGAGTCAGAGAATCTAAAAGCTTGGGAAATGTCATCAGCTGACCTGTCTTACAAGTCCTGCTGAGTTAATGAAAGTCTGAGTATTTACTGTTTAATTTTTTGTCTATTTTTGAAGTACATGAACAAAAAGTAAGTGCATTAATGTTTGTTAAAAACCAACACAATATGTGATTTGCCCAAACATGTGCATACAACTGTATGTGTGGCCTCAAATTATTCTGAACATTCTTCTAATGTTACTTATTAAATAATCCAATGTAGATTTTAGATGAGGGCAACATAATTACAAACCAACTTGCATAGATATTCACCTTGTGATTTCCAATCATATCTTTCTTTATAGTACGATTGCATCTACTGTTGTTATTCCAAGGCAATTTTCTGTATACTTTAGCTGGGTTGGGTAAAAATTGAGCTGTTAAAGCTAGGGTTTTCCCCTGACAGATGTTTACAACCTCAGGAATGAGACCTCAAGGTCACTGCATCATGAAGGTTGGAATTAAATCAATAGATGCAACTGCTAAAGGAGCAAGTGAAGAGACTGAATCAGACGTAACGCCTTGCTGTTTTCTGATGACCTTTGGACTACAACAGACCAGTGAACAAAAACCGTCTTAACAATCCATCTGAGGAAAAAAGCACTTAATATATAGTCAGTAAGATGACAAGGGTCAAAGATGTAAGGGGAAAAAAGTCACCAAATAACTAAAATAAATTTAATAAGAAAATATCTACAGACGACGATAATCCCCGGAGAAAACCGTAAAAACTGTCCACTGCAAGGACAGCTTTTACGGTTTTCTCCGGGGATTATCGTGACTATCTGGAACATTGTTCTCCTGGTTGAGTTCAAAATTTTAGATGCTTAAAAACACCAAAACAAAGGTCCTCTAGTATACTGAGGTGGCAGTTAAAACTTTATCAGCAGACAGATATCTCAAAACCTCAGCAAATACTGATAAACCCATGAATATCTGCTGGATTATTTAATATTTTGGATGAACCAACTCTTTAAGACGCTTGTGACTGAGCTGAACTAAATGGGTGTACTCTCTACGATTTCCTCTGAAATGATAATCCTGGGTGTGGCACAATGCACAGATAATGTGGTTATCTCAGATGCTTTAAGGCTGAAAAGCCTGACAACTTTTGTATCAACTTGCACAACCACATAACTGCATTTTGTTTGTTTTTTTCACTGGAAAGTAAATGGATTTTCAGTGACGTCTGAGAGTGATCAGGCTACTAAAGGTTTCAGATAAATGTACCTTTCCCCAGTTGTAGCCAGCAGTGTAGTGTTGCCTGAATATTAAGTATTCAGTACAGATTAAGAACTAGAACTCACAGCTGAGTGATGTCAATTCATGTCAGTTAGTCAACACATTACAAAATGTTACATCAACCTGCAGGAGATGGGCTGTTTTGCACTGGTCCAAAGTGGCACAGAATTTATATGTATATTATGGTAGAAATTCTTGAGATGATATATATTACTTTGTTCCTTCTCTACTGAGTTTCTAACACTGGTGCAGATCAAACTCTGCAATGGCTGTGACACACTCACTGAGGCAATTATGGTACTTTAAGTGCAGTACCTAGCGGCCAATTGCAGCAATTTGAGTAAAAAATATCAGAGTCACAACTCAGTCAGAACTGAGCACAAAGACAGAGTATGTCATTATTTCTGTCCATCATGTGTGAACGTCCATAAATCCATTCTGAAAATATAGAAAAAAGATGTTCCTTATAATTCCAGAACTGTGAATCATCACGTTTAAAAGTTTTCTTCTGTATTAAAGCGATCCAGTGATAGCTGTTTGTACATTCATGGGTAGATTGCAAACGGAATTGCTAATAGATAATTCAGCACACTTTTAATGGTCTCAGTCTTCTCTGAGGGGCTATCCACACACGTTGAAAACCCCTGGTGTAGATCAGAATATTAAAAGATATAATTTGTTGTTACCACATTTCTATGTTAGCTTTTGCTGGTATTGCTGCTCAAATTAAAATGTCTGTTTTACTGACATAAATGATGCTTTACACTTATATATTACACACTTTTATTACCTTTTTAGTGACAAAACAAACCCCACCACCGTGTTCTTTCACCAACATCCTTCTTTTTCAGATTTCAACCTCTCAGCTATCTTTCATACATTTTCAAGTTTGGACATCAGAGGTACTGAAAGGTTCAGTCAATCACACACAAAGTACTGAAAGATTGAACCCCCCAGTCCTCACAGGTCTGACCAGAGGCTTCGCGCACTGGCTGTGCCACGTAACCTGCCTTTCATCTGCCTCTTACACAGTTCCCCTGCTCCCCTCCATCTGTTAAGTACCCATCTGAGACAGCAGTAAAACATCAAACAGAAACATGGTTCTGACAGAACATCAAAATATATATATATATATACTCCGGCTAGTCTGCCTCTGCATGAACACAGAAAACATATACTCTTACTTCCTCTGTGATCCTCTCTTTGGTCTTCATGGGAAATAACAAGCAGGAGATCTGATATGTTTTCCACCATCAAGTCTTATCCTAGTTGTTTATGCGGTTTTTACCATGGTCATTTTCTCAGTGGCTGCTAGGTTTGTGTTAAAATCAAAGAGGGCTGCAGTCAGTTTAACCACTGAAACTGCTACAGTATAGCTGAGAAGGAGTACGTGGATGCTAGAGTCTCATTCCCACATTAATGAAAAAAGGAAAAACTAGAAAGGATGCCACATGAAAGCAAACTCAGGGATAGGATACGGCACAGAGAGGAGGGAAGTGGCCATTACTGATTTCTAAATGTCTTTTTAGTGGCTCTACAAACACACCTGGTAACTAGACTAGCAGTAATGAGGATGAGAAGTAAGGTGGGTTGCCGTGACCTATGGGGATTTTGGGGATAGCGGGAAAAGTTACTGGTAAGATATAGTGGACATACTCGGGCTCGGAGAGCTCGCTGTCAGAAACGGCGGGCACCACGCTGAGCGGAGGGAACAGTGCAGGCCTGACTGCGGTGCGACCCCTCTGGATCACCTCCATCACATACCTGAAGGACCGAACAACCCCAGCAGTTAGACAAAGATTGGGCCTCAGGAGCACACAGGCAGGAGAACAAAAGGGTGACTGTTTCATTTTGACAAAATGACTAAGAGGATAGATCCGGCTTCTTCCCTTATGGATCAAGTTAAATATATTCTGTTGAAAAACTGCACTGATTAACCTGACAGGTAAATGGGACATGTCCATCTCCTTACCTTTGCTTGGGCTGTAGAATTCCAGACTTAATCTTCTCCTCTTCAAGCCGCCGGCAAACCTCCTCCAGCTGGATGAGGGGGCTGGGGGCTGGGTTGGGTGGCATGGTGGGGTCCTGGATGAAAGGGTGAGACGGCTGCACGTTGTTCCGTGGTTGGCCGCCGACGCACGGGTACACCGAGCCAGATCTCTCTACCGAGCTGAGACGGCATCCCTCATGGCCCGTGGTTCTCTTGGATCCAGTGGTACTCCTACAATGTAGAGTTTGAAACAGAAACACACTCATGGCTGTGTGGAAATTTTTGCTTACATAAACAGGGAAAGAACAAAGAAACAAACCTGCTGCAGTGGGAGAGGAACGCTTTCAAGTAACACAAGCAGTAATATTTTAGACCAGGCACAGAAGCACTCATATAAACATATCACTAACCCATATGGGCTTCTCTTATGTTGAACCATTTCCTTCTGTCCTTCCATCAACCACAAAAGGATCTTCTGGTTTTTCTCCATCTCTTCTCCAGGCCCCAGCATGTCATAAGGCCGCACATCCTCACCTTTCTTGTGCACTCTTTTGCACTGTGTGCCACCTTTGCTGCTGTACATTGGAAGAAAACAACTGGTAAGAGGTAAAGAAAAAAGCATTCTGGGTGAATTCATGTCATAACAATGCTCGAGTTTCTTACCTGTACCCTGTGTGCTCCATGGGGTTGGATCCCATGCCATCTGCGTAGCTGCGAGACTTTGATCCGTAATGACTCGTCTCCATGCCCCAGGGAAAGTTGCTGTGCACGTGCATGGCTGCTTCAGCCTCCATCTGCTCTTTTGACTTCCCCATACCTGCGTGGTGGATGTGGTGCACATGCTTGTGGTGGTACAGGTGGCTGGTCTCTCCCTTGAGACCGTGCCGAGATGGGTGTTTACCCTGGCCCGACGATAGCGGCATTCCGAGTCCCATCCCTTTGCCCCCCGGGAAGCTGTCCGGCGAGCGCGACTTGGGGGAATGGCGGCCCGTCCCCGGCGACTGGCAGCCGGGAGTCTTCATGACCCGCTGGACGTGGTCATCCAGGATGCTCTCGGGGTTCTCCTCGTGAGCGTCTCTCAGGAGAGGACCGCTGTAGGTAATGTCGGCATAGCGGGAGTTGTAGTTCTGCGGATAGGCACCAGGGGGGAACCTGTGATTGGCTAATGATGTGGCTGTAGACAAGATGACTTCATCACCATCCTCTTCCTTTAATACAGAAACACACACACACACACACACACACACACAAAATAATATAATTTAGTGGAAAAAAAAACTATACTATAACACCAATTCATAAGGATGGTGTTTGAATATCTGAGACTTATACATGTTGCATACAACATTTAAATAAAACTTAAAAGACATACTAAATATATCTACATGCATTTCATTCTTTTAACAGTTTATTTCCTAACACATAACTGAGACACTGACAAAACTGACGGTGCATGTTGTACTCATTTCAGCCAGCAGATGGCAGATTTTCACCACATGCTAATATGAGTCCTCTTGTTCTTACTGCAGCGGTTTGGAGACAAACCAAGGATACAAGAGTATCAGCTAGATTCAGGGTAATATGCATGCACGCAGCACATTTGTGTCATTTCATGTACTGACAAGTGAAGCCAATACAGCCCCAGCTCTGACAGAATCTGCTCAGGGGGAATCACGGGGTGGGGTGCTGCAGGCATTCAGAGTAGGTTTTGATAAGCAGGAGCTGTGGGGAGTGGAGGATGTGCAGTGATGAAATAAGACACAGCAGCAGATGGAGAAATTCAGTCATCTGAAACTGGACACAAGGGCCTCACACCACTATTACTGCAAAATGTATGATAAAATGAAGCAGATATTTCACTCTGAGCTTAATATTTACTGATACAAAACAATCACTTAACACATGATATCAGTGACGCAATTTCAAAGTGAAAACTATATTCAGAAGCATCTCTATCAAGATCTGAACCACTAAAAATGTTTGTAATGCAGCTGGAGCAGTGAGCACCATACGGCAGAGCTTTTATCTGTCATGCGTCCTGTGTAAAGTTAGAAACACTTTGGCAGAGAGAAGAGGAAGGGGAGAGAACAAAGAGATATAGTGGAAAGACAACAGTAGGTAGGGTTTTCACTTTCATTTTTTAGCCAGCCCATGCCCAAACTTTTTATGTCAGTTACGATAATAATTAAATAAACCTTCAATTGCAAATGTGCCAAAAAAAAAAAAAAGAGTCATTGCCCTGTGTGCTCACCATCCATTTGCTATAACCATATCAAAAATGGCACGGAGAGATTCTCAGCCTGTTCCGACATAATCTGAACTTCTGTGTGCCCACACTTCTTTCTTCAATTCGACTACGCTTTAAAAGATGCCGTATGCAGCCAAATATATTTTGGCGTGTTTTTAATAAGTGATGTGTCTTCCTGTCTCTGCACCAGACCCAGATATCTGTGTTAGCTGAGCCCACTGGAAGTTATTCATGGAACCATGACATCTTCATTTGAGCACATTTTTTTCCACTGGCTCCCGCTTTTCCCATCTGAAAATGAAAATCCTTGGCAAACAAAAGCAGATATTTGATGCTCTACAAGTTAGCTTACGTGCTTTCTGGGGACCTAGTCTAGCTCATTTATACAATACCGTGCCTCTCTTTATGAATGCAAGCATATTGCACATGCCTGCATGCTCTGTTATTTGTTAACACCAAATAAAAAAGACAATTCAGACAAGTGATGAATATCCAGCTCACATGGTCTTTTAGCCATTGATTACTTATGTGAGTAGCACGCTGCTGCTCTTGTATGTGAATTATTCAGTGTGTAGCTGGACTACAGGGCCCATTGTTCCAGAGCTGTGGGAAAGAGTTACCCATATTCTCACAGCAATAAAATAATAGCATCAATTTTTAACCAAATTTTTAAATCTGATTATATGCTTCAGACTTCCTTCATGCATTATAACCACGTCATTTTAATATCTCTCATATGATGGTTAAAAACTCAGCCCTAAGTCCACCTCCTTTCCCAGATGCACGTATGAGTACGCACGAATGATATGATGAGTATCACTTGATGAAGGCAGTCATTTCACACTTGCCTCCAGGTTTAATAAAGCTACGCTCAAACTGCGTGATGGCAGTTTCGCTCCTTCCAGCGCCAAACCACATAAATTGTCTGCCTTGAGACTTAATACTTGGCTTTGTGTACTGAGAGAGATTTCATTTGTGGTAGCGGAGACCATTTCATCACCGTTCAAGTGACATCAAACAGGCGGCACGCTGTTCCAGGCTTACAAGTGGGCGAGTGTGCAGGTGCTCCATCCGACTGATCGACAAAGCCAGATCGCTGACAGGCCAAGGACTGAATTCTCCAAATGATTCATAATGTGTTTTTATTCCCCATTCAAAAGGCTGGCCTCATTAATTTCATTAAGGCCAGACGGATTTAAGTCTCCTTTGTTACTGAAAACTTTAAGCTCAGCGGCCAGGCACACGTCTCGTTTTCTGGCTTAGGAATGGGCTTTGGTGGCATCTACTGATACTCTTCAACCAGCAGTCTGCTTTTCCACTAACTCTGGCCATAATTTATTGACTCATTCTTTTATTAAAGAAAATTAAAGTTATTAAAGTTAAGAAAGTCCTCTGATATTAACATTTGAAGAATGACGATTTAAAATGAGATCTGTATAACCTGAAGCTTTACACATATTTAGTCTTTCAGGTCTGAAAAAGCAAAACATACAGTGGTTCCAGCCTCTGAAATGCTGCTTGTCTTGGTTTCATATTGCTGGTTATATAGAATAAGGAATCTGAAGATGCCACCATGGGCTCTGGGAAATTATAGTGGGCATTTTTCACCATTTTCTGACATTATATTGACAATATAATCAATTTATCTATAAAAAACTGGCAAAACCGTTTCTACTTTAGGGATTCATAGTTCAATTTTCTTTTCCCCCTGGTCACTAATATCATTCAGCTAGTGTCACCAAAGTTAATATTCAAATCTTGACTTATATGTCTAACTTTACTGAGTAAAAAATGAGAAAAGCTTGGAGCAAAAACATACGTGTCTCTTCTTCTTCCCTCAACTTTCTTGATTACATTATGCGAGAGGTCACATAGTCTCCAGACAGTGCTCTCCACTGTGAACCTCTGCTCCCAACTCCTGAGGGACACTGCTTATTCACACGTTAAACCAAATTAACAAAACAGTAGCCCTGGTTGTGCTTTACACAGTAGACAACTGGTTCAGGAAATAAAGCGAACATACCAATCGAACCCTCTTCAGTCGCTCCTCTAGTTTCTCCTGAGCCTCTCTCTCCCTCAGTACGCCCTCCAGTCTGCTGATCAGCTCTGCAGCAAACCTTTCTGGCTCCACATGAATGTCCTTTGGAATCCGGTTTGTGCGCTGGGAGGGGGGAGAAATGTCATACCATAAGTGTGTGTGTTTTTTTTTTTGTTTTTTTTTTGCCACCACTGCATCACTGTCAACACCATATGGGCAGTTTTACCACCCTGACTCTTTAGATTCTGTCATTCCCCCACCTTTGGTGTGATCTTGCAGCTAAACTTCCCATTAACAATTAATCATCTTGCCATAACATAACTGTACCTATTTGATAAGGGTGCCTACACCAAAAAGGAATGAATCCAGATTTGACACACAGACCTTTTTACATAGTTTGCATTTCACAATAATTTTGGAAACACAAACATGGGGCATAATAAATCAAATAAAGTGTAATTAAATGTACACATAATATCATTACCAAGGACGTGAATGACATTTATTTGCTCTCCTGCTAGCACAAGTTCCTGTACTACAGTCGTGACAATTCAAAGCTGTTAACTCCAGATTTGGAACCAGTTTATGATAAAAAAAAAAGAAAGGGTTGAAAAACAACGTGACATTTAGAAAAAAACAACCTACAAGCCCTGTCAATCTTCTTATTGCCAGTGAAGTGAAGTCATGATTAATTTGTTGGGGCAGGGGAACGTGAGAGTTATGCTTTGGGGATTTGTTCGCTACTATACAGCCAATTCATGCATCCTAATAGGATGCTACATGTGGAGTTTTAATTTGACTCTTTACTCCGCGGCCTAATTAGGGCCGGGGTTTTCCTACCAAGAGACAGCCTAAGCTGCAAAGGGAGGCATCAGGCTGTCACAGGGGAGGATTCATGTCTGCTAGGCTTCAGCACACACAGCTTAGGAAAGCATCAAGCTGCATTTAGACAGCCTTCTCTTTCACCATCAGCTATTCTTATACTCCATCACAGGCCCTGCGACACAGCAGAGCTTAAATATGCACATCTCCGATGGTGGAAGCAGAGGAAAATAAGGCAGAGACAGACAGTTAAAGAGAGAGAGGTGTAGAGGCAGAAAGTGAGAGGGAAGGGAAATAACCCATGAATAACTCACTGGAATATGAGGTAGTGGCACTCGCCCATTTGCTTTGGCACTTTCGTGCATCTCCCGGCGATGCTGTTTGCGGTATCTGTAGGGTGGCACCCCATCTCTAGAATTAACAACAAAGACATTTTTCATAAAACGTCCTCATGAATAAACAACACAGGCAGCTTTGAAGTTGAAAGCTTCTCGCTGCATTTTTGCCTCAAACGGACACCTAGTAAGTCTTGATTAATCAGTACAGCAGGACAGATATTCTCACAGGCTTATTGTGTCCCTCCTACACCACAAGTGGTCTGGCAGATTACAGTTACATGTTAACACATCCATGAGTCTGTAATTCCATGCTGTATTGGCCATGCTGGGTTTTTACACTCTCCTGTGCTGGAAGCTCTGGACCAATTAGCTGATAACAGCCTCTAATCCATTCAGCTTCAAACACATTTTTGTCCAGTTGTGCAAGCTTTGAAGTTTCTTTGGCTTAATTCCCCTGTGCCATCTTTGCACCTAGAAAACATTATATTTTTCAAATCTTCTTTCACCAGCACATGCCTGGTTTCATGCCTGGCAACTGAAAAACAAGTCCTGCTTCAAGTGATTCTGCTTTTGGACAAACTAAGCTGAGAAAGAACATTTGCTTTGGTCACTGCAAAATTAACAAGTGACTATAAAGAATCACTTTGGAAACATTTAAAATCTGTTCTTGTCTCGTATTTGCAAAAGAGGTCAGTAGGTTAGGATTTCCATTTAAATACATCCTGCTAGGAGAGTGTTTTTAGGATCCCTAATTAGCATTAAAGATCAATTCTAACAGCTTTTACTGGTATAGCTAATGAGCAGATGGGACTTTAGTTGCTGCTCGTGTTGTAAAGTTTGAGCACAGGGTAAACGGGCAAGAAGTACAATTCTGAAGCCAATTAAACTTTTATTTCTGTCTTCTAGCAATGCAAACTTATATGACATGCTTTCATTTTAAATAGCAACTGGGAATACTTAGTATAGCATTGGGTTCTGTCTTTCATTTCAATGATAAAACTCCAGTGTTCCAGCCTGACACAGCCTTTATGACTTTGTATTACAACTTTATGCAAGAAAAGTGTGTTGTATGTGTGAATATGTGCGTGTATGAGAGATGAGAAAATACGTACACACTGCTGTCTGTAAGGGAAATTGTGTCTGCGTCGCTGGACATACTCTGCTGCTCACTATCATTGGCGCTGGTGGCAGGAGCCATGGCGTAGCCGGTGTTGACATAGTACGGGTTGATGGGCTCCCGACACGGAGTGTGCCTGGAAAAATGAGGAAATACAGGAAATGCTGAGGAATAAAACTCATTTCTAGAAATAAACGATGAGGTCATAGACATGCCTTTAGAAGCACATTTATAAAGACAGTAGAAAGCTCTATGGCATGATCCTAAATTTAGAACATACAGTATTGTTTTATTATGAATAGTTAAGATATTGCGATAGAAAATCTGTGCAGAAGTTTGTCTGTTCACAGTTGAAATTCTCTAAAGAACACAAAGCTGCAGCACAATTCATGATTTCAGATCAGCTAAATGTCTTTGATTTCTGCTCTTGTGGTTTGGTTAGAATCAGTCAGGTGATTCATCTTTTTCTCTACCAGACAAAAATAATGAAAAATGTCCTTTATAATTTACCACATCCCAAGGTGATGTCTTCAAATGTCTTGTTTTGTTTAGCCAACAGTCCAAAACCCAGAGATGTCCAATTTACTCTCATTTATGACAAAGAAAAGCATAAAATCTTCATAAATGTTTGGCATTTTTGTTTAAGAAATGACAATTAGTTAGATTATCAAAATGGTTGCTGTGCTTTAAAGCCATGAAAACTACAGTAACATGTATGTAACATGTATGCTCAGTTAAGAGCATGCCATGGACCGCCATACCATTTCCTGCACCTGGTCAACCTCTCTGGTTCTAACACACCCAGCGATGCATTGGCTGGCAACACCTTTGTAAACACACAAAATTCAATACCAGAGTATTGAAAAGCAGAGGATAACTGCAAGCCTCATCCTGATGCATATCCTCCAGATAGCATCTACAGAATTATGGGGAAGCTTCATTTGACACCATTTATATTCTCAGTCATTGACTTTGCTGAACACATTTCTTACAGGGCTTTCTACACATGAATTATAGATGTTAGGCATCATCTGTTTTTATTCAAATTGGAATTCCCTGAAGCATTTATCCCAAGCTTTCTCCCTGTTTGGAATGCACCCAGAGTTCAAAATGAAACCTTTGTGACCAACCGATTTTCATTTGCATCTCCGTTCGAAAACAGCGAATAATTGCAGTGGAGGGTTGGGTGAGGAGTTGGGACAAATAAAAAGTGCAGTCTGTGGAAAATGATTTTTAAAGTTGCGATTATACGCGGAAACATTTCTGATAATGAGAAACTAAAGGAATTGACAAGGGAAAGAATGAAAAGTTGCTCTAAGGCAATCTGCTATTTGATGCAAGACAGATGAGATGATTCCTGGAGCAACACTGTCCTGCAACACTGCTCCCAGCTCCCCAGCAATTAATGAGAACATCAACTTCTCATAATCACAAATAAATGATAATAGCAGTACAGTTCACTCACGTAAAATCAATCATCCTTCACTTTGTTCAATACTGGATTTTTTTCTCATCCAGCTCCACATCATGTCTTTGTTGCATTACATTTATGTGGCTACATTTTGTTAACAACCAATTAAAGGAATAAAGCGCTAAAAAGTCCAGGTTGTGCATGATCAAGAAGACAGTGTAAATACATTTGTTTTCCAGGAAGGACCATTACTCACTTAAAAAACTCCTTAAACTCTCCATTTATTGCTTTTGATATTTTGAAAAATTCTACCAAGATCTAGATAAGCAAATCCTCAACAACAGCTAATTCATACTCACATTTATTTCAGTTTATTTCAGTCACACTGCCAATTAGAACATGGCATATTTTTGGATTCTATTTTCAAAAGAATGTGGACTTTCTGATACAGAAAGTATTTATTTAAAAATAATTCTGAGTTAAAGGCCAGTCTTTGTGTGACTACACCTCAGCTGCAGCTCAACAAATCAACAGTCTGGGAAAATGAAAAGGGGATTCTGTACTAAAGACTGAATTTGGAACATCCCCTCTTTATTTGATTATCTCTGATGCCTCATATGTGTGGGGATCTGTTATGTTGGGAGCTCTTAATGTCCCGTATGAACAGGAGGAGAGATTACAGTAATATAAATGTTTCAGTGTTCATGTGGACATCTGATTACTGCTGGAAGACAAGACTTGTATAAATGTGAACCTAACCTTTGACACACTGAAGTAATTCTTTTAGGACATATATAACACATACAGTATGCTTATACTGGATTTTGTTGGCCAGATCTGTGCGAATTTCATTTATTCAACTTTGAATAGAAATTGTTTAAACTGTTAGAAGATAAAGCTGGGTTTTTAATCAGACATACATCTCACTTTTGAGAGCATGGTTTGCCGTGGTGTCCTTAGCTACCTGCCACGTAAACTTCCACATGCCATTCTGTCCTCTCCCTCTAGCCAACCTCTCTGTCCTTCGTGTCAACCGCTAAATGTTGTTGTTCATCTATACTGTATTCCCAAGTTTGTCACAACTTAAGTCTGGCATACAGATTGTTAGGGCCCTCAGCAGATCACTCACAGGCAACAACAAGTTTTCATTAAAATTACAAAGACAGTGAAGTCTTGCCTTTGAAGTACACATCTCAGTTGAATGAGAACAAAACGAAGCTGTTCACATTTCCAAAAAAATCTCCCTAAACATTAATGAATGTATAGGTCATTCTCTTTCAAGTCATTTGATTTTTTTTTAAAACCTGATCTGAAAGACTGTTTAATGTCTTTTGTTGAGCGTCTCTGAAGAGATCAGACACAACTGATGTAAAATTTAGTTTCATAAAAACCCAACGGGCGTTGCTGAAAAACTATTTAAAAATGAAGCGTTTCTTCTCTGTAATTCCGGCAAAAATGCTTGATTGCTGAAATAATGATGTGAAAATAAACTCAAATGGCTGAAATGCCTGCGGTAGTTAAGTTTTCTCAACTTTTCCCCCTCTTTCTCTCACGTTTTCGTGAAGATTTCAAGCAAACATCAAACTCCAACAAAACTACCTTTGTTGTTTTTTTGTTTTGTTTTTTAAATCATTCTTGTGCAAGCATTTGAGTTATTGTGTATTCAACCAGAAAAGCTGCATGCAAACATTGGAGAATGTAATGAGATACAATGAGACTAGAGCATAGAAAGATACGGCAGCAGACATCTGCAGCTGGCCAGGCTGTGGCAGGTCTGATCCTAGCTCAGGCCAAACTACTGCCTGTACAGAACTGTGTTCAGTGTTTTTAGTCACAGAGCTGGTTCTATCTGGAAGTTACTGTCTGTCTATTAGATGATGTAAATTCCTGTGTATCCTCTGGTGCTGCAGCAGTAGAGGTCAAATATGGGTTTTACAATCTTTCTCTTGGGTTGGGTTTAGTTTGCACAACTGAAAGACGACCCCGAACATGTTGTTACTGGAGGTTTTTAACTTTATGTGACCTTAATCCTCTGTTGGAAATGTAACCTTACTATATATACAACAAGCTTTACAAGTTTAAATTAGCAGTGATATAACTTAAGTTGTGGTAGTGAGCAGTTACGGATGATTTTATTTAATCTTTCATTATTACACTTTCATTTGAAAAGACACAGAGCAAGTTCCTAAAGTCATTTAACATTACAATTTCTTAAGCTGGAGAATGACAAGTATGTACACAAGCACGCAGCTGGATTACTCAGAGCCTTATAGAAATAAACAGCGTCTGTTCTTTCTGTCATTGTATCAGCTGCTGTGTATTAGACAGATTCAAACCACAAAATCATTAAAATGCACCATAACAGCTACCCAGTGCATTCAGCAATATATTAACCACCAGGTCTTGTTTTCCTTGATGAAATCTTTCTATTACTATGATCTACTGTATTACAACATTGAGATAAACTTTTACCAGAAACCTTTATTAGCAAAGGTCAGCTTGAACAAAAATCAAATTATTATTTTTTTCTTCAAATTTTAATTTGACATGGTTAACCAGGTGTCAGTCTCAGTGTGACAGTGAGCCAGCATTCACAACACCAGGACCCTGAAAACTAAAGCAACTTAAAGTAATTCAACCTTTGCTGCGTTTAAAATTTCTATCTGTGCTTTTCAAACTGTGACAAGTCAAAATGTCTTCCAAGAAAAAATGCCGCTGGCGCTTTGCTTCTCATTATGTTTCTATCATCCGTATATATTTTGGTCACATTATGCAAGCTGCACATTCAAAGGTTGTGATTTTTCAACCATAGCCAGTACTGCTAGGTTACATGAATATGAAAAATGGAATTACAAAATCATCAACATTTATTGTAATAAACTGTGTAGCCCTACACCCTGTCCCTGATGAACAAAGATCAATACTCAGTATCAAAGTCTTCAATCACACAGGGACAGAGAGGACAAATTAAAACAAGTAGGTCCTTTCAACTGGTTAATAATGTCAAGAATTATCTCAAAGATGATGAGGAAGCCAACATGAACAAGTCCTATTTGGTTTTCAGCTTCACATTTATTAAAATATATTAACATTTTTTAAAAGTATATATATATATATATATATATATATATACATATATACACACACATAAAGATAATTGAAGTAAGGTTCTTCTTAACAACCTGTCCTATAGAGACATTCTGATCTATTGTAGATGCATGATTACAAATAGCTGGACTAATGAATCAACTTTATAAATGTAATGCTGACATTGTAGAATATGCTATATGCTAAATATGTTAATATATGTCAAACCACTTCTCAAATCCTGCCTCAGAGTGAAAAAGAAGGGCTTGTTTAGACCACACGACTTATCACCTCAATTAACCTGTCATCATGTCAAAGTCAGAAAAGGTGGAAATTATACAAAGCACCAACATCAGGTTCAAAAGACAGACTAACTGGATCTGCAAGAATCACAAACAGCCACAAAATGCAGATGACTGAGTCATCACAGGGAGAAGAAACAGTCAAGGAGCAGGAGAGATGCTGGTTATTCAGCTGAGCAGTTAACCTCGATGTTCTGTCGAAGATAACTGGCACTGGATCAAACAAACAGCTGAACACTGAATTTAAAGCTGGGTACAGCCCTCTAATTATGCGTTAACAGTTACATTAAAATGACAAAACAGAAATGTCTCTCAGCATCAATCAGCAGGCTTCAGCAGATTTGATGCTGCAGAGATTATAACAACATCTGGTTGAATCTACTGTGACCTGACACACTGAAAAAATGGAAAGCATTTCCAAAGCATAGATGCCACAGATTGGTTGCTGCTGTTGCACAAACATTGCTGGCCAACACAGTCAACCATTGCACTGCAACAAGAAAGTCCAAAGTAATAAAAAACCTTGTTGTTTTTCCCATAAATGCAAACTTAATATTACGAGGAAGAGAAGGGCAAAGATTACAGTGATTTCAGAAAACTCCTTTATAAAACAAAATTGTGTGGAGCTCTTTCACTACAAAACCCTGTCCAATGTGAAAATGCAAACTTCCCAGAGTGCTTGCACAAGAAAAACAAGGAACACTTCTTCAACCCTTCTAACAGCAAGTTAACTTAGATTCACTTCACGCATCATCTTCCTCTTATCTCAGCTGTCTCTGGTGCTACACTTTGACTCTGTTTTTCCTTTCAAACTCGAGGCAGCATTCATGGCGGTGTGGGGTTTCAGGTTTATTTCTAATTCAGCAGTTTGCAGAGAAAAGCTGTGCGGTTAAGAGCTGAAGTCAAGCTTTCTAGATTGCTGGGAGGATTTACCTGTACTCGTGACTGTCCTGGAATCTGGCGCTGTTGGCAACTCGCTGCGGTGCCGTCTCCATTAGCAGCTTCTGAGTAAGCCGGTTGCTCGGCGTGGGGTCACACTCCGGCTGCTCCTCTGACTCGTGGTCGCATCTCCACTCCTCGTCTTCATTTAGAGTCGGTAAATAGCCCGACAGTCCCTTTCCATTCCCAGAAACAGAGCTCTGATCACTGTACAGCTTGGGGCTCTCTCCTCCTGTCCGCGTATATTCCAAATAAATGTCAGACTTAAGGAATAAAGGGTAGGTGTTTTCCTCCATCATAGTCTGTATCTCAGTCTGAGCCTGGTCAAACATTGCAGGATCAATGTGAAGCTTCATCACACAGTCTTTGATGAAGGACTTGGTGGCCGGTTTGATCTGCCTGGAAACAATTCCATTGTTGTCCAAGATGTATTTCTTATAGATAGCTTTTGCCAGCTTAACCTTCTTCTCCTCATTGCCCTCGTTAGCTTCAAGTTTGCGAAAGCCGCTGCATGCAAACCAGAAGTCCAACATATCTGCGCACTCCTCCTGCTTGAGGAACGTCCTAAACAGTTGGATGCCATCCTGGTCATCCAGGAGGGAGTGAAGAGATTCTGCCCACTTTAGGTAGGGTGGTGTCGGAGAGGCACTGCCCTCCGGCTCGTAACCCAGGTCCAAGTCGGGTCGCCTGGGTGTAGCCACGGACGCCTCGCATTTGAGGCTCTCATTCTTTGAGGAGAAGCCAAGGTTGCTGCATTGGCGTCCATCACTGCACACCAGCTCACCTTCTTCCCCTGGGACTGGAGGTCTGGGAGCATCCTCAGTGAAGCTGCCTCCCAGGTCTGCTATGTAGCCCCTTTTGTCGCTTATGCTCATAGTCCCAGCATCCATAAACCACGTCCCCGTAGAGCCCACACTGCACAACTATCAGATCCAGACCTCTACTTATGCCACTGCAAAAAAACTCCTGCAAGGAGGAAAAATATATAATGAGACGCAGCTTCATCACATCACTGACAGGCAGACTATTGCTAGTCCTGACAGGGAACTACTATTATATTTTAACACTTATTCTCAAATGAATGGCAAAAACTTCTATGCAGCAATTTACTGATGCTAAGTGCAGGTGAATTCAAATGAACATCTAGTTGACAAAATTTTGATTGATTATGTGCCATACGCCCGCTTAACAGAGGACAAACACCTCACGAGGAAATTTTTTTAGAATTCTGTACAGTTTGCATTTCTATCAGATTTTCATGAAAAACTCATCATGCGGCCAATTTCCAGCTGAACATTAAAATTAATGTAAATTCTGCAGAAATACAGGGGATTTGAAAATGCAAGTAAAGCTCAAAAACCAGAAAGTAGCTTCTGGTTCACTTCTAATATGTAGCTCGCTCTGTACAGTAGGCTGTTAATGTCAACTGTCTATATTCAGAATGTGTTACTACATCCTCACAATAACTGAATAATGTCTTAGCAAGAGACAATACAAGAATAAACTGAAGAAACGTTCATGCACTCGGTCTGTGGCCGCAGATTCTGCACAGCATCTGCAAACCTGAGCAGAAATTAAAAACCAAAGCCATTAGGCTTTTAATGTAGTTTGATAGTCTAGAGGCAGCTTTGTACCAGGCAGTAGGATGAATATGATGCAGTGTTAATGTAGTATCCAGTATCATCCTACTGATTTATATGCATAAGCATATCATTACTTTACGCAGCTATTCCAGTTACATCCAGATTAGCATTAGTGCATCACCACAGCCACAAATTCACTTGAGATTTATAAACTCAATAAGGAAGCAGTGGTGTCTCCACTGCAAATGATACTTTATTGATCCTCGTGTCATATTCTCTTCTTATTTCGTTCCCCTGCCGTCATAGTGAAAGGTCAGCTGCGGAATAGCATATGTAATGATTTTTGGGACTGAATGTCTTGTTCAAGGACACGTCCTGGTCCTCATGTATTGTGCCCGAGCTTCCTAGCTGAGGAAAGACACAGTAGCACCAATACAGTAGCCTATGTTAACCTCTATGGACCCATACATACTGATTATATTTAATCTTCCCAGTCCTGGTGGAGTCGGTAAGCATTTTAGTGCCAATTTCTTAATGTAACTGCAGTGGAGGGAAAACTATCTTATTTTTGACTTCTTTGCAGTTGTGCACAGGACAAAAATTATGGTGACCAGTAATGACTCTGACCAATCAAAACAAAGAGCACAGGAGTAAATGGTGAATCAAAAGACATTTAACATGAATCACCCTGATTTCACTTTATGTTACACTCTGAATCTAAATTACTTTCCTATTTATAGCTCTGTGCGCAGTTGACTCTAATGGTTTGGGGATTAAAAATAAATCTTGGGGAGGGAAAAAAGTAGGTTTATAATTTCAAAAAGGCTGACAGCTGGCTTTACTCTGTGATTTCACAAGAAAATATTTTTTAATGGTTGCTATCACATTCCCTTTAGGGCACACCCACTCTCTGTCTTGTCCAATACACGTACTAATCATTTTTCCTGATTGAACGAAGACGGTGCAGATAAAAAATAATAATAATAGGCAAGTGTTATTTTCTGCACAATTATTAAGTGTGAGCAGCACGTGCGCAGAGCATAAGGCCAGGTGTAGCTAATAAACTGAACGTAATGACGGTAAAATGTTGTGTACAAGCTAATATCATGCCTAGTTTAACAATGCCGGGGGTTAAAATGCTCAAGGATTAATCCTCAGGTCAGACTAGCTTATTGCTACCTGTATGTGTAATGATGCATCGACACGAGAGATGGTCGGTTCGGCGCATTAATATTTAAATAGTCGGTTCTGCGGTCACAGTGTGTGGTCTGACAGGGATATTTAGAAAGGGTTTAGGCGTGATTTCCGCCGCTCAGAGCCGAGTTCAGGAGATGTCCTTTCTTCCCCCTGAAACTGTATCAGTTTGTTGCTTTTCCCACCATTCACACCAGCCTCCAGAACGAGCGGCACCAGCAGTGCAGTGTGAGGGTTTCAGAACAAACCCATACACACACACATACATATATACACACCACATGCACACACACTGCTGTTGTGGCTCAAACCAATCACTCATGGCTCATACTGACTTCATGCTGACAGCAGTAGGCAGAAAATGTCATTAGCAAAAGGAATATTAAGGCAGGAATGTAAGATGAAATTAATACCACTTTTATATCTGGCACATTAGATATGTACTACTGCTGGCAGCCAGTTGGCAACCCAACGCCAGGCCCGAAAACAGGTGGAAACAACTAGCCTGGCTTTATGCAAGCTGATATCACCATACGGCTATGAATGATGCTAATATCCTTAAGTCATTTAGCATATCATCACCACATATTTTTTCCTTTTTACGTGTCATTTCATGGTTTGTCACTTCTTCACTTACTAACCCGCTAACCCTAACCAAAACAGCATTAAATGACACACACTTAAAATGACATGCAGAAGCAAAAATGTGTTGTTGTGACACATGAAATGCCCTGAAAGTGGTGTGCTATTTATACATAATCACATGAGATCACATTATGTGCAAAGGTAACAAAAGACACCTACCAGCACATTTACAGCTCACTAATTAACATGCTATATCTCAGTTAGTTTAATCCTAAGTGTAAAACAACTATTCACAGTTTTATGGGGGGGTAATAGTCCATCATATAACCCTCCTTATATAAAACGGAAAATTGACTTTTCCCCTGTATTTCCAATATTTATGGTAAGATAAGCTAACTAGATGCTCAGTGTCACTTCATATTTAGTGGATAGATATGAGGATGTTATCAATCTAATTTTCATCAAGAAAGCAAATGTATTTTCCCACAGTAACTCAAACTATTACTAGTTCTTGTTGGCATGAACCATATTTTGCAGTTTAAGAACAACAACAACAACAGCAAAAGGCAAACAGAACTAACAACAGACTAAAAGCGTATGAAGGCTGCCTAACACTTTGCCTATCAGACATATGTATATTATCTCAGGTAGTCTACTGAGCAACAGTAAGATGTAACAGTATTCCCAGCATTCACATCTCTGGTTCACATAGAGAACAGAATTACACAATTTCCATCATCAGATGAAGGGCCCAGCGGTGGTGCTCTCAGAAAAGGACAAGATGCTCTCCTCATCCATGGAGCTGGGTTTTGAAAATAAACATGCAAGCGGTGCCGAAGCCATTTCACATTCTGAGCTACAGTCCATAATCTATGAATAGAGTAGGAACCCCAGTGACAAATGTTATCTCAGCGTGGCATAGGAGGTTCAAGCCCATTCAGCCCCCGACTCACAGGCACTACTAAGATTATGTCACCATAATCCCCAAAGCAGACTTTTTATTTACCTAGATGAGCAGGTGATTCTATGTGTGAGCAAAACAACACTGCAAGGGCAACAAGGAGAAATTAGTATTTATTCTTGGCATGACAATAGAGGTTTGGACAGTCAGAGTGTTGTCCTTATTGTATGCACATTTGAGGTTTGAGAGATGCAATTGGTATAAAACTACTGTAGAAGATGGATTTATGTTTTCATATCGGACCCTTACCTTTTACCAGTATCAGTGAGGTGTATCTGGGAAGAGGAAACAAATATTTTTTGAGCTGATTGATAAAGTCTGTGTCTCCCTTTTCCTATGCATAGGCAAACATTTTGGAGTGCAGTGTGGTGTGTTTGGGCATAATATAGTAAACAAGCAAATGGAGATGCGGGGAGTGGGGAAGGAAGGTCAGCATGAGCGGCACATCCTGCTTTGTGATCCCAGTGGGGCTACAACTTTCTGTGAAATGCTGTTTTAATTGATCGCTATAGAACATGATAACCTAAAAGCGACTGTTTCATAATAGCTCACTGTCAGGAGGCATAAAGAAAATTCCCCTGTTCATGAGCACCCTAGACTATATGGGATATACCCTGTAGAAACAGCTAGCAACTACCAGTGATTTCACCAGACTTATATATGATTTAATTATGGGTTTTGTATTGCCTTTGTTAAATGATGATACAGCCTTGGATGAGGTCACTCCACAGGGTTGTGATTCACTGCAGTAATTGAAGTTCCCTCTCATTTGGAGAAGTTTGAAATTAATCGCTGGGCGGCTCAAGGACACAGAACCAAGATGTCCGATAAAGCAGGATTAATTGAAAATCTTAATTACTTTCTAAGGGCATAAACATCTCAATATCAATTAAAATGTTTCCACTGCACTTAGAAGGATATGAGTGCAGCAGTTAATTAGATGTGAGACAGCGGGTGAGCTCGGTTTCAATATAAAGCCCTTCAATTGAACTGCTATGATTTAAGGGCATAATAATGCATGTGAAACACACTTTCAGACTTTTGAGCATTTTTTTTTTTACCTGTTATGTAAATGTTCAGTGACTAATTCAAAGTTGAACAAAGTTGAAGGTTAGATAGATAATATAAAGCAAAGCGTGTTAGGGTTATAATTCAAGTTTCTTAAATTATAAGTGCATATTAAGCAGAGTTATGACTGGGAATAACAGGAAATATGTCTCCAACCCGCTTCGCTAGTGCTGTCAGTTGACTGAGCAGATAAAAGCTTGGGTAAAATGGCTAGTGGATGAGGAAATGTTTGGAGGTGTAACAGTGATTGTTATTCAGGGACACCTTCCACCACAGCGGCAGTGTGGCCTTGAAATTTGTCTGTCATCTCCTGAATTTCACCTCTATTTTTTTCCTCGTATTTATTCATTTATCTATCATTTTTCTTAATTCCAGTTTATCTTTTGGGAATTGTTCAAGGCCTTTTGTTTCACTGTATGTTATTTCCCTTCCCTCCCTACTCCTTCTCCTCCTCCTCCTCCAGTAGCCACTGCTTTTCTGCTTCAGCTGAGAAAAGGGACCAGTCATGAGCCATTTAACCATGGGAAAGCAGGAGGGCCCCTCTAAACTGGTATTTCTGAACCAATCTAGGTAGTGTATTCGAATTGCAGAGTAACAAATGGACAGTGGAAGGGGTTTGTAATGGTGATTAGAGTCTGAAATTGGTTCAGATTTACGGTGTCAGTCAGAGATGGAGAGAGAGGAATAAGCAGTCTAAGCGGTCTAGTGGATCCATCAGCTTGCTCCGGCTGCTCAGTGGGCCGAGTGGGGTCACCAGCCATCCGCAGGCACCACAAAAGCACTTCAATTTTGTTAGGAAATGTATCAATTTAACTGACTCGAGCGGCACACTGAAAACCTAATGAATCTGGACTCAATTTTCCAGCACACTGCCTCTATGAACCGGAGGAAACAATGTTGGTGGCGAAGGGGTGAAGCCAGGCCATCGTGATTGGCTGGCTCTGACTTCCCAGCCCTCGGCACGACCAGTCAGGAAAACAGGGGCAGGCCTCCGTTTATCTAGCGATAGCGGCAGCACCGACTGCTGTCACTCATCTAACAATCACGTCATTAAAGGTAAATTGGCTTCTATTTCAGCAGGATGATAATGCTAATTGAGTGGCAAAACATAATACCAGGAACTGTTGTGTGCCGTTAAGGGGAGGAGGGGGACAGATTAAATGGCCATACAATAGTGGGCGTCAGGCATGGCAGATGTTGCTTTGTGCTGAGGACTGCATTGACATATCTCTTGCTTGTCAGGCCTGGGCTTTAGAAGAGACTTACAGGACAGGGGACCAGATGGTCTCATACAGAGGCTGAATAAAGCAGTTAAACAGCGGCACTGTTTAAAGACAACTCAGCTACAAGAAATGTGCTAGTTGGTAAATAAAAAAAGAGTGGCACTGCCTTATCGATCCAACTACTGCGAGCCAGACCTGACGGCCGGTTAATGAAGGGACTCTGGTCTGTGGTTAGGCAGCCAGGTCCTGATCACTGTTCACCCTCTCTTTAGTGGAGCTGTCAGCCAGCTTTTTCCTATTGGCTGCAGAACGACAAAATCAGGGGCCAGCTCATAGCCGAGGTCAAGGAATACTGTTAAATGGCTTGTATTCTCTTCATGGGAGTTTAGTCCTTTGATAGATAGAATCTAATGTTGCATAAGTAGATTAACTAATTCAACTGACACCCATTTGGAGGATTACGTTGACATTTTTTTAATGATATGGCACACCTTGGAAGTGCATAAAGTGCATCTGTAGTTTGTAATATGCAGGACTGCCTATGTCTATGCACTCTATACTTACAGAGCATAATATAACGCTCGCTGTCAGCCTGTTATGGAGTTGAGAGGCTGCCCCTCCACTTGACCTCACCATTATGGTGAGCACTGATCTCATTTGACAAAGCCGGCTGGAGCAGCCCTCAATGTCTGACAAGTCTTTGGAGAAAATCCTCCTCAATGCAGTATTAATATTAAATGGAATGAGAGTGAAGGTCCAGTTGTAATCAGTGAGCATCGGATCCAAGAGTGTAGTGTGGTAGAGCGTGGCCCCCTTCCTTTTTAGTGCTGAAGGAAGGAAATAAATGTATTAGAGCTTATTAGCTGAGGTGTTTCAGTGGAGGAAATTGCATGTTCCTGACTGATACTATACAAAATTCCCCGTTAAATATGATACCAATGGGGGGGGGGGGAGGGATTCTAGTCTGACTTTTATGTCTGCACACCTGTAGAAACTGCAGCTAAAGTCAAGGTGATTTATCTTTGAATCTTCTTTGACAGTATATCATTCAGACAATGTTTCCTTTGTTGTATTTGACTGACTATTATTTATACGACTGTTACTTCCCAAATTGCACTGAGATTGCTGCTGGAAAAAAAATCATGGTCTTGACTATGCAATCCATTTTGATAAAAGGGACAGTTAGATTACTCGTGATCTTACCAAACCTGAGTGTGATATGGGATTTCTTGATATTTTGCTGTCTTTTCTGTTTTTCCTCAATGCGAACAGACCCGGAGCTTTGTTTATTTCAGCAGGAACAAACATAAACAAGCACACAGATTTGTGTTGAAGCCCCATGGAAAAGAGAAGTTAGAGATGCTATTTTACAGGTTCGCAGCGACTATTTTATTTTTTCTCTCCTGTCCATCCCCTAGGTGTTTGACTGTGAGACATTTAATCGAGGGACTAGCAGTTTCATATCAGTAACAAAAATCAAATAATGCAAGATGATTTACTCCCCCTAGCAACTAGGGAGCGTACTCTTAGCAACCAGCCAAGCCCCGGGCTTCGGTGTAATCAGCTTGAAAATATTTCAATTATTGTGTTGATTTTAGTGGATTTGAGAGGCGGCTGGTGTGCGCCTTAGTACATTCAGCCCATGACCTGCAGTGGAAGGCATTGATTTAAACAGGTGTCAGAAAGGAAACGTAGAGGCAATTTAAATGGGAATAGGATAGCAAAGTCATTGAGCATTGTTCAGTGCATGTGTGACATCCACCCGATGCTGCCAAATCAATGCAGCTCAGCTGAACTAAAAAAATCTACCTGGAGGAATCATCTATCTGCCATGAACCACTGGAGCAAAAGGATTGCTTTTCTTTTCCTACGTAGCTTGGTGTCTTCTATTGTTTGTACAAAACAAAATGAGACTCTTTAGCACATTAGACTGATTGAAGACCAATTGATTCTGTCACTAAACGCTATATACTGTGTAAAACGTTATCTCTATTATTATCATTCAGTACAACTTTTAAAATAAAAGGTTAAAGGCCGTCCACATGTCCATTGTTTCAGTGAAAATGAATTAAGTACAAATACAACATGAAATAGATGGTTTAATGTTGAGTTAGAATCTACCATTTAGGACACAACCAAATTTTTACAAACTGTAACTTGGGATATAACTTTCCTCTTGGGAGCTTTGTTGGGTGACTGCCAACTTTATTTTTAATTACCAAATGTATTGTGAATCATCAGCTCCAGCTTCCCTGTTACTGCCAGGCAGGGTGAATCAAAGGCTAATAATTTGTTTTAAAAAAGTATTTTTTCTCACATCACCAAGTAAAGAATAGCTCTCTCGAGCTGTATTTATTTCAAGTGTCAAAGTTTAACTCCATAAAGTGCTATCATGTCAAGAACTTTACTGCTTTCCACGTCCTTTTTGTTCTCTGTAACTGCCGTGATATTTTCATCTTTGATGGGGCTTTATTTAGATAAGAGAGATTGTTCTGGTTTCTTATAGTGACACCATACCATACAGCAATTAAATGTGTTGCACTTGTTTTGTGCTGCCACTGAATTACTTGGATTTACTGCTTGAATCAAGCCTCATGTTGATAACAAAGCACCCACTGTTATAATGTGGGCATAATGTGTAGGTGTTATGTGTTATGTGAGCGTGTGTGCTCTTGTGTGTTTTTTTTTTTTTTGGGTTGTTTTTTTTTTTTTTTTTCTGGTGCTGATGATTTCTATTTATTTGGAAACAAAGACTTACTACTGTAGCTCAAAGTTCAACATTTATTGAAAATGCTGAAAATGTATAAGCACATCTTTGAATCAATGATCCCTCAGTCCATAACGTACAACCCCGTTTTCTTTTGCTTTACAGCGGAAGAACTCTCAAATCAAAAAGGATGGTATGACAGAGGGATGATATAACAATGCCTCTTTCATCTTTATATCTTCTTAAATCCCAATCAAGAGTTTCAAACCACGATATCCATACTTTGTTTTTTCTAACAAGAACAGTAACAGACTCAATGATCGAAGGTGTGGTAATCCAGCAACTCCAACAACTGTGTTCTGTGAGGTAAAATTACTGTTTTTGTCAGTGGAGTCTGGTAGTGATATGTAGTGATTTCTCTGGTTAAACAAAAAGGATCTTACTCTTTTATAAAAAGGTCTCTCTGTAGTAATTCTCTCCATAGACACTTATAACACTTAAAACAATCTGAGCCTGTCTGTGGCTAAAATAAGCACTTTAGTGAAAGTACTTTGCCGTGGACAATTACCCATTGGATTACATTGCAGCAGCTGTCTGCTGGTGCCGGGTACACCGGTCTTGCTCAATACTGCACTCATTCCAAAGATTTTTGTTCCTATCAATCATTTACACCCAAAATACATAGAAAAATAAAGCCCGGGTTCATAAATACCAAAGTCATGCTTTAATGATGCTTCAACTCATAATAGAGACAGAGTCTCTTCATATCCAGAAATAAGCAAGTGTTCAGTTGTTTGGTCTTTAGTTTACATAAAGTAGGAGGACAGTTGTGCTGTAAATGTTGAATTGCACTGCACTGCAAACAAACCCATAATCTGACCTCCTTCAAAAATGTATTTGCAGGAGCTACACTGCATATATAAGAGAGAGATAAAAAGACAAATACTAGTTACAATGAGCAAAGCAAGTATGTGCATAATTCATGAAGTATAAATGTTAGGAACCAGGGACACTGGATTTCTTTTGACCACTAATATAAAACTATTGTATAGCAAGAAAAGCAGAGAGGTTTTTAAGAGGAAGAGAATTGTGGACTGGGTGAAAGATGAAGGTGACACTACGCAGAGCAATAAACTGCTGCTCGTGACATGCTGAAGGGTCTGATTCACATTGGAGTTAGAATGGACTGATAGCCTTGTTTAGTGGTGAAGACACTTCACTGTCCTCAGTGCTGCTGATTTAAGATTAAAGGTCCTAAACACCTGCACAGGTGTTTACACTTATTTTGGCTCAGTCACTGATCCACCTCTTTTGCTTCTGCAAAGTTAAACTAACTGAACTTTTACATGAGGCTCTCCCAGCATCCAGCCAGTTTGAGAGACAGGATGCGACTGACCTCTCATTCAGGAGATACTGCTTGTTTAAATTCTTTCTTGCTTTTTTAAAAATCTTCACAGCAAAATAATACAAATGGCAGAGAAGGTCTGCTCACCACTGCAAGGACACGACATGCAAGGACACGACAGAAGTAATGAGTCAAATATATGATAAATAAAATTTACATGGCTTGTGGACTGCTAGCCATGCTAGCCCCCACTGTTTATGTTTGCAGCCCCACCCATGCTACTTCCTGTGCCCCTGCTTTTTGCCTCGTGAGTGAATTTCGCCAGGCAGATTTTGGTTTGGTTGCAGCTTCAGGGCTATGTGGGCACGTAAAGACTGTGCTTGCTTGACTCACTTAACCATTAGTTTTACAACTGGTTTAGGGCAGGCCAACTTGTAACTTTATCACTCTCTCAGTACTGTATATGGAGTTTGCTGGCCTCTCATAATTCCCAACATACTGTAGTATAAACATGATCTGTATTAAAAAGGGTTTATGATTCAATAATAGGTAAAACTGAAAATAAATGTAAATAACAGCTTCATGCCAGAATAGCTTACAACTTGCAGTATAGGCTTCTGTTAACAAGTGTAGTGTAGTTACTCATTAGGTATTGGATTGGTTACATATTAAAATATACATGGTCACAACTCCCCTCCATCACTTGATTGAGAGCTCCCTTCAACCACTCGGTGGGGAGGCGCTGCTCTAGGCAGCTATTTTCACTGGTGTTGAAAGAGTCTTAATTTGGGGCACTGGTAGTGGGTCTCATGAAAATGCACTGAGTATTCTTAATAGGACCCCGAGGTGGCGGGTACCATTGAGGTGATACTCTACTGTTATATGATAAGAGGGTGGGGTTGTCTAGTGTGACATTTTGTCAGAGGAAGCAGAATTTCTAGTAGCACCCCTGTGTGTAAAACCTTGTAGGCTTCTTAATTCATTACCAGCCACAGAAAAATGGGAAGACTACAGTCAGAGGTTATATTCAGTGGCAAGCCTGTATGGTTAAGTAAGACAAATTAAATTAAAGAAATCATATGTGATTTATACTTAATAGAACATCAAATTATGTTATAACTTCTTGTACTACACTATTACTGCTGTTGAAACATTAAAAGCATTACTTACTATGTGCTGGAGTATTCCCTTTGAGAATCACTGGCCAAATTGTAGATGTGAGATTTGAGAAGTCTGGAAAAAAAAAAAGAGAAACTTTAAGACACTGCACAGAGTAAAATTTTATAATCAAAGTACTGTAAAGCTGTAGAAAAATGAGACCTCAGCTCCTGACACCTTTCTCATGCAGAGGTTTTCTGTAAGAGCTTTTATTAGCTGGTCTGAAACACAGTGGGAGCACAGCAGAAACGGAAAGACAGGGCTGCTTCTGCCTGTAAGCAATTGGCTACCTGCTGAGGGTATGCGCTTGTACTGAGAAAATGACTTAATAGATACCACATGGAGACATATCAGAGCAATGTAGTGTTTTTTTTCATCTTAAGCTTCAACTATGCACAGTTTCTATACATATATATCCTGAGGTCTTTATGAAGAACAGTAAAAAAAAAAAAAAAAAAAATAGATCAAAAGATGTCAAGTTGGAAAGGTGCTAATGTGTGTGATCACATTAATCGTCTGACAGCATCTCACTTTTCAGTTAGTCCATTATGATTCACACTGATGTGAGGTCTAGGTGTCAGGTGTCATAATTTAATTGTGTTGTTTTCTATTTCTCAGGGATACTTGAGAGACTGGAAAGCAGAGTAATGCAGAGGAGTCCACCTCTGCTCTCTCTCACTCTCTCTCTTTCTCTTCCCCTCTCTCTCTGCTTAATTGGAGACACTGGGGGTTCACATCACTTTTCACTTTAATCTTGACCTTAGAAGATAAACCACTGATAAAGATGAGAATCATTATCTGCCCAGAGAATTCAAGGAATAATTTCCTCAGCTCATGTTCTATTCATTAATGGGAAAGCACTTTTGTAGTGGAGGATATCTTGAATTTGCAGACATGCTGTAAGATCTATGACAGATCAGGCTGTTGTCAGAAACTGTGTGCTGTCCGGACAATTATTTTTTGGAAAAAGGATGCTTTTAACAATATTTGGAAATTACATTTGCCAACTTCTAAACAGTTGTTTAGAATGGTCTCAGCAGGTAGGCTATCTCTAAAACAATTTTGAAAATCTGAAACATGACTACACATGACTCCTGTGAGAGCTCAGTCTGATGAAGTTGTCAAATTAGACCTCCTCTGAGAAACACTTCCATCAATTACTCAACAGAATAAAAATCATTTCCCAGTAAGGTTGCAGACTATCAAAAAAACAATGATAAATGTTTGCCCCACATTTTATCAATAAATTATTCAAGTTTATGCTCTGATGTTCTGAGGAGAAACAAAAGATCAAAAACTAATTTAACCTTTAACTGACCATTTGCTAATAATAACGGAGGCAGATTTATCACTGGAAATTCTAAGTAATTTTCAAACCAGTAGGCCCCTGATTTCAAATGGTGGTAGACAAAAGCTGGCTTCTCCATTTACAACTCTGACTGGCAGATGTTATCATTAAGCTAATGCTGACTTCATGAGATAGTTGGAGATGCCATCGTCGAGACTCTTTTCAAGCTGATTTGTTTTAAAATACAAAAGAAAAAAAAAACCTGTAAAAGAGGTATTAAATAGGCACTTTACATATGGATATTATGCTAATAGACTGAGTAAACTACTTGGGCAAAAAGTCAGCATCCTCACCAGCTGATGATATAACATGGAAATAGGGGAGCAACATTGCTCAGTGAAAAGCTAATTGTTCTGAGTGCTACCAAGGAAAAAGGTAAGATCAAACTGTTAAGACATTCTAACATATTCTTGGTGACCTGCTTGGCTGATATACTTGTTTGTATTTTCAAACAATACATTTGCACTTTAAACCCTTCAAGAGAAACGTAATGCTATCTCACATAATATTGGCTGGGGTTGTTGGAGTGTAAACTTCCCCAAACCAAAGAGCAGGACAGAGCTGCTAACCTTAGCCTACTCTCTGATATAGTAGCAGGAATATACAATGGAAGTGCTAATGGAGAACAGAGCTTTTTTTTAATGTCAGTCCAGTATTTTTGAGGGCAAAAAGAGAAACCACCACCCAAACTCTTTATAATACATATATAATATGTATATAATACATATAATAATAATACAATAGTATCACTATCATAACAGCCCAGTGACTACCCATTCAACATGTCAAGAAATCAAGATTGACAGACCTGTCACGTCAATCAGAGGTTGCTAACCTCTGACTGGACAGTCACTGCTTGGGGCAAGGGTTTAGCAAACTCTCCACGACTATGTTTTCCCAGCTTTGATACTTTATAAAAACCATACAACGTTACATATATATTATGAACAATCAATGGCTGTATTCCAGTCTAATTTTACATAGCATTTCTGAAAGCATCCTCAAACCCTACTACTTGGGCTTGGCATCATACAATATGTGCCTGTTTGAAGGAAATACTAGCATTGCACATGAGAGAGGCCGCTGACTGCCTTCCATCAAGGACAAAGTCACCTTCCTCTGGAGGAGAATCCAGTCCTCTGAGACACACTGTGGCTTGTGAGTCTACTGCCAGAACTAGGTCAGCTCACCTCTTTGCTGGAAGTTATACTATTATTTCCTTAATGTTGTCTCTCTCCCAGTGTGTGACTTTCCTTGTGATTGACTTGTTTGGTGTATTCTCCAGCCACTGCTGGTGACACAACCACCAACAAACATTTGTGGCACAGAACAGCAATTTAGCAGCTACGGGTGCTGTGGTAACAGGCAGACAGATTAAGCTACACATGTTTGCTTCTGCACACAATCTTTGAAAGGTCTGTGTGTCAAATTTGATGTATTGTCAGGAGAGGAAAAACCTTTAAAATATCCTTATGGATTATATCAGCATTCTTGAAAACATGTATAGAAAAACAATTGGGCAAAAACATGGATATCTGTAACATTTTGCAATTTTTGTTTGATGCGATGGTGTAAAATACTGTTTTTTTGTCCGACTGTGCTGAATATGACGTGGCCCACTCATTTTCTTTCAAGCATTACCAGCTGAAGAAGAAAATGTAAAACATCCTCTTAATCAAAATAATAATAATAATAATTATGTTTTCAGTTTGTGAAAACTGTGACATGTATACACAAACTTGTTGCCCTCTGTAAAGCTCTACAGTAGCTGCATCTTGACAAAACAATAATTGGAACAAATGGAACACACACATATGTACATATACATAATTCATTTATGGCTCAACATTAAGACTTACGGTGTCAGAGGATGCTTTATTACCATGACTTACTAGTACCATGAACGGGTTAAGCATCACATTAGATCATCTCAAATTTGGTCACGACTGATACACTTAGTTTTGAATCAGTAAAACTAAAACATCACTCTGAATCATTAAAACAAAGATCTAATGAACACATTACCATCTGTCCTTCGTGCAAATTTAGCCTCCAAATCAGTAAATAAATAAATTCAAAGAACCAAATCTGCAAACAGTAAACCTACTGGGGACCAGTGCATGGAAAAAATAATTCTGATACTGAGTTCATAACACTATCTGGATTTAAAGAAAGGGAGAATGTGACTGTACTGCATGCATTTCTCTTGACTGCCTATACATCTGGCTTAAGAAGCTGCAGGTGGTGTTTTAATTATTTCTTCCCTTTCTTAATCACTTATTTTGAAAGCCCTGTCTGCTCATCGATATCAGAGAAATGAATGTTATGTCTTAAAATGTTCCTTCCTTGATGCAGTGATGTGTTTCACTGTTGAAAGCTTTACATCAGAAAAAAAAAATTCCCAAATGTATAAAATAAAACAATTTTCTATCAATCATTATTTGAAACGCTTAAGAACTTCTAAAGCAATAGTGCAATAATAATCATATCTGTATCAAATTGAATTACTGCCCAGACCTAGCACACCATATGTATGAGATATAATTTGAAGGTGGGGTGTTAGTGAAAAGCAACTTTTCTATACTCAGACAGCACTCTCTGGATAAAGCCACAATACCCCCCCTGCTTGACACTGACTATCGTAACTGGATGTTCTGGCATCACTCAAGGAATTTCATAAATTAACTTTTGACAGTTTCTGTAAGCCCACACTATATTCTCTGGAGTAAAGTGCGCTGCAGAGCAGCCAATAACCTGTTTCTTGGAGATAGTGGCCTTGCCATTTGTGTTGACAGAGAAATTTGTATGAAGTACCTGCCCGCATCCAACTTGTGAATGGACGACTCTCCAACCATCTAAACACGGTGGGGTGTTTCTTCACTGTTGCCCTTAAACTCTCTTTCCATCACCTTATAACTGACAAATATACAACAAAGGCACAGTATACAACCAACGCTGAACTTGACTCAGTGGTTGCAAAGGCAGGGACAACTATGAATATCTGACATTTTCTCTGTTTCAAGTTATAGTTGGTATCGGTGGTGATGAGGTATTATTCTCTTCGACAAAGTGGTCTTAAATCAAGCTCTGTAACTTGCAGACTTTAACTAGCTGTTTCTGGATGTGTCTCACTTGGGTTACGCAATTCTCATCGGAAATAACTGTTTCCGGTAAAGAATAGATCTTATGAATTGTTTTCTTATGGCTATGTCTTTATGTTCCATGCTAGTGCTAAATGCTGTAGGCTGGCTTCTATGAGCTGGGTGGTACAACAATCACTTTTGTTGCTCCATTTGATACGCTCCATCCGAACACCCATTTACTTATCAAGACATTTGAAATGTCTCCAATGCCATAATGTCCACTATCCATATAGGTGTAGTTGAATAGCCAACCACAATGCCATTCCTAAGCTCCTATAGCATGTTGAGTTTCAGAGCTGGCACATTTGACATCAGACTTTATTGTCCATCGCACTTGGAGCAAGCAAAGTAAAACATTCAGATTCAATCTGAATACACCTTTTTTAATTAAAAGCTTGCTAAACTTTGACCAACTGTGTAGATACTTCAAACTGCTCCTTTTAAAACTTTCTGCCCAACTGCAGTCAATATGATGGTTTCTGAGAATATGAACCCCCTAAATCTGCTACCAGTCTGTACTGTTCTGA
Source organism: Lates japonicus (assembly GCA_033238685.1). Classification (NCBI taxonomy): domain Eukaryota; kingdom Metazoa; phylum Chordata; class Actinopteri; family Centropomidae; genus Lates; species Lates japonicus. Next base: position 5,764,612 of record BRZM01000007.1, read on the forward strand.
GAAGTCCACATGGGACATTGCTCTGGAGCTGTGTCCTCTTCTTCCCTGGATCACAGCAATATCTTGCCTTGGATATGGTCTTCTGAGCCTTTGGGATGTAGTTGTTGAACAAAAGATAGTTTCTGAGGCTGAGGATGTTTCCTCCTCCAGGGTTCTTCTTCTGAGCTACATGCAGCCTGGTGGTGATTCACATAGATCAACAAGAAAGCATCAAAAGACATTATAGGGTTATTGAACTATGAAATCCCATACTGGAGACCTCTAGCACTGAGTTACCTGGCTGCACTAATTTGCCCACTGCTGCAGTGGCAACTGGTTCCTGCTTGGACAGATAAATGGCATAAACGAAAACCAACTCTCCTTCTCATCACCAGAACCCAAGATCCTGCAGGTGTATGGTGGTTTTAAGATAGCTCAGGCCTGATACTCAAAACATGATTTAGCAAGTAGTCCATGAGATATCTGCAGCTCGAGCAGGAGTGAAACAAGGTAGTTTCTAACTTGTCCTTAGATGCATACAGTTAAAGCAAAACTGCTGTGCCCCAGTGCTAAAATTAGTCTGGAGGCGTCCATCTAGGATCCTTTTTTTTTTAACCCTAACCTTTGCCTGTTTCCTGGTCTTAGCTACTTATGATATTCTGACCTCAAGCGTGGAAGGTTCACTCTTCATTTGTGACATGAGGACTAGTGTTAGTGTTCCCTCACTTTGTCTCCTGCCTCCTTGAAAAGCTGTTTCAGGGCCTAGCTCCACTGCCTCAGCTGGCTAATCATAGCTACTGGTCATTCGTACTCTGCAAACCTTTTAGAAGAAGGCCGATTGCTGTTGTGCCTGGAGTTTTTTTGTCAGTGTCACCTTCCCTCTTGGACGAGGATTGCTTTCCATTCTTGTTGAACTAAAGCCACTCCCAATTTGTTAACTCACCTATATCTCATACTCTCGCTTAGCCACCAGCACATGGAGGGTCTAGTCTGATTATGTGCTGTCTCATGTGCTGGCAGGTCCTGGATCTCACTGTTGAAGTTGTATCCATGTGATTAATCCGAAAGCTCTTCACCAAGCATGTCATCTTGGCCTTGGCCACATGCTGATGTTGTAAAAGGACTGAAGAGGCCATCAGAAGGATATTTGAAGACTCTAAATACATCATCTACATGTGGGCAATAGTCTGCCAATTAGCCTACACAAACATGAAAATGGAGCCAATTAGAAAAAATGGATTTCATTGTAAATTGTTTTGACCATATTCTTTCAAAAATAGAATCACGAGAGAAGGTGCTAATTGGTTTGCTTACGTAGACAGATATGTATAGACTAGCATGTATAGATATATTGCCTTACAACGTGGTATTAACATTTCTATATATTAATGCAAGACATTATTATTCTCATAACTTATGTGTTAACAGAATCATAGTTTCAAAATAACGCAAATCTTATGTCTACTCTTAAAAAGAGCACATGCCACCAGTTTTAATTATCATCAACAGAAGACTGACCTCTCAGACGTCATTTAAAGGCACCTGAGAAGATGTTGCGGAGCTCATTCACATTCCTCTCTGCCATTCAAAGTGAGCAGTCATGTAGGCTATAAGATAATGCTTACCACACTCAGTCTGCCATACAAAAGTCAGCAGCCTTTCTAGTTTCTGAGGGTTATAGTGGCTTAAATATGTCATTTTATTTGCCCATTTGCTGCTTCATTTTTGAATGGCAGTTGTCTAGAAGATATTTGATTTTGAACTATACCTTTAATGTACAGCCTACACTTGACAAGCTATATCAACTGTACATGCAGTAAGTTCCAACGCTACCCAAACAAGGGCATTTAGACTCACCACACAGTGAAATACATTCCAAACTGGGTGTGTTTATCTGGTTTATTATTTTTATTAATCTCACATTGAGATGTGGACTGATGTTTTCAAGCCACAAATTCACCTAGCCGAATCAGTATGCAAGCTTCTGGTAGAGAAATCGCGCAACACTTGATAGCTATGACAATCTGGGACAATTGCTGTCAAATTGCTCCTCAAAATTAGTCATTACTTAAGTACTTTTATATGGTCTTCCAAGAATTTATGATACTGAGATACTGTGGTAGAACGTCAGAATAGGACATCGCAAAACTTGCTCAAATATCACTTCAAACACTTGACACATGATGACTTCAGCATGGTTTTCTGAAAGGAAGAAGCTGTCAGGTTTAAGTACTAAAGACAATCAACCATAAGAGGGTAATTTTTTCATTTGCTTTTAAATCTATGTCCAAACATATCTGCTACAGTTGCCTTATAAGACCCTCTCACCCTTAAACCACCAAGACTTTTTTCCTACACATAATCTGATCAAATTTTTTCTAATATTTTCTTTTCCCTTTAAATTGTTAGGTTGTGTAATCCAAATGCACAATGAAAGTCACTTTAGATAATGAGGCCAGACAGGTAGCAACAGGTGTGACCACTTTGAAAAGACTCCTCTAACCTCTCACGTCATCATACAAGGATGCAAGGGCTCTTATTGTGAAGAGGAGTCTAATATGTAATCCTTCCCTACAGCTATTCCAAGACAATATGGAGCCGACATAATGCAGAAATGTGTAATATTTAATGAGAAAGACATGTTTAAAAAGAAAGAGGAAAATGATGTGTTATTGCACTAATGTTATTGCACTTAGGAATACTACCAGCCCTTCCTTCAACTTCAAAGTAAAAAGACGATTGTAATTGTTTGATTACTCACTGAGAGACAGTTAACTGTATTATTGTCACGTTTTGCTAACACTAGTTCTCAAACTTTAACATTAAAGTTTCTGTTTCTCTGTTTTTGTTTGTAAGCCACTCTCCCACAGTTACAATATGAGGGAAAAAGCTATCAAAAATAGAAAATGTGTGAATATAACCACAGTAATCAGCATCTAAAGCAAGTTTAGAAATAGATTTTTGCCCTTTTGCCAATATCTATCTTTTTAACCTCATAGAATCTGTTCACAGAATGTGGTCTCTCATTGTTCCCTCATTACTATTATATTTTTATCTTTTACTCTTAGGTCACTTCTCACACCACAAGTAATCAGTAAATGCAGTGTTCTGTATGGTCAATCATTTCAGCCTCAATGTTGTGGATGTGAAATGCACTTGTTTGCTATACAAAGAGATATTTGTTCAATTTTAAAGAGCTTTTTTTAAGGAAGGTAATGTGGAATACCTTATTTATCAGAAAGCTGACATCTATACTGTCATGACAATTGGTGTATCATGTCACTACAGCACTAACTCTGATGCAAAGTAATAATAAAAAAACTAAACTTGTATCCTTCCTTATATCCCAGTGCAGACCAGCACCCCACAGTATATGATGAAAAAGCTTTTTTTTCTTCATTTCCTTTGTATGCCATGTGTTTTCCTGTGTGTTGAATTGTTTTCATAACTGAAGGAGATTTACTCAGTACACACAAGTTTGTGGAAACCATTACTTACATCATAGGCATTATGATATTTTACAGCAACATAAATAAAGATGTGATATTTTGAGCTTACTGAAGCAGATATGTTCAGACTTTTAAAGTCAGCTATCCAGGGTAAGATCAATAAAATATATCTTTACATTTTGTGAGCTTAGCTGTTATTTGAAAGTCATCAACCCCAAAAAACAGCTTGATTTTTGTCAGTGAAAATTAAAGACAAAATCAAAGTGCAGATGGTTAAATGGGCTGTAAGGTCAATTCATCTTATTTAGCAAAGACCAAGTACAATTTTAATGAATCTTTAAATTCGCCTAAATTTGAGTTCTGGATTTTTTTTTTCTTCGCGTTAACAGCACACAGAAACCTGAGGTGCGAATATTGAAGTGTTATTAACTACATTTTGATTAGAGGGGATTTTTCGCGAAAGACTCCGAGATAATTAAAATTATTTTAAGGATCGTCCAGAAATCAATGCAGATGGTAATTTCAGGCTTATCCCAGGTATGCACAGGAAAGATAAGAATGATTAAATCCACCGGCGCATTAATGAGTATGAGATGTAAAATAATCCTAAAAGGCATGGCAGAGTTGCTGCAGGAGAAGCCAAATGTCAAGTGCCATTTTATTTTATAGAGGATCCTTTTTTTTTTTTTTTTTTAAAGGGACAAGGTTCTTTCTTATCCAAACTGAGCCTTCAGAGCCTCTAAGATCTCATACAGCAACACAAAGCGCACAAGAGTAGCCTGTGCAGACAGACGGATTTATGGCGAGAACACAGGTTGTCCATTTGAGTTGATTTGAGCGTGAAACTTGTAAAAATCCTCCCCTGTCACAGTTGTTTTGAAAATTCATTAGAGCAATTGTGAAATAGCCTAGACTATGACACTCCACATGATAACGAGAAAACATTATTAACACATATTTTTGTGTTGTGTAAAGTGTTCCTTGAAGTAAAGGTTAGAGCAGTTTTTATAATAAAAAATAAAATTCATTATGGATAATAATCCATTTCTGCAATAAATAGCAAATAGCACAATTCTACATTTAAGACAGTCATCCGGCGTAGTAAAAGAGATCAATTTATGTCTAATCTGACTCAGTTTACTTGGATATAATATGGAAAATAAACCAATATGATGCCTGTGATGGAAGCTGCTATAAAAACATTTGGTTAGTCATTTAGCTTGAAAATGAGAGGCTTATTTCTGAAGACGCTGCAGCTCGCATGCTGCAAATGAGAGACTCTCAATATCATGGCCATAATTAATTGCGCAAATTTGTTTCTATTAAATAAAACTAACACATACTGAGAAAACTCTATTAGCCTTAATTAAGCTTGATATCCTAATTTAGGGAAATGTGTCGTTGAAAACAAGCCGTTTTGGTTGATTTTTTTCTCTGTCTTTCTCCGATAGTGAAAAGCCTACCAGCTTTCTGCCTTTGGGCTGCTTTTCCTCCTTTGAGAGTTGGAAATGAGAAATGGAAATGGAAATACCAGGAGGTGCTAAATTAGCTGCCTGATCTGCACTTATTGCCGCATACAGGCCCCTATTACTTTGCCAATCTGTGCCTCTCTTTTAGCATTCCGGGCATGGAGAAGCTTCGAGATAGCAGATTTATCAAATGGGAAAATGAATGCATGATGATCAGTTAAATTGAAAATCAGCGTCTGCATGACAGCCCGACCTGACACCTCCGTAATTAGAAAGAAAAATGATGGCGTCCGATGCATAATAGAGCAAAAACAATTTACACTCTCCCATAATGATCCGGCGTTCAAATTGAAAATTTCTCCGGGTATAAATTGAATTCATAAAGTATGATTCATGGACGACACATCTCCTGGAGGCTGCCTGGGCATATCGATTGATAGTTTGTCTTGAATCATGCAGCGTGCAGCTCTCAGGCAAGAAAAGCTTAACTACTTAAGCAAATCGCTAATTTCACCTTAAGGCCACCAATGTGCAGCCAGCGATACTCCTATTCAGTGTGCTAATGAATTATGGATGAACTGGGCAGACGTCCCAAATAGCCTAAGAGTAGCATGGAAAAATACACACCGAAGAATCTTAGGGGTTATTTCAAATTGGCCCCGGTTATCCTACAGTTTAGTAAATACACCTTGTATCTCTGGATTTCTAAAGAATTGACAACCTATGAGTTTAGCAATTCCGCTCGAGTAGTTCCTATAAAACAACAATGAAAATATGTGGGCTGTTGTAGTGAAATAAAACTGGAAGTCCCCTGGAAACTTCAGTTAATAGGAAATTAAAAATCCTTTAAACTCACTGGTGACTAGGATATTATTGAAAACGTATAGAGACATCATAGAAGATAATAAAAATAAATAAACAGCACAAAGTACATTAGGAGCATCTATAATCTCAGCACTGTAAGCACCATGCAGACACCTCTAACCCCACAGCCCAAGCAGGCCCTAATCTCTTGCATGTTCACTGTGTGTGCCCTGTTGGCTGCGTCTGCCCCTGCCCCCCACACCAACCTAATAAGACATTGCTTCCTAAAGCAAACAGCTGCATGGGTCGAAATTTATGTAAATATTTTGAAAGGGGACACTGGCTCAGAAATTCATTTGCGCCGGCTCAGACGTAAAGCTCACCCCTCTGATTATTTTCAATTTATTTGCAAATCAAGACCCAAAGAGAACACTAAAAAGGGGGCTTGTGGGTTTTAACAAGGGGCTATGGGTAGCTCCACATATAGCTGGGCTGGATGTTGTTTTTGTTTTTGTCTTAAGATATTTTATTCTGTTATTACACGCCACACACATGCAGCCTCGACATTTCTTCTTTGGGTCGACTGTGATATTGTGGTCAACGCTGCTAATATTGCAAAAGGGAGCAGATGTCCCAGATCCTGCGCGGCTTCCCTGGGGACCACCAACCCTATTAGAACAAATGTGTTCTGCTATTGTAAATAGGCACGTTTGCCTCAGCCCGTCCTATTACAGCCGACGCATGATCAATAGGCTGATAACACAGAAACATCAATGTAAAGCGACAGAACAATGAGGGATATCATCGAACATCTATCTTAATATAGCCCTGCTACAAGGGACCCTGACAAAGTGGAGAGAGAGGGAGATGAAGAAGAAGGAAGGAGGGGAAAAAAAGCTCATGAAAATGCCTCCCCACGAATCCCCATCTCCTATCCAATATGCACAAACACACACACTCCCAGCTGCCGGGGCTATTATTTTCCTATTTCAATTTGACACCCAGGCCTTTTCATGCTAATTCTATTATTCTTGGAAGTTTATGTGATTTCATATCACTAGAAATCGGTAATGTATTATAACCCCCTTTGAGCTAAAATAAACTGAATCCCCCTGCAGTAGCCACCGGGAAAATAATTACTTTCATATCAAAACTCTGCAGGAGTTGAGCGGGTCCTTTTCGCCTCAGGCTCGTAACCTCATTTCAGTGGGGGCTTATAGATGAATAAATTTGTTAAGGCAATATACAAAGTACAACATGAGATTTCTTAAGAAAGCCCTTCCTACTGTACTGTAGTGCTGCACTGTTATGTGCTGCTATTTAAGGTCTCACACGGTTTGAGGTGCTTGTATACAATAGATTTATTTAAGAAAAACCTTACATATATAAATAGTATAATACCTTTTTACAGCTCTTGAGGATTTTTGTTGGTCTCGTGGTCTTGTGTTTTTTTTTCTTGACAAGTTATCACACATTAAAGGATATCTAGAGACTCCTGACTCTCACACACACACACACACTCGCAGAGAGAGAGAGAGAGAGAGAGAGAGAGAGAGAGAGAGAGAGAGAGAGAGAGAGAGAGAGAGAGAGCACACCATTGTCAAAATATCAGCAGATTGGGGAAAACCTAGAGATAAGATGCAAAGATGTAGTTTCTGGTTAAGCTTTGGCCTAATGAAGTGTGTGTCGTTTAGAGGCTATATCTGTATGTTTCTGCGTTTTGCTTTTTTTTTTTTTTACCCCCGGTGATTTATTCCATGTCGACATCTTCTTTAGAGTCTGTCTTTGTTTCTGCTGGACTGTCACTGAGGACAGACTCGGGGTGGTCCTTTCTCTCTAAATGCTCTTTTCTGTCTGCATCGACAGGCTTAATGAGTTGTGGACTGTGTTCGTGGGTGAAAGTCGAATCGCTGCAAATAACAGAGGTCTGAGTAGTACTTTTGCCAGTGGAAAAGGCGGCCCTGGACGGGCTGGTGTGCGGTGAACTTGTCTTGTCCTCTGATCCCGCCTGTCCCTTTTGTGTGGCGTCCGCAGAGTCCGGCGAGCTGCTCCTACATCCCGCAGAGCTCGCGGAGACGCTGCAGCGGCCACTGGGCTGGTTTCTCTCCGCCGGTGTGTCACTGTCAGAGTTCGCTGCTGCTGTCGTTGCTGTCTTCAGAGCAGTTTGAGGAACAATGAATCCAAGCGGCTGTGTAATGGGATAGAGCAGGAAGTGTCCTTTCCCTATCAAAGGCCGTGAGGAGGGTAAGGCCGCGGGGTTGCGTCTCGGTCTGGAGTCCGAAAGGAGGCTCTCGACGCTAAAAGGGTTGAGTTTCTGCAGGCTGGAAGCTCTGTCATTGTTGGAGAACAGGCTTGACCGGTGGCTGGCGTCGGTCGAGTCCAGCTCGGATCCGCCAGCATCCTGGTCCAAGTGTCTTTGGTTCTGGTTTTGGGTCTGGAGAGGGTGAGGTGTTTGGTCGCAGCTCGAATGCCCCTCCATAGAGTCAAAAGGCGGGCCCGAGTTGTGTTCACTGTCGGTCACATGCGACACTCCGCTGTCGCTGTCTGATCCCGGGGTGTGAAATAAATCCCCAGAAACGAGCTTGTTCTGGGACTTGAGCAGCCGGCGCTCCTGCTTTCGTTTCTTCTTCTCCAGCCTGTCCAGCTCTCTCCGGGCGATCTCCTCCGGGTCCATGGGCTCCCCGCTGCAGGTGGTGGGGTGGGCGTTGTGAGCAGGTCGACCTGGACCTTTCTTTGTGTTCTCCTTTTTCCTCCATTTGGCTCTGCGATTCTGAAACCATACCTGCAGAGAGAGAGAGAGAGAGAGAGAGAAACCGATGAAAATATGTGTAATGTGCACTTCTGTCACTACGAGGGGGAAATTAATTAGACCAAAATTTGTCGATGTCCTAACAATATGGTAATTAAACAAATAGTGAGGGTACATCTTGCTCTTACTGTTTTGTATGCAGGCCTTTAATTAGGCCTTTGATTAAAAAACAATCTGTGCATGAAGGCAGGAAAAAGTTAGGGGTAAGGACTAACAAAAGAAGGTTTGGTTTGACATAATAACTGAACTACAGGTCAGTTTTACAAGTCTTAAAAATGATGTTTTTCTAATGCAACCTCTGCATTGGAGTAAAACTTTGTACGCTTCCACTTCCCTGCTTTTTCATCAACAGAAATATTCCTATAATAAAATAAAATAAGTCCACATATTCATTGATACAATTAAACTGAATTACTATGCCCTAAATATTTCTGGTCTTTGTTTATCCAGGATGGTCAATAAATGTGAAAAATATTAAGTCATGGTTTCTGAAAAAAAATATTTTATGAAAAAAATTAAAATGACAAAATATCAGCCCTCAATAATTTTTCAAAATAAAGGCGCAATTAAAATTGATTTATTTGACTAACGTAAGCCATGAAAGGTCAGACAAGACACACACACATGCAGCCTGTCCTTTAAATTACTTTAAAATGATTACTAAATATATATTATGACCCAAAATCTTCCTGTGCTACTTGAGGGATTACTCTATATTTTTTCAGAAATTGAAGCACTGAACCGTTGCCACGAATAAATAATAAACAAAGGAATATAGATACACACACAAGCTCAAAATCACGAATACAAATATACATAAAGGAACAAAATAAATATTTACCTGAACCCTTGATTCTATCAAGTCCAATCGGAGAGCCAGTGCCTCCCTCATGAACACGTCCGGATAGTGGCTCTCGTTAAAAGCCTTTTCTAATTCCTCCAGCTGCCAACCAGTGAAATTTGTGCGAGTTCTTCGTCTCTTGCAGCCAGGGCTATCTTTGTCTGGGTCCACCGAGTCTAACAGCAGAATGAGAACACATGTAAACAAAGGATAAATTATCTTTTAAAAATTACCACATTTTCACACCATTTTAACAAGATCGGTTTGATGTGCGAGCAAATCGTTTTGCGAACTTTAGAGCTGAAGGAGGAGATTGCATTTGAGATTTTTGCAGTCTATAGCCTGTACTACACATACAGCTGCAGCTTCTATCAAACCTGTCGCCTTCTCTGAATTAAGAGGAAAGCTTGATGTTAACACAAGCTTTCCCCCTTGCTCTAGTATTTACTGACTGACAGGAACATTGTTTTTTGCTCGGGTGCATCTTCAGCTTTCGGTAATGGAAATGAAGTGAGAGGCGAAGAATACTCCTCTGCTTGCCTGTGTGTGTGTGAGAGAGAGGTTTGGCATGCCCTTAAAAAAACACCACCAAGAGGATAACTTGTATCGCAATATCCTGTCTTTGTTTCTTTCTGTTTGCGTCTTTGTGCAACCAGCCAACCTTGGTGTTATTGTGTAGTATATAATGTGGCTTACCTGTCAGTTTGTACTGCTGATTATCTCCATTCATCCCGCAGCCCGAAGACAAGAGGGGGTTGGAATTACCCACGGAAGCCGTGCAGGAACCATTAAGTAATCCGTCTATTGAGAAAGGAACCGCGGACGCAGATTGAAGTTGATGCCCGGCTAATTCGTAAACGTGATGGTGGCTCAGATGGTACGGGAAGCCCACCATCCCGCCGAGAGAGCCTCCGAACTGGGCGTGAGGTGGATCCAGTATCCTGCTGTCCATCATCCCGCAGGCAAAAGGAAACGACGTCTGGAGGCCGGCGATGGGAATTTAAAAAGCATGCAGTGAGTGTGGCCAACGAGTAGGGGACATGATGTGAAGGGAGGGATGAGCTGTACTTTATCCACATGAACCTCCCAATAATTAGCCCAGGCTCTGGGAATATGAGACCCAATGAGAAGCGGTAATGGACTCTGACGTCAGAGACGCACTCTGCAAACGCTCCCCGTATCGATTGCTAATTAAAGCTGACATCCACCTCAATAAACAATATCAGAGCTGTCACAACAAGACAGGAGGGCTTTGATAAGAACTACATCGCAACTACACGGGGGACCCACCGGGAGGAAGGGCTCACTGAATCCCCGGGAAGGAAAGGCTACAGGCGGATAGGCTGGGCCAGAGGCTCCCGGACTTTTTGTTCACAGGAGAACCTGCACATAGATGAATATTAGACCAGATTGGACAAGAAAAAGCACCATATTTTTATCCAAGCTAACACCTTAGCTATTTCCTATTACTTTTTTCTTCTTCTTCTTCTTTTGAGTATTATTACTTTGTATTTTAAATATTGGCACATTTCCCGAGGAAGTGGCAGAGAAAAGTGAAAGCTGGTTTTTAAAAGAAATTGGAAAATATGAACTCATAGTGTATTGTTGAATTAAAAATATACCTTTCCCCGGGGATGCCTGCAACCCCTCTGTGGACTGCGAGACCCCCTGTCGTCCCTGAGCCCCACTTTGGGAACCACTGGATTAGGACCCCCCCCCCCCCCCCCCCCAAAAAAAAAAATGTTAGTTATGGATCATGATTTAAATACATTAAAAGCTTTACAATCAGACAGGTTCACGTGCACGGCGTTAAACAAATAGGGTGAGTGCTGAAATATGGGTTTATTTGGGGGTGGAGGGGGGCTGTGATATTGCTGAAGGCACAAAGCGAGGGTGAAACTATAATATTTTACTGTTACAAGGCGAAAGCTTCAGTTACGAGCAACGATGTGTTATGAACAAAATATATGACCAAATAAAGGGAGGCTTCAACTACTGGAGACCAAAAGCACAAGGACAATGCAAGAGAGCAGAATAAAATAGTAGAAAATGCCATAGTCATGTGTGCATTACAGGCATTCACAACATTTCCTGTCAGGAAATTGGAAAGCTCCTCCACTTGTGCAACCCCTGCACTCAATATGTGACTAGCCTAAATCCTATCTGCTCATTAGGTTTTCAAATAATTAATTCGACTTTATTTATCCCAAGTCTGGCGCTGTCATAATGTTAATCAGAGTTGAAATTTCGCACCCCACTCATTCCCTGACCCTTGGCACCCGGATTGGCATGTTGTAATAACCTGAATCTCTCAACAGAAGCTGCGATAATTGTTACCCTATTAGCATGCAAATTGTTTAATTAATATTATTATGAGGAAGTATATAATCCGCTCGTCACTTGACCCCCAAGCCCAAATAACAACCCCTCTGTATTTCAATGTGCAGCCCTACATTTTAATGAACTCCTCAGAAATGATCTCGCCTATTTATCCATCTTCCTTTTTAGCAGCAGTGTGGGCTTGTCTTTGAAGCTCTCCCCTTCTTTGTATTTTAACTTTAATTTTAACGCACATGGACAAGATCTTATGAATAATTCCTCCCCATTCATTTCTTTTTTGAACATCTAAAATTCAATAATTACTTTTCGTCAATTCCAAGCATATACCATAGGTTGCTGCCCCCAACCTAACTCTGCACACACGTACGCACACACACACACACACACACACACACACACACACACACACACACACACACACACACACACAGGGGCTCAATGAAAAGCAGCCCTTGACACAGTCTCCAGAGACATTGCATTTAAATCCGTTTTTCTACAACCGGGTGACATTGTCAGATTCTAGCTTTAATTAACCCGATAATAAGGCGAACAAGGCCAGCATTCAGTCGCGCTGTTGCCCTGCCTTGTTACCTTTTTCATAACTGGCCCTTTTGGCAGCTGTTCAGAGGAGAAAATAATAATAAAAATATGTTTTTTCCCCCCCTTTGTTGAGTCTTTTGTTGCAGCAGGACACGTCGTCTTTATTGCCTTTATGTATTGTTTGGTCTGAATCAATAAGAGCACAGGGCCTATAGACTAATTGATTAACTTTCCATCCAAAGAGAGAAACTCCAGGACAAATAAATGGTGAAGGCTGACAGATACACCTCAACACATTTCACTGTTTTCCCCTTTAAGTATTTTACTAAAATAAGCTGTGTTATATCACTTACACAGAAAATAAAGGAGAAGATGCCCCCTTTGATAAACTGTAAGTGTAAATTTGTGGGATTTCAAAACAGTTTTGTGGGAAAACAGCTCACCCTTTCTAAAACAACTAAATATTAATGCTGTATTACTTTTGCTGACATTTGACATTTCACTGCGTGTGACTGCCTTTAACCTCAAGGCTTATTCAGATGTAACCCATCACCTCAAGCACAGTTTATAAGATAAAACAGCCCGTTTCCCCTTTAGAGACATATTTAAATTCATTCTTAAGAGCAACTGAAAGATACTATGACCTGTGACACACACTGAGGCCTGGGGAGTGTATCATATCAATGATAAGACGATGTTTATCTCTGATACTCAGAGCTACACACATTAGTGTTGTTTTCCTCTGTTGCTGCCTCATATTGAATGTTTCTTTGGTCATTTAGGAGTGTTGCTCTAATCACTCCCATAACTTGACTGCTATAGGCCGTATGAGTCCACTACTGACCACAGTGATGGATTAGGTGGAGAAAAACAGCAGTGGCACTGATGGAGCACATGCATAAGCCCACCAGCAACAACACAAAGTCCCTCTACACTCACTCATTCACTTATTAAACTCTAATCAAGAATTAAGAAGTCCAAAACATTATTATGAGCACGTTTTCCTTGACTTTTTATATGCATCAAAGTTTTGCAGCTACACAAGCAGAAATCAGCCACTTCTGCTTGCACTTTATCTAAATAAGTCTCTTTAATGCCAACTTTTTGTGTTGTCTGTTTGTCTGAGTCTCCTAAGAGGATTTTGCAGCTGCACACTCACCTGACTCCTGATAACCAGATAACTATGAAATTCATCTGAGTGCCAACTTAATATGGGTGTTCAAATGATACACCCCACCCCACCCCACCCCAAAAAAGACACAGGCCTTATCAACATGCCCATCCAACACTGATGCCTACTTTAGCCGCACAGAATCAAATTCATTTTTAATTAGGCAGGCAAATTAATAGGCAGCAGTTTAGGAGTTTAATTACTCAATTAACTTCACGCACGTTAATTTTTAACTATCTAAATTAGGTTGCACATTATTCGATTTGATGATAATTATAGAATTAAATCTAAATTAATTGTTTTGGATGATTTGGATGAACTAGATGCAATTCCAATTAAACAGTAGGAAAAAAAGGTCTGGTTGCCATTTTAAGCTCGCAAATCCTTTGATTCGATTTTAAGCAAGAAACTCTGCCTCGAAAATTTTCCTCTGATCCTACAAATTCTCTCTCCCTCTAATCCCACAATTAAAAGTTTCCTCCCATCTAATTATCTGTAATTGTGCCGCTGTCAAAGTAGAATGGAGAAGTGAAAGCGATTGATTTGGACTTTTAATTCAGTTCATTTCTGATAGAAGAGAAAGTAATTCCCTTCAAATTACCTCATTCAATCCTGACACCCTAATGCCCTTCAAAATCTTTTTTCTCTCCCCAGCATTTATATATTAAAAATGAAGCTAGAATGACTAGTGCCTCCTAATAATAATAACCAAACTTCCATTAGAATAATAATTTCATTTCAATTAAAACTGACTTATCACCTTTGCTAAAACGTGCTTAATATGCCGAAAATTATCAATGCTTGAAGGAGCCCAAACTGGGGAGTCTAATTGTAATCAGCAAATCAGAGGTGCTTGTCGCTGCCGTGCCTTTGCAGAGAGGCAGTCTCGGAAATAGAACTAATTTACTCAACTCCCCCGGGAAATCCGCTCAACAGATTAACATTTTCAAAATATAGTAATGATATAATTTGAGAAATGGTGACGCCAATTTGTGAGGAGCCTTTGTGCAGAATAATTTGCATTTTTTTTTCCTTCGCCACCGCCTGCATTTTGCCCCCGTTAATTACAGCTCCGCAGATGAAGGGTGTGCTGTTTGACTCAGTGCTTATTATTCAACTTCAATCTAATAATTCAACTCTACAGGAATATATATATATTTATATGTTTAAAGAAAAGTGTAGCCTATCCAGATTTTTAAGCCATCCTCCATATAATCCCAAATGGGTTTGGCTAGGTGAGAATGTGAATAGGTGCATATAGTCTTGCCTGTCACTGTGGGTGTCTTCTTCTTGCAGCTCATATAGCTTCTCTGCATGACTCTGTGTATGTGTTTGGAAGAAATTATGGGTCTGTCTGGGTTTAAGCACCATGGACAGCATCAAACATCTAAAAAAAAAAAAAACTCACTGAAACAATATCACAGCTTCCTGAGAGGTGAAATAAACAAGCTCATCTGCCCTTCAGGTCACCTTCTACCTACATATTATAAAGGTGTATCAAGCTGCGTGATAAAGAATAACACTACTTTCTTAAGAGTTAAACTTTGGAGACTAATCCAAGTGCAAAAAACCAGACATAAAGTTGAAACATGGCCTGAGAAATGTAGCTATTTATTACCATCAAATACTAACTAGTTGCTAGGCTTGTGTGGTTTATTTTGGTTGTAGCCAATTTGGAAGTGATGGCAGGATAGCCAGCAGTCCCTCGCTGTTTCCTCACATTGCAAAGAGCTTGTGGAGAGAGAGAGAGAGAGGGAGCGGTGACTGTACTCTGCAGCCCGGCCATCTGCTGCTGTACAAAAAAAAATGTGAAAAACCCCAGAGATATTTACTGTGGAACTCCACTGCAGCAAAACAAGACGACATGCTCTGACACAGAAAGACAGGACTGAAGCTTGTTGTGAACTTTTGAGAAGCACAGTCGACAAACTTGAGGCTTGAGTTTTCCCACTGTTGTTGCTGTTCTTTCTCTTGGAAATTTATGCTGCAAAAATGTATATTTTACACATCACTGGTTGTTGTCCGATTATATGGTCCACCTCCTGAACAACAAGTTAACTTTACAGTCACCATTTTCAGAAAATGACCACTCAGCCTCAGTCTGCATCCTACATTGTGTGAAGTCAGTGACACACACACACACATTATAAATATTACAGGATACACCAGTGCTACCCACAGACCTTTAGGCCTTCGTGACCCCGCATCAGGGCCTCATGAAACCAAAATCTCAGAGGGCCTGCTTCAGTTCTCATAAAAAGACCTGTTGTGCCCTCTAGTGGCTGTTTGTCTTCCTTTGTTCATTCTATGTAGTCTGCCAAAAGCAAAAATGTTGACAGACATATTAACACAATAAACAAATGTTTAGAGGACAAACAACACAGGTTTACACATTTATGTCTGAAACATCCATTTTGTGTTATTGAGCAAGAGCTGACCCCTAACCTGTGTCCCTGACCTCTGACCTCTTGTTCCCCCTGCAGCAATCAATAGTGCTTTATTGTTGCTAATCATATAAATTTTAGAGTAAAATAAAATCATTGTGACTTTCCAATATTATCATTGCTATATATAATAGCAGTTACTCTACTGTACTATACTGTATCTGCAACCAAAGTAGTTTTGTCAACCACTTCCTTCCTGTTTTGTTTTTTTTTTAATTCAGCCCCTCTGCTGAGATGATTTGTAATCCTCTAATATGTCTGATAATCTCAAATTGCATCCTTAACAACAACTGGAGAAGTGGTGTGGGTCTTTACAGCACGCGAGAAAGCTTCAGGGATGCATGTGAAGGGCCAGGTGTTTTCAGAGTACTGCCATCTGGCCGAGGCGTTAGCAGCTTATGAGGCAGGTGTTGCAGAACAGGAGAGAAATTTATGCTCTCTGTAAAGAGCCTCTGTCGGTTCTTGATGCACTCTTACATTATAGTTAACATCTCAGAGGAGGAATATGTTGTAGACGTGTCATTTAAATCAGTTACTTTATTGATCCCTTCTTATTAATTTTGCTCGTTATGAGCTAAAATGTGCAGAATGAGGAGAATGGCAGCAACGCTGAAAAAGTCATTACAATCCTTCATGAATGTCCTATTTATCTATTAAAGTTTATTAATACTTAAATATACTGCTGAACCCTCATAACTTGCTCATAACTGTGCAAAAATCTTGTAACTGTATGCAGTTGTTGTGGCTTTCATGTCTGAAATTCAATAATTAAAGAGAACTGATTTTCACGTATAGTGACAATATTATTCGCAATGTGTATTCTGTATTCACTAAATCCTTTGGGATCCATCTCCCTCCTCAGTTCACTGAGCAGTCTGTGGAAGAATCCTGCTGCCATCAACTGGTAAAACCTGTAAAGACACCACTCAGCCCAGTGGCATTAAAACCAAGCAGTTCTCTGCTCTAAGAAATTAACATTTAAAGCCATCAGTTTGCAAGAGATTTAGCCCGTGTGCCATCTAAAACAATGTTGAGGTCAATTTCACCCCATTATACTCACTCATACGAGAGTCTAAACTCAAATTCAAGAACATAATCCAAGATCCATTCTCAGTAAATTGTCAAAAGATTGGATGATTGGACTTGAGTTTAAATAATTCATGTCAGATTGTGATGTTGGAATTATGTGGCTCTATCTCACTTTTTAATAAAATTGAGTTATGCACCTTTTCATGAAAGCTGAATATTAGTTTCAAAGACTCTTTTGGGAATAAATATTTCAAAAGACAGAAAGCACATAACTATTTTTCTTCTGAATGGCACACATCAAATCTTCAATGATCAGTTTATCAGAGCTGCTGTCAACCCACTAGAGAACCTTATATTTCCAGGCGTACAAGATTGAATTTCTTTTGACTCAACTTTGCTAAAGATACTGGTGTGCATACTAAGCTAAACCTTAAGGTAAGATAAGATGAGACAAAGATCTTACATGAGTCACATGAAACAAACAAGAGGTAGGAGAGATAAAAGATAACAAGATATTTAAAATATCAAGCATTTAGTAAGTATTTTGTAAATTAAGTAAATTACATTCAAAAGCTATAGACATTGGGCACATGACAGTAATCAGGCCATACACATGACATGCCTGGAGCATTGTGTAAGAAACTGTGAATATACTGTGTGGAAGAGCTGAGTGGTCCTACTCTGCAGGTAGAATTGTGACACATTTGTAGTCATACTGAGGAAGTCTATTTTATACTATATAAAGACACATTATCAAAATTATACTGAAAAAATAGTGAATACAAAATATATGAAAAAAACAGTAACATCGAATTGACCATGAAATCAAAAGACTCAAGACAATTATATAGTGGGAGAGACTCAAGGAGGGGGTAGCCTGCACATGTGTAAATGAAAAAGTTACTGTTCTTCATCCCCTGGGCTCTTTTGAAAGGTAACTCTTTACATTTTACTACCAAAAAGCCAGAATGAGTATAAAGTAAACTGAACCAGACTTACAGAGGCATCAACAAGGTAGAAATGCAAGTTTGTTTTGCCCCACCTATCTTTAAAGGCATAAAAAATGGAATATAGGGCCTGTAGAAGTACCTTTTCTGTGGAAAAGACTTTGTAGTTATAGCTACAACTCTACCAATTTGTCATCAGCTGAAGCAGTGATATCACCTTGGATCCTAAAATTAATTGCACAGACACAGATAGGAGTCTGTCAAACAATATACAATTTGTCAAAGACTGAGTCTGACACAGACCAAAACACACCTAAAGTAGCACTACCAAGGCCAAAGCATCCCATGGGTGGGACAGTTCATTTTAAAAGGCCAAAATCTATTTAAACTAATACCAAAAGAGTTCCCATGGCAGCTGACATCTAATGTGGAGCGCTCTGGACATCTGGTATCTAAACTGGGATCAGGGTATTATGGCTTAGGGAGGACATTTTTAGGAATTAAAGTTCACTCAGGATGTATTCAACACCAAGTCAAATACTTTTCTCAGTCTATTACCTTTGCAATAGTGGACAGAGGAAATCTCATTACACAGATGAAAAGCAGTGATAAAACACAGAGAAGACAGGTTCTAGTTTATTCCATGGTTTAAACAAGATGTACAGGACCTCCCTCATTGTGTCTCCCTAGCTACAAAATGTTGACTATAGGTCAAAGTGTCTCCATGCAACACTCACATGCTATCTAATGAATGATAACTAGAAAAAGAATAATTGCAGGGTTCAGTGAGAAATTTTCCTCCAAAAACACACTGTGAAAAAAGCAGCAGGAGCTCACAGGTACCTGCAGATGCCAACTGGGTTTTTTATTATGCAGCCAAGTCAGCAGTCAGACTAAACTACAGCAGTGTTTCTCTGACCTCTCAATGGGAAACTGTCTCTCAGCTAAATGTCTTCACACACACCATATCTCTCACCGCGTATCTTCACCACTCATCCTATGAGAACAATAATCACTGGAATCATGAAGACATCCAGGTGCCCTGTAACCCCATTTATTATTAACATAAGTCTGAGCCCAGAAGTCAAGTAATACTGCTACAATACTAAACCTCAAAATGCAGTATAAACTTTGAAAATGTGAAATGTTTATTGGGGAATCTCATAAGTTTCCACACTGCTTGAGCTGCACCACAGCTAGTGTAGAGAAGACTGGTAAAGAAGCATTGAAGTACTGCTTAAATGAAAAAGTACTGCACACCTGCACCTACACCTGCAGATCTATGTGTAAGAAATAAATGTAGACAAATGATCTGTACATGCAAAATAGGCAAAAATCCTAAACCACATGAAAACAAAACTAATATTACTTAAAGCTGAACAAATGCAAAGTTGACTTAATGAAATAATGTCTCAGCTGACAATCATTTGTCTGTAAACAAAACTCTGAATCAACAGCAAAGTAAAACAGACGATATGGAAATAAATTAGCAAGATAGAAAACAGCTTAACAAAACAATCCTGCCTCTTTTTCTTCTTACTATTTCTGAGCTGATCTCCATGAGAACTGACCAAACTCCTTCCGATGATGATGAGGATCTTGTTATAAATTTGAAAGCTCTGGAAAAGTAGTAACGGGATACTGAATTGAGATTGGATATATATATTGGGAATAAAACAATCTTGTTGCATGTTGCTTCCACTGAGGAGGGACAACAAGTTAGGATGATGAAAACAATCTTTCAGAGAGCAATCAGCTGGTAGACAGGGTAAAGGACGAGGCTCGAAACAAATATCATGACAACTGGAGTGGTCTTGATTGCTGATCTCAAGTCAGAGAAAAGGTAATCTGCATTTAAAATGAATATGCTGGAGAGGTGTGAAGTGCCATTTTGTTGCCCTACACTCAAACGAAGCCCAGATGGGAGGCATTGGTTGGATTCAAACCTTGTTCACCGCTGAGATGTTTGAGTTTGGGTGTTCCCACAGATGAATGTGAAGAAGATATGATTTCTCATGTTTCTTGGAATGTGTTACACAGCGCAGGGGTTCATGTATCTGGTTCATTAATACAGATACTACTACCATTAGTAATAATATGACTGAACATACTATTATTAACATCTCCAAAGAATTATAAGAACTGTAATAATATAACATCACTGCGCCCAAAAAAGAACAAAGTACTCACCAGAAGTGCATTATGTTTGTATTGATGTAATTTGACACAGTTCGTGTGTTGCAGTTCCACTGTGAGCACTAGAGGGAAGCAAACACACACACAGACTAAAATTATTCTGTCTGCTCTTCATCCAAACTACTTGTGAAACTCTCTAGATATCACTTGCAAACCTGATTGAAATTATGCCTTTTTGTACAACTTCCCGTAAAATGAAAATTTGGAATGATAATTGTATTTTATTCAAAAATAAAACCAGTATCAATTTTGTATCTGATTTGTTTAATGACAATGGGCATTTGTACACCTTGTATCATGAATTCATGATGAGAGCACATGCACATTCAATCATAACTTGCTACATATTTGATAACACAGTTATTCTTTTTCTATTCCTTTATAAATTTTTTTATCTTTTAGAGTCATTTTCTTTGCCCTCTCTATTTCGACTGTAATTTCCATTGACGCTGTTAATTATTTGCCAGTAGTGAAAGGGAACATTATTTTGATTACTAAGGCCATTTGAAAACTGACCCAACTGATTATTAAAGGCTCACTTTTATTCATGTGAGAACGGGTAAGGGTTTTAACCTTTTTTAATTAATGTTTTATCATCAAAGCCACCTCGTATTTGTTTGTTGTTTATCAACACACAAAGTTAGCCCAAGTTTGTGCGTCTCTTCTATCAGCAAACATTTCCCTAAAAGATCGGGCATGTTTGAAAAGCCCAGAGAGGCACATAAAAACACTCACCGTCCAGAAACTTCAAAGACTCTCCTTATCATCTGGATGAAAAAATATTCTGTCCGCTGGGAGGTAAAAAAAAAAAAAAAAAAAAAAAAAGATTTGTAACCAGTATCCCAAGTTGCGACTCTGATTCTTTGCTAGCTAGCAATGGGCCGCCATCTTTGTTTTAGTTCGGAAACATAGACCGGTCTTCATGCCAGTAAACACCAATTTATAGAACTATTGCCATCACTAACGCTTCTGTTATTCTTTATGGTAATCACGCTAATAATGAGCTGTACAAAATACCGAAATGAACAACTCTGTACTAACTATAACGCAGTGAGATCTGTGAATTTAGTAGAGTCTTGCAGTTCCCCTGTTGACCACCGGAGGGCAGTGAAGACCTCCACTCAGGTCAAGTCACCATACGTCAAGTCACAAACTGACTACACGAATATCGCCGGTTAAACCTTTCAAAATAAAACAATCAAGGTAACAGCAGTGTTTTTTATTTCCTGTACGATACTAAGCTGAAGGTGGACCAAACAAACAGAGGTAATGTTTATCACAGGGATACCTTACATGGGACCGTGTGTACTGTATTTTGTTAATACAGACACTATATTACAGATGATGTAAACTTGACTGAGTAATTTTATAGACATGAAAACTAATGAGATGAAACAATGGCAGAGAGATGTTGGATGGGAACTTTGGCAAATAAAATAAAGATTTCATCGTTTGTCAGACTTCTAAATGACAGTAAATAGTTGAGGTGTGAAGATCGGGATCCTTCTAGACGTTTTCTAAAACCACACCTGCGGTGACGGGAGTATTCCTGTCGTCATGTAACGAAATTGCCGTGGAAGGAGCGTACGTGACACATCAGCTCAGCGCTGCTAGCAGACAGTGGTGTTCAGGGATCTACGGTTCAGCCACTGTCTAAATAGGCACGGTAAAGTCAAAGTTTACCTGAGCAATTTAAGACAACATCGTTGGCTCCTACTACAACACAGCAGACCGAAAGAAAAACGGGACTTGGTGAGTAAAAATGAAAACGAACTGTCAGATTGATCTCGCTAGCTAAGTAAGCTAACAGCACAGTTTGATTAATGCTGAAAAATAAAAACAACATATTGACGATGTTAACTGTGTTTATACTGGGGGTTTAATCTAGAGGGGGACATGTATTTGTCTTCATCCACTTAAATAATGTTGTTTAGACACGGTGCCGTTAACTTAAATGCTGGCTTATTGCTTAGCAACACATAAGCTAGCCGCTAGCATTTGTGTAGTTAATAAACAAGCGTTACTGGTGGTAATTTGTTCTCATGATTTGGTCAGAGTACAGTCATTTCTGTTCGCTGTGAGACAACTTAAGTCTCTCCTATACGATCGTATACACCGTGAGCTGTAGTTATGTAATCAGCCTAATCGTCTAAGTTAGCCTGGCCTAGCTAGCTCTTTGTGGTGACTCATAACATCCATTCTTTTTCCACAGGAGGACAACGTCTGAAAGCCAAAACCAGCATCGCTCCTAAGTAAACTTGAAAGTAAGTCGCTTTGGCACGATAACAGCAACAGCAAACTTACGAATGACACAGCTATTTCCATAGCTAACGTTAGCTAGCATGCAGTGAGTACACCCCTCTCAGTGTTTACACAATCAGCAGTTCATCTGTTTGAGTGAGATAAAAACTCTTTTCCTTTCTCCTTCAGGTTGTTGATTTTACCACTGTCAGCTGTAGAACTATCTCCGTAATGGAGTTTCCAGATTTAGGTGAACACTGCTCTGAGAAGACATGCAAACGTTTAGGTGAGTACAAACTGAAAGCGATGACTGTGTCCTGCTTGTCTATGTGACACTAAGTTATTTGATTTGACCTCAGTCAATCTAAAACCTCACTTGATTTGACAGATTTTCTTCCTATGAGATGTGACGCCTGCCAAGAGATTTTCTGCAAGGACCACATAACCTATGCAAACCACAAATGCATGTCATCCTACAAAAAGGTCAAACATAATGTTATCAGTACAACTTCCACACAGTTTTGTTATTCACTGTCAAAATTTCAAAAGTTTCAGCAAGAAATAAATCGAATCAGATCAAACAGAGCGGTAATATATTTGCCTATATTTGAGATTCTTAATCCTATGTTTATTTAATACCTGATTTTATAGGATGTCCAGGTCCCAGTATGTCCTTTGTGCAACACCCCCATTCCCATCAAGAGAGGAGAGATGCCCGACATTAAAGTCGGTGAACACATTGATCGGGACTGCAAGTCAGACCCTGCACAAAGAAAAAGAAAGGTATGTGTTTAAAGCCTAAATATAGAAACTGATCGGTTGTACTTTGGATTTAGTTAGATTCTAAATTATATCAAAAACACATGTCAGTTTTCCCCTTTTTTTCCTCTCCAGATTTTCACAAACAAATGCTCTAGAGGAGGCTGTAAGCAGAAGGAAATGATACAAGTGACATGTGACCAGTGCCATTTAAATTACTGTCTTAAACACCGGCACCCATTAGACCATGATTGTAAGACTGATGGGAAACCTCTGTCCAAATCAGGGTAGGTACAGTAACACTATGCCTTCAGATAATGAATGGTGTGCTATCATCTGAAATATCGCAGTAAGAACGTTTTACTTAATATTATTTTATTTTGTTGTTTTGTTTTGTTTTATATCTTAGACATGCTGCTGTAATGAGGACCCAAGGTGCTTCCTCCACCTCCACCTCTGCCTCTGGGTCTAGTTCATCTGCTTCAGGAAACTCTAGACCTGTTTCTAATGGTGTGAGTTCAAATACCAGAGGCCACAATAGTGGGTAAGCACTTCTACTCTGTTGATTCCAAGTGGTCGTTCTACTGACTTTTTGAATAGACTCTTAAAAAAGGAATTTGTTTCTTACTCCTGGTCCTATTTTTACCTCCTTTTCTCAGCACTACCCCGCGGATGCCTACTTCTGTCTCAGCACAGAATGTAGTACCACCATCAGCTTCATTTCAGGCTGGCATGGTATGCACATGATTTACATTTACATTACAGTCACATCAGATGATTAAAAATTTCCACAAAAGAGAGTTAAGTGTAAACATGAGTGTGCTGCCCTGCTGCTCTCATTGCAGACGGAGGAGCAGGCTTTACAAAGGGCTCTGGAGATGTCTTTGGCTGAGTCGAGGCCGACAGTTCAGCCGACCCTTAGGTGAGTAAACCATCAAAACCTGTAATGCCAGAAATATCAGTTTCACATTAGTCCTAAGCCACTTGTACTGCTGTTGAGAGCAGAAGAGTGTTTTCCTCATTGACCTTCATCTTAAAATGAGAGGAGAAGCTCATGTGGCTAGTAGGAAAATGTGAAGTGTAACTAGTATTGAATGAATCTAATTAAATAACAGTGCTCTGATGCAAGCAAGGCTCTCGACATTTGTATTATCAACATTTATTAGCCAGAAAAACACCATGACTGTTTTTTTAGGCAGTCAGAGAAGACAAGAAAAATAGGTGATGCTCATCAAGCAAACACATTAAATTCAAAAAGATTGTAAAAACTCTGGTAGTATGGCCAAAGTTTGATTTGCATTTTTCATTTGCATCGCAGACACTTGGTATTAAGTTATAACAGTGTCATGTTTGGTCATTTTTGCTTGCTAATGCTGAAATGATTAGTTCATTAGCAACACAGCTGTTTAATTTTCTGTCAATCAACTGAACAGTTAATCAGCATTTTCTGTCACTTTGAGTGTCTGATGTGTTGATTAGTTCAATATGTAAACACAGGACCAGAACTTTGGCTCGTAATATAACATCTTTTGTGGATTGTAAAGTTGCTTGAAGGCCGTTTTGTCCAGCCACAGACGGCTTTATTCGCAGTAAATATTTAATAACACTGATATCTATGTGCATTATGGGAATATCATTTGACTTGGAGAAATGCCTTAGCTGGCAGATTGCCTACAGCCAGAGGCATTTTAGAATGGGCTGGTTAGATTGTGAAATTTAACAAAGGGAGGAAATGGCTCTGCTATTTGATTCTGGTTGGTAGCAACCTAAAGGACTTGAGAGATTTTACATAAAGGCTTTTTAGTGAATAAGTGGTGGGAATAACTAAGACAGTCTGTGTTGTATACTTGAAGTGGATCTTATTAACTGCTGTTTCCAAAGTCAAGAATGAGTTTTCAGTCTCAAGTAATGAGAAGGAAGTTGGATATTTACAGATTTACCACCAATCTTCAAGAGTTGTACAGAGAGTGTCATCAGTTCAAATTTTTGTATAAATAAACTGTGTTTGGTGACAAACAGTAGTGAGGTAGCACTGCAAATAAATCCAGGGGTTCCCATCTTTGTTTTTCTGTATTTCACTAAGTATGTGAGTCTTAAGATTTTTTTTTTTTTTCTTGTTTGTGTCTCAGCCCTCAGGAGCAGGAGGATCTGGCTCTCGCTCAGGCTCTCGCTGCCAGCGAAGAAGAATACAGACGCCAGCAGCAGAGACAACAGGTACCCGGAAAGCTTAGCCGTCAGTAACTAGCAGGAACACATGTAGGTACAGCGTTGTCATGGCAACCCATCCTTTTTGAACTTTTTTTATTGGCAGAACACGAAAAACTAATTTGCTACTTATGAATTTTTAATTATTATATGAAATACTGTCTGTGGGGTGAAATGAGTCTTTGGTTCTAACTGTGTTTTCTCTTTGTTTAGGGGAGAGAATCCAAACAGTCCAACTGTAGCCTTTCTTAATCACGGACTACCACTAAAATTTCAAGCTGTGCTAATGATCTACTAGAAGCTGCACATCTGGGATATCAGCATCCAGGATCAATGATTGTTACATGAAGAAATACTCTTGGAAGTTGCAGAGATATTTACCGCCTTCTACAACATAAAGCACATACTTTCCCAGCAGGATCTGTCATTTTTACTAATGATTTGCTCTGTACATATTTTATATGCTGATCATGAGGAATCCATTATATTACCATATATGAATATTGAATAAATTATTTCAAAGATGCACCACTGAATTTTGAATTGCTCAATTGATTCAGATGACACGCTTAACATGGAGGCTTTGAAAGGTGGAAGCCTGTTATTTAGGCAAATCAGCAAGTCCATTAGAGTTGTGAGCTGGAATAATCCAATAATTTATTCAGCTTCTGAGCAGGAGGGATGGGGTTTGTTTACAGAGAACTCCTCAGATTTCACAGACAGTTCTGGATGAACATGTGCCAGCTTCATTCAGTAAACTACACTATACATGGTTGAGGCCACTGCAGCTAAGAGTGGGAATATTAAACAATTTCTTACTATTATTTCCACACATTTCTGTTCATTTATTTACAGTGTTTTATAAACTTCATCAGGCACAATGAAGATCTGAGGGCTAAAAAGTCATTGAAGTTGAAGAATGTAGTTCTATAAGTCTTTAGTTTATAGATGTACAGTTTACAGTGGAGTCCAAAAGTCTGAGAGAGATGGTCTCAGACACCTCTGCTGCATGTTCTTGCTGCTACCCTTACAGAAAAACCACAAGAATTTCCCATGTTTTCCACATGTGGACACATGGTTATGCACATTTTTCTGTATTCAGAGCAGAAAAATTCCATTTAAAAAAAGAAGTAGCAGCTTTGGTCTGAGTTCCTCAATTTTCAGGATTTTTCTTCTGCTGTGTTTTATATCATGGTGAACTGAATGTCTGGATAGCAGAAAACAAGCAGTTTAAAGATCTCACCATGTGAACTGGTGATAGGCATGTGTAACATTTTGATTAAAAAAAGACAAGTAGATGAAATAGAAAATATTTCTTAGCTTCAGCTGTACTTGCTGCTCACCAGATGTAATCTACTGTATGCAGTTCAAGTTATTCAATGTTTGTGCAGCAGAGGGCAGTAAGGCTTCATAGATGATATTTAATTTGTCATAGCAGGATGGTATGTTTACTTCACATCAGTTTGTTTAAAAAAAAAGTGCTGTGCTCTTCTGCTACTTACTAGTCTTAGAGATTCAATTGTTATGCAAAAACAAGGTGAATGCTCCTTTTGTTCAAATATTTTTTGCCCTTGCTGCCGTCTGAATGTTGAACAGATATTATTATTAAGTCCAATGAGCTGTTTGACGTGACCAAAGATGCCAGTAGTTGAAATGCTATGCTGTGAAAGAGTGTTGTGACATTAGCTGAGTAAATGACTAAAGAGTACAGACTAAAGAGATTTACATAATAATATTTAATAAGCAGAGCTGAACACGGGTACAGCTGCTGGACAGGACCTCTTAAACCTGCTGCAAATAGTATGTGTCACGAAATATCTAATTTGCCTCATGAGATGCCATGACGCATTACCTCTGTCATTTCACACTATGTTGGTATTGTCTAGAAACTCTCATCTTTGTGCCTCAGTTATCTGTATACAGCTATTTGAAAGTATTCACACCATGCCTTAGCTTCACTATCGAACAAAATGAAGGACTATATGATCTGATCAGTTTTAACGTCTTGCTGCATTAATTTGCATATTCATGAAGAAAGTAATTTTCTTCAAGCTACTATAAGTACTAAATGCTTTAGAGAGGATTTGAAGCTTATATTTACACCAACTGGTAAAATGTTAATGAGCTAATAAACATATGATTTTCATTAACAAGGGATTAATGAATTTGGGAGTTATTATTTCTTGGTCATTTCGGCTAAAACCAGTGTTATATTTGTTTTTCATGTTCATCATTTCAGTTAAATAACTTTGTGTTTTCAGTTTTCAGCAGAGAAGGTTGCTCTATTACACTCCACAATAATGCACACACCGAAAAAAACCAAAAAAAAACCCACTTTGTGCTGTGCCTGAGTCACCGTTTTGTGTCTGCAGTCAGCAAGGAGAAAACCAAAATTTTAAGTTGAAAAAGTAGAAATTGAATGTTTGCACAACACTGTCAAACCATCTTTGTGTTTTCCTGATGAGATGCAGTCTTTTGGAAGACATCTTCCACCACCAGATGTACAAATAGTGCTAGGGATGCAGAGAAAGATTGATTTTTCTCAAGACTGTCTGGCAATCATGACATTTAGACAAATTACCAAAGTTATTCCTTTTATTGAAATTACATCCAATATGTCATGGAGAACTTTTATATCAGCCGCAGGTCTAATGGCATATTTTTAAGCAATTATTATCCAACAAGCAATAAGAATTCCACACTCCTCACATCGCTCTTGTTTAGCTGAGTATAACAATGTGTGAAAAGGGTTTATAGAGCCAGAGGATCAAAATAGAAAACTACATATAAAAATAGGAATTCTCGCTGTGATTGCTGAAAAGGTCATTTCTCTCTGTGTGGAAAACATTCAGCCTCTGACATGTTTGAGACGGAGGTTTTTTCCCCTCTGTTGCCTCATGTCTTTGAAGATTTTTGTCTGGGGTCGTCACGAAGCTCGCTGAAGCTGAAGCTCGACGCACCTGGTCCCCTTGACACAACAGTGTCCACTCAGCAAGGAAAAACAAGTTTCTTGTTAATCTCGGTGAAGAATGGGGACATGATCTCCTCTGTGTCGTCTGAATTTGTTTCAGGGTACTAACAGACTTTCTGATGAACTGCGGTTTGGTCAATTGAGTAGAAACTGACAAACTGTTCCTGAGTAAACTGCAATGATTCTCTGTGTGGGGAGAAAATGATTCAGACTTGCTGGCCATGAAATGTGCCCATGAATCCACTGAATGTCTTCACAGATATTAGTGCAACATAATATGACCTTGTACTGGCAGTCTTTTGTTAGTAGTGCTGAATTTTTTCACCACGTCTGTCAACAAAAAACAGCATGACTGTCCTTCTCATAAATAAAACTGCAAACATCAAGGTTTGTAATTTATTATTTTGAAATGGATTTTACTAGCATATTGATGCAGTTATATAGAGTGTGAAGGTCCACATAGTTACAATCTGAAATACATTTCCATATGTTTCTATAAGAATTGCAAGATTATTGATTGCATGCATTCAACAGGTGTCAGTATTAAAGGTGTAGACATGCTTCCCAGCTGGAGATTTATGACCTGGGGCCTGAAGAGGAAAACACAGAGCTCTAAGCACAGCTTCAATTTCCCGGTATCACAAGTGTCATTTCACCGCACAGCAGGAAAACAAGAGAGTGGACCAGAATGTGCCCTTGTCGTGTCAGCGCTAATGGAAAAGTTGTGAGGTGCGGGCTGACAGTGCTGGAAACCGTCTACCAAAAAAGGTTCATCCAGGGCAGAATAGACAAGTAGTCTCCACATCCACAGCTGAAATGCACATTTTTATTAGCAGCTTTTGAGGGATTTTTACAAAATTGATTGCTATGGTAACACAACAGTGCGTGCGTGAAACAGATTCACTGATGCAAAGTGCTCATTTGAGATTTTAACTTTAGCAGACCAGATGGTGGGCAAATATGGAGTGGCTCATCAGCTCAAATTTGCGTCATCTACACTTGGGATGCCCAACTGGTTCACCAGCAGCACCTAGTCTACTGGTTTGGCACAGATAGGCCTTAAACCCAACACATGCAGTCGACTCTATTGGCACCACCATATTTATTGCAGACTGACTTGACTCTGTTGGTTTTGCCCAATACACTAGCTGCAGAACCGAAAAGCTACTTCACTTGGTGATTTGCAAACAGGAACAACAAAACAACATGGCTGTATTATCAGCAACAAGCTGAAAAATGATTTTATTGTACACTTACCACTGTATATAATTAATTTTAAATACATATTGCCCATATTCTAGGAACATCTGTGTCATTTATGTCTTTGGATATTATAACGGATAAAAAACTGTGGAAAAGACATTAATTACAGCCATTAAAACACTGAATGCCCGTGACTCAGTAAGTGTGCTGAAGCTCAGTAGATATGATTTTATTCAAAGTATTAAGAATACTTGACACTCATTGGGGTCTGAGAGTAGGACAAAGTGGAGAATCAGGAACAGCTCTGGCTGAGTGATTTGTGATTTATTTATTTAT
This sequence comes from Lates japonicus, assembly GCA_033238685.1. Taxonomy (NCBI): domain Eukaryota; kingdom Metazoa; phylum Chordata; class Actinopteri; family Centropomidae; genus Lates; species Lates japonicus. The sequence continues at coordinate 5,794,345 of BRZM01000007.1, forward strand.
TTTCTTTTTGTTGCTGAAAAATGTTCAGTCATTGAACAGATGAGTGGTGTACAAGCAGAAAGCAGGTCAGAGCCTATGGGACAGACTAAAAGCTGATTGTCAGCTCTTGTCTAAAATGTGCAGAGAGGAGCACACAGTACTCAAGTAAATGGGCCTTGACTTGACTGAACTGATTGATTGAATATGCCTTTTAACAAAGTGAGTAGAAGTGTACAGGAAGTTGAGGTTGACACGGGACACGGGACCTCTGGAGGTGTGATGTGGTACCTGGCACCAGGACATTGGCAGCAGATCCTTTGGGTCCTGTGGGTTATGGGATGGGGCCTCCATGGATCTGGCGAGTTTGGAGGCCAGGTCAACACCTCGGGATCTTTAGCGTGCTACTTGAGCCATTTCTGAGCAGAGTTTGCAGTATGATGGGAGCATTGTCCTGCCAAGGGAGGCTCCTGCCATTGGGGAGTGCTGTACTGATAAAGGTTTCTTTAGCTTTTTTTCCTAAAATGAATTCCATTGAAATAACATATAGTTAACTACAGTATACCAAACATGATTTTACAAGGCATCACAAAAACACACTGCATTGTTCAATGTGTTCGATGATGGAGAGGATTAAAAATGGAAGCTAAGATTGTTTGTAAGATTGTTTCATCATTCAGAGCTGTGATGAATTTTAAAGGATTTTCAGACTCAGGGGTAATTCTCTCCTTTTTTCCAGTCTTGTCATATAATGATCCTGGTAGCTGTCAAATCTGAGGAAATGGATGAAGACTGAACCTCTGTTAGGGCATTTCTGGGTGCTGCCTGTTTTTGCTCTTCAGCTTCCATTACATCGAGTTGTCATTCTTTTTTATTGCGGCCCTGTACTGCTGCCTATAATTATCTCTGCTTCTCATTCATCTCATTCCATCATCACCAGATCCATTCTTCAACAAGCACACAGGAGCATGTCTGCTTTGACACTGCACCATGATCAATGAGAGATCAGTCAGGTCAGTCAAGCTCGGTTGGGAGTGAGGCACTCCTCTGTGTCTGGGGTACAATTAAAATTATATGACAGGGTGGATTATTTTTCAGCAAATCATGCTGAAAATTTTCTGCACAGAGAAATTTAGAAGGAATGCAAAGAATCAACTTTTTACACAATGGTTTGTATTTTGTTTTTCACTGTTCAACCCCACAGTGGTTTCATCACCGTGGATTTGCTGAAGCTCAGCAGTTCGGCCCCCAGTCATGAGGGGTGTCTTTCATCCACAAAGGGTGCAGCAAAGCGTTAAGACCTCTGTCCATCTATAGCAGCCATTTCATCCCATAGGTGTAAAAGAGCAAAAGCTAAACTGCAGTGGCAAAAGACGACCACAGACAACGATACAGAACCAATTGTCAGTGACACATCAGAAAACAAGATGGGTCTACAGCCGTCCTAGCTGCTCCATGCTTTAAATAACTGCCAAGACATCACCAATACAGTTTTACTGCTTTGTGAAAGCAGGTAGTATTTTTGCACGAACTTTTTTCCCTAACTATGTGATCCTTGCTTGCACATGTACACACAGTATCACTCCTCTTTCCAGTGATTAAACACAAGAACATTCATTCTAGCAACAATGCAAGTTACATTTCTCCACATGTTGTTGGTTTTAATGGATGATGAATTGCATTTTTGTTTTCAAGTGAACATTTGTGCCTCAGGTATGCACGGCTGGAACATTTCCCACATGTGAACACATAGCATTATAAATCTAGTATTAGTTACATTGTGTTCTTCTTTCTGAGTCCAAGTGCAGACTTCAATGGTTTCGAAGTTGCCTGTGGGTTCACAATGTTCTCAGCAGCTGCAGATGTCAGAAAACGCTACCAGGAAAAAACAACTCTACAGCTGGGAAGTTATGATTTATACATCAAAAGTGAAGTCAAATGATTCAGTAAGTAATGTTCATTATATCATGACAGTATTTTATTCTTCTCAGAAGATGAAGCTAGCTTTAAATCCAAACTAAACAAACTGTGATCAACTCAGGGTTCCCTTTTTTCCTTCAACTCTCCTCAGCTTGCTCTCCTTTCTTTCAGTGTGATAATCACACAGAATAATTTGCTCATGGCACTGGGAGCACCATCCATCTGTTGTTTTGACGATGTTGTGATTGAAGTGGTATTTCTGAGGGTGAAGAATGCTTCCTTTTCCTGTAGATCAATTATGTCCGTCAGCCGTTTGCTGAAGGATTCTCCATGGAGCAGAGGGTTCTTGGTTGAGTATCAGTGTGACATTATAGATTGATTATAGATCACAATACTTGTATTGACAACAGCCTGGTTTCTAATAAAGATCTGTTGAAAAGGAGCTACTGCTAAATCCATATAATCATGGCTTTAGTGTTATTACACCAAACTATGTCTGGATTGCACAAAAGTGGACTTGAGTGTGGAGCTGAATGCTTTAACAAATAACAGTAATTGTGTTTATAGTGTGAAGAAAAGCGATGGGGGGAGTGGTGGAAATTAGTGATTTATTGCAGTGAGGGCACAAAAGCATTGTGGGATATAGTTTACACAGTGACCAATAAACCTATAATCCTAGCGCACATTGTTGCCCCAAGATCAGGTCGATGGTGGCATTTCTCCTGCTTTCAGCAGCTCGGTCTAACCACCGTGGAGCGAACAGAGTGTGGGTTAATATTATCTGCCGCCTCTAAAGTGTCAGTTTTCAAAGAGTGGCACTGCTAAAATTCTGAAAAGTTGATCTCTTGTCAACTTCAGGCACCTTCAGAGGCTGCACAAAAAGCGCTTTGAAGGAGATGCTGTCTTGCAGAAGCTCAGCTCAGCCTGTGCTCAGTCTCACATGCTTCTTCTTTTTTTTTTTTTTTTTTTAAAAGGCCCAAGCTCACAGAAAAGCAACCCCAATGGATCCAGCCCCACCACCCCCATGACAAATATGTCATACTCAACATTAAGTGCATCATTTGCATTGGTTTCTATGACAACCAGGAGATAATGACATACACACACAGCATGTAGCTGGGACCTGGACCCATGGTTGCAATTTGAAATGTAATGCTGTATTATTCTCATACTGCAATCAAACCTTATTTTACTGCTGTGACGAGTCTTCTGATGAGGTGAAATCTCTGTTAGATCTATATGTCTTTTCTCATCAGACACTCCTCTGACTCACAATCCCAGTCCCCAGTCATGAAATATGCAGCCCTCTGATGAGACAGTTGCTCTAACACAATGCTTATTTTACAGAAAAGCCTCCTTTACAGTTCCGATTTCACACAAAAGGTAATTGAACCTTTGAGCTTCCACTGTAATGAAGTAGTAGCCAAGCTGGCAGCTCTGTGTTGCGTTGAGCTAAGCGCTAACATCAGCATCCTGACAATGACAATGCAAAATTGTTGACATGGTGATGTATCTGATTATAAATCAAACAAAAAGGTGAAACTTTGACCTGATGGTGGCGCTAGAGGAGAGGACAGAGCAGCACCTAAGGTCAGTTGGATTAATCTTCTGTAATCTAGACATCTGCACCGAATTTCATTACAATCCTTCCATTATGAGATATTTCAGTCTGAATTAAAGTGATGAACTGACAGACCTAGAGTCAAAGCTTTTAGTAAGGCCTAATAATTATTCTTGATCATTAATTTTGTCTTCATTTAGTGTTTATACATTTTTTAAATAATCATGGCACTTTAATTTGTCCTCAATTTGCTTTAAAACATACAAAAGATAAACAAAATTACGGACTCTCATGTCTGAGCAATGGATATTTCTTAATCCCAAGTGTAGGCTTTGTCATGATGGTAATTAGTATGTCTGAGACATTTTGCAACTAGTATTTATCTGATCAACACATCCACTTCTAGAAACAGCCTCTCTGAAGCTTGTGCATTTGATAAATGGGCAGCACGAGTGAGTACCCTAGAGGATAATCTAATGATCTCTTATGATCCACACAGTATCTTAGCTGCAGTCACGAATACTGACTTTCTCTCCTTCGCTTCAGCTACACAAAATCTATTCTTCTTTCTTTCCCATTCTTTTCTTTCTCCCACAGTCATCTCTTTTCATGAATAATATTGGTGAAGTACACTGTGGGGAATACAGTGTGCCACCAACATGCTTCTTAATGTGCCAACTCCTACATTTATTAACTGTCAAGATCTTGGAAATTCACTGTAGCTGTCGTTTATCTTTCTTTGTGGCATCACTATTCTTGGGTAGTCATGATTCAACCTCTACCAAATAGCCTTATGGCCTCAATTCCACACAACTTGAATTGAGTAGAGATAATGTGAATACACTTCTAATAGCTGTTTTACACAGGCTTTCATGGCTTATGTTTTTTTTCTTTTATGTGTCAAAGTCATTGCATATGATACATACTACAAATTCTGGAATTTATGAATCGTGTATCAGGACTTTATAGATTTCGTATCTACAGAAAGAGAGACATGTGGGAAATTCAGTTCAGCGTCTATTCATTCAAGCTCAGAGTGGTGCTATTGCATACACAGGGTAAACCACTCAGGCCCGTCTTTATTGACGAATAAATAATGCTGTCATATGTCTCTCCAATGGTACAGACTTAGACCAGAGGTGGTGGCACTCCCATATACTGAACATGCTAATTGCTTGGCCTGCTGTGTGCTTTATAATGGTATTTCTTACTGGCTGCTAAAAGAGACTGATAACTGAGACATGACACAACGACAGCCATTGGTGTAAAATAACCAAGTAACTACTTAGAAGTACAGCTTTGAAATTACTTGTCCTGAGTATTTCCATTTATATCCTTTATAATTCTGTTCTTCACATTTCAAAATATTGTCATTCCTTCACCATATTTATTTCACTTAAAGCTGCATCTAAAAACATATGATAAATAATAAAATAAACTGCACAGTAAAACATTAAACCAGTGGTCGAATACTTTTAAAAAACAGCGATCTAGTCATTCAGATTCAGGAATGTTATTGTTTTGTATTCAAGGCCCAATAAAGTAAAATGATTCAATATTTCTAAAATAGCAAAGATTATATTAAGTCCAAAGGAATCACATCTTTTCACCGTGACAAAAAACATAAAGTCTAACATCAATTAAAGCTGAATTTCCCCCCTTTTGCAGTTTGTGAACTGCGTTTTTGTTTACAAGTCAACCATTGGGACTTGGGGTACTATAGCATATGTGAGAAGAGTTGCAAAAAATTCTGTGGCTCAGAGGAAATTGGAAGAGTCTGATAAATCATCTGGGCCTGGACTACAAAGTTTTGAAATGGAGTTAGAAAAGTGAACTTGTGAGACCTCTGCAGCCTGCTCCTCATCTCCATTTAAGGGGCTAGCTCAAGGCTACATTGGCCACTAATAGAATAACACACCTGCCTCTGATGGCTGTTGAGGTGCATTGTGAATAATGTAGACACAGTATCTCTTTATCACAAACACTGATATCACAGTTATGCCTGCTTATACTTTTGATACATTCTTTGTAGATAATACGTGTACATTTAAGAGGCTAAATAGGTTTTCTAATGGGTATTATTATTCTTGGTATTGACACTTTTAAGTAAAGATCTATGTGCTTCTTGCACCATTAGCCTCAACCAACTGATCCATCAGCACAAGCGTGGGTGCTTTTATTCACCGAGCCTGTACTGGCAGTACAATAATGCTCAGCAATCATGAACCCAAGATGAGCATGTGAGTTTAACATACCTCAGTTTCACCACCCATTTACACAGGGTTATTGCTAAGTTACTCTTCTCCACTGAGAGGGCCATTAAAAAGCAGGATCACCTGCAGCATATAGACAATTCCTCACAATTTAATTGATACTGTAAAACATTGATATTGAATGCTTGCTTTTACACACCCCAGCAGAGGACTAGTGTATGGCTGTCTGTTCCAAATGGTGGAGTTCGGTATGACATTTTCAAGTGTGCATCTTGAGTTAATAGATCTATCGATATTTTTGTCCACACTTTTCATATAGGAGCAGTTTGATTGTTTCTCGACACTGATGATGTTATTGCACGGAGCCACATCCTATTTCCACTCTGCTTTCATCAGCTGAAAGTGAGTGTCACTTTACATGTCCGTGGATACATACATAATATTCTGCTTATTCTCCTGGTCCACAGGCGTCTCCTGGGGACGGCCCAGATCCATATTAGCTACAATTAAGATAAAACATTTATAGAGGCTTAAAGGATGCTGCCTTGCCACATGCATTTTACGTTGTTCTGAAAAGGATGTGGTAAGAATAAATAACCGATGAGTGTTGTGTGTGCCTCAATTCATTAAGGGGTGTGAATTGATCGGTTCGTACCGTAAATTACTGCTGGCAAACACAGACCATCATCAACTCTGGTTGATTAGCAAATGTTTTTGATGTTGTTGCTTGAAACTGCTGCCTTTTAATGATTCACTAATTCATAACTTTTTTTCTTTTATTGGCTGATAAAATGTCTTGCTATTCGCAGGTTCTGGGTGGAAATTCCGTTTCACCATCCTTTCATGATATCTGTGGTTGCCATGAAACGTTCATGAAACTTCTTCCAGAGGTATTTCTGAATGTTGATTTGCCTGAGAGACTGAGGCCAGAATCCATCATTGTCTAACTAAGCTACCTCAGCCTCATTTCCAACCATCCATCTTAAGTAAGGGTGGTCTGTTGCACTAAGAAACCAGCGAAAAGATGGATTTTATCTCTGCTACAGAAATCAACCCGGTCAGACAGAACATGAGTTTATTCTGAGGATAAGATACACATAAAAGTAAAGTGTCAATGGCCTGCTGTTGTAGGCAGGCAGTTACATGAATAATATTAGATTTACAAGCGTCACTGGCAAAAAATATACATAGTATTGAAAAACTACATAAGGGTGATAATAAATGACACATGGACACCAGTACAAATCATAGTAATATATAAAATAATAGCTGAAATAGCCATGTTTTGTTTTTCCACAATTGCTCGAGTGTGGACATGATGCTCAAATCCTACGTTTGTCCCAGTGTCATGCAGTTCGCTGATGGATAGCTGACAGCAGCACAGACAACATCAGAACGTATTTTGGAACGGGAGGAAGCAGCAACGTGTCAGACCCGGTTGTGAGGTTGCATCTGAATGCTACATGATTCAGGATTCAGCATCGTAGACCTTGACCCGCAGTGAGGAGAGTAACCTCTGACCAACCCTGTTGATTTGGCAAAATCTTTTCTATGCGCACTGGAGGCGTGCTGGAAAACGTGATGATGCCTGGGAGCTTGAGTGACTCATCTGAGTTTACGAATGAAGTGAGTAAGTAAATAAATGAGATTAAATCTCAGTCCTTCACTCAACAGCTGGTGGTCAGCACGAAGTTGTTAGGGAAACTGGGATCATATTACCTCTCCTGTGCATGGATCCTTCATTCGAACAACAGCAACCACTGGAGTGATAACAAGTACAATGGCTGGGTTAAAAAACAGAGGCAGAGGTAAGGCATGAGGAGCACATCTGTGTTATATATATAAAGTTAAATGTGTCAGGAGTCAGTCACTGTGTCATGCCACTGAGGGGCTTTTTATTTATTGGTCGGTATTGGTCATTACTACATGAATCATAGCTCTGAATAAACAATCGGTGGCAGTGGTCCTGTCTGCCTGTTCTCTGTGGCATGACTCATTCTTGTACTTTATTAACTCTTGAATTGTTTGAATGACAAAAAGTCAGCTTGAACCTGTACTGACTCTCTAAACCTTTAACATGAGTTGATTCTGATTCTGTGGTTTTTATGATAATGATACAAAATCATAACACAAGAGGACAGATGCAGACAAGCGCTGAAGAGAAAAAATCAATACTACAAAATGCATCAGTGCCATCAACAAAGACTGAAATGTGTTTTCAGAAGATGCCTTTTCAGTAACAAAACAAAGACTAAAAAAGTTTTTCTGTCATGGGAGTGAGTTCTATTTATGCGTTGTTTGAAAGTAAGTTGGATTGAATTTGGTACTTTTGGGCAAACACGAACTGTCTTTCTGCTAGTGTCATTAAAACAGTTACGCGTATCAATACTTTATACAGGTGTATGGGATCTTTGTTGTTGTGGTCAGTATCAGCCAAAGAGTGGTCCAAGGAGGGACAACGGTGGACCAGTGACAAGGGTCACTTCTGGGCGCCCAAGGCTTATTGATGCGTGAGGGAGTTAGGACAGCCCCTCTAGTCTGCTACTGCTGTAGCAGCAACTGAGTAAGAAAACATTTCAACTGAGTTTAACTGGTTAACATTTTGGCATTACTCTTGGGAACTTGCTGGTCCTGATTCCAGTGGTTTAGCTGCTGAATCATCGGGGATCGCATTAACTGTGTAGCACGTTCAGTGAACAAATTGCACAGACATACACTGTGCCTCACGGTGAAAAGATCTAGTGCAGGTATTCCTTTGGCTGAACGTTATGCGTTCGGTGAATGAATTACTACTGAACATGCATTTGCTCCTCGATCTTGTTAGTAGTGTGTCTCTACAAAGAATCAATAACCTGAATCACTCACTCTCCTCCTTTGAACAAAACGTTCAGGAATGAGATACCACAATACAATGTTCTGCTGGGTCCCTGGATATTTACTTTGTGTGCCACCCACCTGAACATGTTGGGATTGGGTGCACCCATTCATGTCACAGTGTTCCTGATGGCAGCGGCCCCTTTTCAGCAGGACAATAGCATCCTGCCACACTGCAAAGTTGATCAAGAATGGTTTGACAACACTAAAGGAGTCTAATGTTCTCCAGCTATTCTCCAGAGTCTCAGACTGATCAACTATCTGCAGGATGTCACATCATGAAGAGCCCCCACCTCGACTTACAGTGACCCAAAGGGTCTGATGCTAGCGTCTTGGTGCCAGATACCAGAGGACACCTTCAGAGGTCTGGAGCCCATGCCATCGATGGGTCAGAGCTGTCAGACACAAGGAGACCTCTACAATATTACACATTATTAGTGTGTAAGCTTAAGATGCTTTATTTCTAGTCACAAATAAAATTAGATGCAAAATTTGATACCCAAACTCAGTGTGGAGTTGAAATTTTGCAGGTAAACATGAAAAGTGAAGTGATTCATCTGTTTCTGGAAGTTAGTTAGGCAGTTATTCAATTTTAGAAAATAGCTGAAAAATATGATAATCATGTAATCTATTAAATGAATAGTAAGAGGGGCTACATGGAGATCAGTTTAATTTGACAAAAGTGATTTCTGGTGACTGTGTTGGGATCCAGAGATTAATAAAGAAACAGTCAGTAATAATGGATGTCCCAGGCATCCACAGTGATGTCAACCCCCCGTCACTTTTGAAAACCTGACACTGAACTTACTATACCCACTAATTAAAGCTCTAACAGTGTGTACACAGACAACACTGTTTTTCCTGTGACCCCACTGAATTGATCTGCTAAATTGAATTCTGCTCCCTCGTAGCAGACAATGGTTTCACTATACACTACACAGCAAACACGTTAAAGAGATTAATGCAAACACACAGGTCACTGCCTGTTTTTGAAGAACGAGCTGATTTGACTGCATGTGCAGACTCTTTAGAAGGAGACGATCAATGCCTAAAGGTTGTTGTCAGCGAGCCTCCTGATTATGCAGTGATTGTGGAATAGATTGCCAGGGGCACCTGGCCTCCTTCCATACCGCCCATCTGCAATCCTTTTCTGCAGTGAAGTGAAAATTAAAAGTGATATGGAGGAGGGGTCCCTCACTGAGGGAGGGAGAGGGGGTGGGAGGAGGAGAAAGAGGAAGATACCAGCAACACAGGCAGATGGGCGCTGTGGAAGGACAAGCTCGGTGTAAAAAGAGTATGAGCATCTTGACAGAGCAGGTCTGCTGGGGTATGGGTTCTGATCTGAGCAGAGTGCAGAGCTTTGGATACTGTCCACATCATCTGCCTGGTAGGTTTATCACGCTTCATCACACAGTCTGCATGCTGATCCTGCTGCATGTGCAGAATAAAATGTCTGAAGAATCTATAGAATATTTGCAATTCAAATTTATGACACACAATCAGAATTTTCCTTTTTAACCATTTGAACACAGGATGCAGAGATATATTTGCTTCTTGACTGATATCAGTTTGGTTGTTAATCTTCCCCCAAAATGAGACAGATAGATATTTGATATCATTATCTGACTCCAACTCTGTGTCTTATATCTGTCCCTGCTCGTAGCCTCTCCTGTCAAAAATGAAGATGTTTTCCCACAGTGTCTGGTTTAGACTGTACCATCCCATCACCATCCTCCTCACCTCCACCTCCATCTCTCTTGCAGCTTCGTACTCATTATTTCGTTTCCGAAGATTCTAGTATACCTCACTCCATCCTCCGAGTTCAGCCAAAGTCTTGAGAAATTCCACAACCTGTCAGGTCGCACACTTGCTCTGTTACCCAGCTCATAAAAGCTCCCTGTGGAATTATCTGTTTTTCTTGATCACCCCACCCCATGAGACTGTTGCATGCTCTGGGGTCCTGATATCTTACTGCAGTGGAAGATTTGATATCAGTCAGATTGTAGTCGCGGTGGGAAAAAAGGGGAGGATTCAACCACACCGTAAAAGAGGCTGCTGGTCAGGCTTGGAAACAAAGCAATGAGGAAAATTCCTCTGCAGCAACAACCAGCTGATGCTATAACCCTTCACTCTTTATAAAATTAATAAGACACATTCCCATTATATTATCTCCTCTTTGAAGTGTCATTCATTTACCACTGACATGATAAAGTATATCTCTTCATTTTGATCTTAGTCACGATTCTGATTATGCAGATAGACTGGCAGCCCAAGTTCATACTCAAAGGATGTTACAGAAAGTTTAATAATGCTGTGAATTGATTTCCAGCTGGCTATTGCTGAGATTTGAGGAAGCGGAGGCATATAAAAGCCTGAAGATGACTTAAAATAATGTCACAACATATCAGTATTTATCATCTGCATTTTATACCTATTGATTTTGCTCTCCACCTGTCTTTAAAGAACAACATCTCTTTGTTAGTACTTCATATTCTCTGTTTGACAGCAGCCAAAATAAAATCTAATCTGACCTTTGCTGCAGTATCATTTCAATCACCATTCTAGAAAGCAATCACACAGATAGGAGTTCATTAATAATACAGCATAGTTAATTAGGTAGCAAGGGCACAATAAGCAACCTTGAGTCATATTGCTTCTTTTTCAGATCAGCTGCTTTCTTGCTTTAGGGTAATTCACAAGCATTCTTGCCTCTGTTTGTTTTTCGTCTCAAAACACTGTGAGGTTGTGGCTTGAGCTTGACTGGCGCGGCGTTATCAAATGTGTGGGTTGTTTTCTTTTCCAGCCTCTTTCATGACTGGAAATTGCAGCCTAACACAAATTCTGTAGCAGAAGTAGAGAGATAATAGTTACATTATGGATGAAAATGCCTATATTAGATAGTATCTTAATTTGGGTCTTGTTTAGAGACAAAACATCAAAAGTGCCATCTCTGTCTGCAGTCCACTGCTTGAAGGTATTCTCTTGCCGTTCTTTCTATGAAGATTTCCTTTTGGGAGATGTCAGTTGTTAATACAAGTAACATGGCGGATAATTAGAATGTGTTTTTCCCCAGAAATTGGCATGAGGGAGCTGATTAAAAATACACTTGAACCAAATGCAATGCATCTGCTTCCATGCTGCATGACGGTTGCCACCTGTGATCTGGCCTCTTTGTGATATCAGTGTGCGTTGCCTGCGGCTTGACAACAGGAGTACTTGCAGTGTTTGCAGATAATAGGAAGTGTAGTACTAGCTTGAACAAGTTTAAATTACCTTTCAATTCAATCCAGTTGATCAGCCTGTCTCCCAGAATTATGCTTATATACTAAGTTGTCTCCTAAATTCTGCTATGGAATAAACTCCACAGAAACCAGCAAATTTTTTGACAGACGACAGCCTGATACTGGCATCACATCTCCTTGAAAATAACTAACGACACAGGAGTTGCAGACCCAGCTGCTCATTAAACACAGTTCAATATGTTGATCCATAATTAAATGAAGTGATGGACAGATGGGATTCAATTCAGTGTTTGGAGACATTGTCTTGTGTGTGTGTGTGTGTGTGTGTCTTCACTGTGACTCATCAACCTCACCATCAGGAGCAACTCTGTACTTTCAAACCCCAATTTTACACCACTCACCATTCAGGAGTGCGACAGTTTGACAAGCCTGAGGTGCAGGCAGGCGTCACTGCAGACATCATGGTATGAAAGTTCAGCGTCACAGGCTCTTAAACGACACTGCCTTCCCGGTCGAAATTGTCAGATATGAACCGCCGCTCTGCCATAAACAGGTGATCACTTGTGATGATGTGTTGGTAACAAAGCAGAGGTCCCTCAGCGGAGATGGACTTCTGCTCTTTCATTACGCTCAGTGAAGCAGAGATGACAGCACTCAGACATCTCTGGGTTTAACACCGTTCCTCGGATTAGAGGGAGAGGCTGAAAACTTCAGTTTATGTTGAAAGCCAACAAATGGATATAGTGTATACATGATTAAATGGCAGCAAAGCATTAAATTCTCATTTCAAAGATGACCTCCCTTTTCCCTTGCTTTGACTCCGTGATGACAAAAAGGGTGTAATGTAAAGACATGAATAAATCATTACCATTTAATAATGTTTCTATTTAAAGTGAAATTTAAACATATGGATCTACTACACACTGCAACCATAGTTATAATTAGACACTGAGTATAATCCCAGTACACATCGACGAAGAATTAGCCAGCCAATTAAAATGACTTCTCATTCTTGTCTTATTAGTATGTGTGACGCGACTCCACTGGGATTAATTGGATAAAGAAATTTCTGGTGCATACAGCCTTGTCAACTTTTAGTAAAATTTGAAAAGTTGCAAAGACAGACTCATCGTTAAATATCCCGTCTGAGTGAGCTCGTTGTCATCATGTCAGCGCAGCCGCAGTGCATAGACACTGGGAGATAGTATTCTCAGTTGATGTGATATTTCCACCCAAGTAGACATGGTAAAACAGTCAGATGTTTTATGATAGTGACTATAATTGCTTAACCGTCTCCTCGCTCTCTGATTCAGACCACCTGCAAAATGTCTGATTTGAGGATTTCCTGTGGGAGGGCCGGCTAAGCGTGTCTAAGCTACCAGCTGAACCCCACCAAGCGTGATCGTGGCAGGTGGTCTTCTCCCTCTCATCTTCCTGCTGGGTACCGCAGAGCAACAGCCTGGTGCTGGCCGTATATGCTGCTTGGGCAGACAGGTTGGCTACAACACGATAACCTGTTCGCCTCAATCTGAGCGGCGACTTCTTCTTCATCATCTTCGTCCTTTCAAGCCACCATCCTACTCCCTAGAGGATGGGTGTTCGGCTCCTTCATGTGTGCAAAGTGGTGCATTTCTTAATCAACCTCACCATATGCGCCCAGCAGCTTCACACTTACGCCGTCTCTGTTGACAGATGCGACTCCGTAAACACATTATAGTATTTTCTCATTTCCGCCTACCCAACCCAGTGGTATGTGACATTAAAACATTCACACTTTAAAATGTTGGGTTTCAAAATTACCTGGAGATAATTATTGTAAACAGATGAGAGTCTGTGTTGTTGTACTGCTTTTTCAAAATGGAGCCATTTCCCACAAAGCCTTGCTTCCTGTTGCAAAGATTACTCCTTCAGGGGCTGCAACTAATTAATCTGTCAATATTTTTGCATAATCAACCAGCTAATTTATTCGTCTATTAAAACATCACAGTATCAAAAAGTCCTCAAGTCTATGGATACATCTTAAAATCCTTGTTTTATTCAATCATAGTCCAAACCCAAAGATATAATACATGCAGCAAATATTCACATTTATGAAGGTGGGACCAGAGTGTGTTTGACATATTTGCTTAATGAATTACTTCTAATGATGATTAATATTTCCTGGATTAATTGGTTATCTCGTAGTTTTACTTTGCTGTCAGAAATGTTTAGGTTGAGGTCAGGGTCAGGAAAATGTTCAGATATTCCTCCTTTTCCCGTAGCATTAATTTGTGGTCTCAAAATCTAAATCGCTCACTCAAATAACTAATTCATGCACACTTTCGTATGCCTGTAAATCCTTCCCTCAAATTAATTCATACTTTCCCTTGAATCAATATTCATAGAGAAATGGATTACTAATTGCCCTCAGATAACAATTCGTCCTTCAAATTAAAGCTGGAGTCATCACCTTCCTCGCTACGTCTTTCTCTTCCCCACTCTCGCGGTGTATTTTTGTCATCCAAGTTCATAACCGAAACTCTGTTTCAGGTCCCAGTGCTGTAGTAACACTGCAGTCCTCCAGTGAGCAAAGTTCATGAAACACTCAGTAATTCAGCACAAATTATTAATCAATGGATAGTTATAATGTTCAAGGGTGTAGTCACTAAAGAAAGAGTAGCATTTTGAGCACACAGGTAATAATAATTTGAAGGTCTGAACATAACTTTCCTGCTGCTGTGCCATAAAGGAATCCAGCAGATTTTCTAGCAGAAACATTAAATGCAGCACAAAGGATGTTGAAACACTTAACTAAGTAATGAATAAAAGCAGGATGTATAATAAATTCTGTGCTCACCATTAATAAATGATCAAGTCCTATGACTTTAAATATACCAGCTAAATGTTGCATTCAGTTGCTGAAAACAACATGTCGGGCCAACATTTAGCCTCTCTAAACAGAACAACACATGCGACAAAAATAAAACATTGTTTATCAAATTCGTATCAAATGTTAACAATGTGGTTTTTATGTCGCATTCCTGACGAGGTGAAAGATGAGGTTTCCATCAAATACCAAAACATCTAGCGATGACAATTATGAATCGGGTGAATGGACAGATCAAGTCGTAAGATAATCGTTGCAAATGATGACTATAATATAATAAAATCATAGGTGAAATGAAATAAAACAAGTATACAACCCCTCAACACTTGCACATGTGACACATAGACCACTGGGTCATCATCAAGTCATGCATTAGTTAAGTGAAGTGTTGCTGCTTGTTAACAGGAATCGCAGTGTCTTCTTATTAGTATGAACAGTTTACAACAACAACATTATTATTAGTCTCTACACTTGATCCTGGTTTCTTTGATTTTCCTTTATCTCACAGTCTCATGGTTGGGGTGCATTGTGCCTACATCTACAGAAAAAAAAAACAACAACTCTGGAACACTGAGACAGCACAACTCAGTGAACAGTGATTAATCAAGACCCGCAGACTTACGAGACTCTGGATCTGTAATTAGATATCTTATGACACAATCGCATCCCTGGCTGAAAATTATATCCCTCACAGGTAAGCTCTAAGCCATCCCCATTATAGTTGTTGGGCAACATTATCAGCCCAGTCAATATGGACAGAGTCGGTGCGCAGCTGCCCTCTGCAGCAGCAGACCCCCTCACTGCCTCATGTTTACACTTTAGAGGATTCAATAGATTTTTAATCTAGCCAATGAACGTTTATCCTCAGTCTGTGAGCAGGAACATCTGGAGCCGGAGGTTAATAAATTTCAGCTGTTTTGTCTCAGTTCCTGCAAGAAAAAAAAAAACATCTAGCAGCTTACAGTTACACTCTAGATAGGAGATCCCCAGCAGGATCAAATCTGGTTCAGTCTGAGTAGACAGCGCACACACACATACACATACACTCCCCTTTGTGGAAAGTACTTGCTGCTTGCAGTGTGTGTTACCCTGAGGCAGTTATATATATTTACTGTAATTTTGTATGTTGAAGACTACCACTGCTTAATGACTCTACATAAAATAAAACAATTCATGTTACTACTAATGTACGGTACAGTTTGAATAAATACTTGAGATCTGGTGAGTGCATATGGCTAAAGTAACAGTACCTAAAAAACACACAAGATAATAGATGATGCAGAGTTTGTATATGCGGTCTTAACACCTGACAATGAATAGATCAATAGACATTTTTATGTAAATATGTGTGTGTTGTGGCTGCAGTTGTAAATATAGCAGGTCTAGTCTAAATTTGAACAAATCTGAATCACCCAAAACATAATATGGAATCCCAACAAGAAACAAAAACACCCTTCCAGCCATTAACAGGCTGTCCATTAAACAGTCTTTCATAAAAATCTGACAATTCTAGCCCAGCATGAGAGGTAATGTCTGGTGCCAGTGTCACTTAATACTGGGCTTCCATATGTGACAAGTAGGTTCAATATATCATTTTTCCCTTTCATGTTAGTGTTAAGTGTCTTTGGCCCCATTTCAGTGAGATTTCAAAGACCAGAGAGGCTATTTTCTCTGTTTCTGGAGAGCTGGCTAGAGTGTCCTGTAAAAGCAGGCGGGGGAGGACATGGATTTGCAGCTTTCACCCAGAATCCCTGCCCTGGGCAAAGGCTGCAACACCTCGTCCTCCCTATCCATCAGAACATTAAGCTCAAGGAGCTGCATGTTGTTGGTAACAGTGGCTAATAAATATTCAAAAATGAGCAAAAGGTATATATGGAAAGAAACAGTGTGTGGTGTCAAGCAGTGCAGAAGAGATTGATGCCACAAAACCTCAGGCTCCTCTCATGATATGCGTGGGGTATGCTGGGATTGCGCTGTCTACCTCAACAACATCACAAAAAGGCAACACAAAACTGATCATGTTCTGTGTTATTGTCAAAGGTTTTACCAAGCCATGCATACAAGATCGGATCTATTGAAAAGCCTGGACACTGCAGCCAGTGTTACATATTCCCTAAGGTGATTTTTATTCAATAAAACACAAAACAGCTGCAGTCTTGAATAGACACAGAACCTCTGGTGTGAGCTGATGCTGCAATGAGTGAGTGCGGAGGTGGCAGCACCCTCGGTGGATATCCTTAGGTATAATTAAATTGTTGGTAAGTTTCCAAAATCAGTTCTCACGTTCCATTCATATGCAGTCATCTGTTTTTGCCTATAATATGTAAGATGAGCCAGTTTGAGTAAGTTTGGCTTGTTAACCACAATGGAAGTGATTTTAGACTTTAATGTTGCCTTAATGATGGAATTGGTAGAATAATCAATAGGTAGTCCTCCTGTTCTCAAATTAGCATGCTGCCACTCTGGCTCCAGCATGTCCACTAGTATCAGAATTCATGTGGTTTGGATCACATGTCAGCAGCTTATTATTATTATTATTATTATTATTGCTTCCCTTGTAGGTATCTGGCCATTCACTACCTCCGTTCAGGAGTTACGAGCACTGCAATGCAGTGGTTGCCATGGTGATCATCTGAGGGTCTCCTTGGTCGCTGCGGGCCCCTATCTCAGCTACTCTGACCTGATTGATTCGCCAACAGTACACGTGGCTTGTCCCGGCTGGGAGGCAGAACCCGAGGTGCGGGCGTGCACCTTCCTGTTGACTATGTCATCCCCATGCTGGTCGTGAGCCTCTCATGCACCCAACCATCAAGTACCTGTGGACCCGTCGACCCTCTGGGCCAATGTCAGAGTCAAGAATAGCAAAGTCACCAAAATGATCATCATAGTCACGTGCTTTTCTGCATATGCTGGCTTCCGTACCCGCGTGGTGATCCTGTGCTACCTGTGCGGAGACTTCCCTTCAATCAGACCACATGCGCTTCAGGCTCTCTCACTACGCCATCGCCAACTCCTCACGTCTAACCCCATCATTGTACGCCCTGGTGTCCAACACTTCCGCAAAGGCTTCAAAGAAAGGTGTTCAGCTGCATCCTCGAAGTAAAAATGGCAGAAATAAGGTTCATGTGGTTCACGTGGCCAACACCGTGCCTGGGTTTTGACAGGCTCCCACGAGTGTCTGCAGATGAACGAGAGAACATCGACCGAATGAATGTGAAATGATTAACAGGCCCGGTCGCTGGGCAAAACCACAGTGACACTGAATTTGCCCTTTCAAGCGGCCAGACTTGACAAGTGATTCAGCTTTGCTGGCGAACCTTTTTAGATGGCCTTTGTAACAGACATTGCAGCTAATATCCTTAAAAGAAAAAAGTGTTAAGGTCTAATCACGATATTCACATTTTTTTTTTGGAGGACTTGTAATTGGCCCGATAGAAAAGTTCATGCACAAACATTTACACAGAGAATACATCTTTTTAGTTTAATACTTAGAACAGAAGGAAAGGTTTATAAAAGTGAAAAATTCTCAGTGTTTCCTGTTTCATTTACGCCAACCATGGCTTGCACTCTGGTATTTATTTGTTTTGTTTTTTCGGTATCTGAAAATCCATTATTCTTTTCAGAACAGCACAGAATGTGTGTAATGTGTCACCTGTTGGCTTTCAAATAGCCCCAAAGATGTTCCAAAGGTTGGCAACTGTGCAGGAAATCCAGCGAGTCATGTTTACTGTTAGTTTCAAGTTCAGACAGAACATGTAGCTCGGCCATTTAAATTGAAGGAATGACATTTATCAGCGGTGATGCTTCTCCTCTGCTGATGTGAGATCCATCCTGTGCAACTCGCCGACAGGCCAGTTGTCACTGCCTTGTGATATTTCCAACTTACCGTGTATGACTCTAGGTTTGAAGGTCTGTTGCTTCAGTCTCTCACATGGTCTTTCCCCCTCCATAAAGTTAGCTGCAGCCATAATCTTCAGTCTGATCAAACCTTTTTAGTTGATAGTCTGTTGTCAAGGTTGTAGTTTTCCTAAGTCTGTTCTGTTTGTTTTGTATCTTGCATGCAGATGTGTTCTGTCTTGTCAAGATGTGCTGCTGATATGTTGAATTATGTATGTTTTAACTCTTTCAGAAAATTCTTCTCAAACATCATATTCAGTTATATTTCAGGTTAAAAAGTTGGACTGAATACATTCTGGTGTAGGAGGTTCCAAGAATCAGGTATTAAAAGGTGAATTTGCTATTATTTATCATTTAACGATGAAATATGCAGTAAACCAGTTATCAGCAGAGAGACTTGAGTCTTTTGAAACCCTTTCGAAAACTATGACGCGTTTATTTAGCTGCTAGTATTTTGCAATGATTGTATTCATGGCATTTCTCTTGATGTTTCTCTCTTAAATATTATATATTTAAATGACTACATTGATCAATTTAAAGAGTTGTGTATTTGAAAAAGTGTGTTTAAAAATTAGACTACAGTTGTGAACTGATTATGATCATTACTTCGTTTCCTGAAAAAAAAGGAAACAAATGAAAGCAGATCCTCAGTATCTTTCTCTGTTTTGCTGTAAGCTTGTGTCCTACCTCAGAGCAAAGAAAAATCGTCCGCCTTTTGGTTGTTCCTCTTCTGATTGTGTAGATGCAATTTTTCCTCTCGAGAGACTAATTTCCAAACAGAACATTCTTATTTGCAGCTGATTTCCTCCAGTGTGTTTACCTTGCCCTATTGCATCCACATTGTACTCTATATAGAAGTGTCTCTGTTTGTTCTGTTTCATAATGTCAAGTTTTCAAATGTAACATAGCCTGTGGAATTTTAATATATATATATGTGTGAATATAGATATTTAAATAGATATTCTCAAAAATGTTTTAGAACACAATCAATACACATTTAATGACCAAATAAAATATTTTCTGCTGTCAGGTTTAGTGGAGTTTTTATTTAACTCACAATGCATGTTGTCCCTCAGATAGATAGATAGATAGATAGATAGATAGATAGATGGGTATTAAAAATCATGAGCAACAGCGGTGTCTCAGCCAGCACTGTCTAAAGATCTAAACATCTCTAGATTTTCTTGTCCTTGGAGAATTAGAGTTTAGATTAAGTGAGAGAATGAGGAGGTAAGTTAGAGTTTTCCCGCGAAAGAAGCTCACATTCCACACCACATACGGTCAGAAACAGCATGAAACCACCACAGGGTTTCACTACAGGCAGCAATAAGTCATGCTCCTTATTGGCTTGATATTCACATGGTTGCAGACCAAATGGCATGCAGTTCTCACAAGCTATTGCCTCATGGACTGAGGCAAAAGTCAGCCCTACAACTCAAAGGAAGGAGTGAGTCAATGAGCGGTGTTTACAGGCAAGTCAGCATGCTGCAGAGAGATCTTTTATCAACGGTATCACAAAGACACAGGAAGAAGTAAAACTGTGTCTTTTGAGAGGTGTTTAAAACACCTGTGGTGTTGCTGTGCAGCTGTGTTTAATACATCTGAGGTTGTTAAGACATGATTACGAATTTAAAGTACATTAAAACAGTCTAATCAATGGCTGTTTGTTCAATTTAACTCCATGAGGTGGCTTAGAGGCACTGACCAACAATGTATTGGCATCACACAAAGGTTGTTTTAATTTTCTAATCTGAGCTGGGTGATTTGTCAGTAGTCCAATATGAGCTCGTGGGGTTGAGAGTTTGATCGCTATGAATATGAAGGAGGACAACTCAGACAACATGTAGCAGCAGCAGCAGTGTAGCCTTATTTGCTACATTTAAGCTGCTCTCCTAGACGAGATGTTGATTTGTTTAGTAAAAGTACAAAATACGCACAATTCCCTGGTAATCTCTCAGGAAACTGATTTGAGTCCTGATCAATATGTAAACAGCCAGAGAAAAGAGAACAGTGCTCCATACTTCCTATGCTCCTCAGATGATGAGGTCATGCAGGTTAAACCAAGAGGATCCTAATGTCTTTTATATCCAGAAAAAAAATCTATTCACATCTGTATTTATGTTCAGTGCACACATTTATCCATTTCATTTGATATGCTTATCTGATATGTTTTGGTAGAAGGATCATTGAGATACTAGTGTATCTGCTAACAACAGGAAACTAAGAGTGCCATCTTCAGTCTGCATCAAACACTGCAGTTATGCTCAACTCCAAACAAATGCAAGTCATCTGGTAATTTGAAAATGCCCTGGGTGTGCTGGGTCAGGCACAACACCACACCATCTCCTATGCAGGTCCTTTAACCTACACTACGTCCACCTGCACTAAATGGAAGACACAGAACCTGCCGCTGGTTTATTGCATGTATTTACGTCCAGGTACCTTTAAACGTAAACTATGCTAGTTAGTGAACAGTAGGTCCAGGTACTGACTGCAAGCATTGGGCTGCTGGTTGATGACAATTAGCTGTACATATTTACATAGAAAAGGTGGAATAGTGACAATCATTGAACAGAACAACTTTGCAAAATAATAATAAAAAAAAAACAATAACATCTAAACAAAAAATATATAAAGCTAGTCCCTGGCATTTACGCCCACATCTGTCTGAAAGTCAAACTGGCAGACATCAATAGCATAGTAATAGTTAATTCTGATGTTTATATACATTTCATTGATCTTAAATAAGGAAGTTCGCTAGGGCTTTCACAGTAAGAATCATAACAGATTTGATACACTTATATTTCAAAAAGAAATAAAACAATGAAAATCAAGATAACATAAAGTATTTAACTTGGATCATACTTTATGTGTATATGTAATTCAGCAAATGCAATTACTGGAGACAATAAATATATTAAACTGATTTAAGTTAGAGTCCAAAAAAACAGCATTGAAAACACTAAAAACAAACAGATAAACAAAAGAGTTATGCCTCTACTGGGTTTCTAAATACATAATATACAGCACTTGGGATTGAAGGTCCACCTATCTTTCTGCCCATTATTCCATCACAAAAAAGGCATTTGTTGTAGCACATTCCTCACTAGGGACTCGGCACACGATGAGGTACAGAGAAGGAAAAATAAAATAAATAGTAGCCTTGGAATCAAATGCTGCGTAGCTTCCCCAGCCACTCTGAGTCATTGCTTTCAGTTTCATTTAGTGTGCTATTCAAGTGCAAAAAGCCTTCATTTACTACAAATAGAGAGACAGCCAATTTAAATTGGCCGTGATATTTTTTTCAGAAGTTGCAATAACAACAAAATTTAAAAAAGTCCTGCAAGCTTCATGAAGTGTTTCATCTGAATGTTTTGAACTGTCTATATCAAGATGCATCGAAAACTGCACCTTATCCACTGCAAAAAAGGAAAAACAAAACAAACATAAAACATCCCATAAAAAATCCTAATAAGGATGTTGTAATAAGTGCTGCCACAAAATGAAGGGGGAACATAAGTGTGAGAAGCAGCATCTAAAACTGTACCTACCATCTACTTTTTTGTTCTCTTTTTGCATGGATCTATCAGAAGTAGATCATTTGCACTAAACAAGTCATTCCTGCCAGGCACGAGATGTAGCTGTGATAAGCCAGGAGAAGGCTACAGATTAGAAAATCGCCCCAAATAGCCTTTCTAACTGATCCATCGTATCAAGCAGTGATTAAAGGTTTAGGATGGTAAGTCTGGGGATAGCAGAAATGAAAGTATCTTGAAGCTGAAAAAACATCTGGATGGAAACATAACTGCAAACGCAGTTGCCTGTTGGTTCATCAGCTCCTGTGGATTTAAATCTGTGATTGCAGAACTCAGAGAAATGTAAATAGGTCTTCTATACCGGCTGTAAATGAGAGTACTTACAGTGTATTTAATATGCTTTTGTATGATCTTAAAAGCAAACATATCAACATTTGATAGTTATTCTGATGACATTCACTGGCCTTCTCATTCAGCCGCCAGATGTGGCTCGGACTAATGAATCCAAGGACTCCTCGCTACAGGCATGACCTTCAGTGAGCAGGTCTAACACAAACCTCTAATGTTGGATAATGTTGGACCGACTTCAAGTCATTTAGTGTTAAACCGAAATAATTAAAACAATATTTAATAACAAGTAGAATTATTATTTTCCAAATTTGCAGGCACCAACTGTTTGAAGAAGGTCAAATTCCTCATCCACAATTTGGATTATTCACCAACCATTCACCATTAACTTTTAACAAACACCTAAATTAACATTTGTGTGCTCTGTCTGCTCTACAGTTGTATGCTAAAGTCTGGGCACCACTTACAAAATTACTTGTTACTGTTACTTTCTGTAGACAGCAAAAATTTATTCTTGATTTAGGAGAGAATTCACCTCTCTTCCTGGAGATCATCAACTTCATAGATATTTCTAAGCTGTCTTGGTCTTCCGGATCTGTCTTGACTTCCACAGTTCATAGTGACACCAGACAGTGGAAATTTCAAGATGGAAGTGCACCGATATCTTTTATAGCCTCCACTGCTTGTATAACACCAATCGCTATTCAGATATCTCGGTTGTCGAGCCCATTGTTGTTGAGTGCCTCTAAAAGGTTTGGAGTCAGAGAATCTAAAAGCTGGGAATGTCATCAGCTGACCTGTCTTACAAGTCCTGCTGAGTTAATGAAAGTCTGAGTATTTACTGTTTAATTTTTTGTCTATTTTTGAAGTAATATGAACAAAAGCAAGTGCATTATCAATTGTTAAAACACAATATGTGATTTGCCCAACATGTGCATACAACTGTATGTGTGGCCTCAAATTATTCTGAACATTCTTCTAATGTTACTTATTAAATAATCCAATGTAGATTTTAGATGAGGGCAAATAATTACAAACCAATCCAGTATAGATATTCACCTGACGCAATCATTTTCTTTATAGTACGATTGCATCTACTGTTGTTATTCCAAGGCAATTTTCTGTATACTTTAGCTGGGTAAAAACAATGCAGTGAATGACTGTACATAAACACAGCCATCAGCCACATCTACATGCAGTACAAAAACCAGAAAAATAAAATAACCTGTGCAATCTGCATCTGTAATGCAACCCAATAAAACAGCCTTGTAATAAATAATAACTTTGTGAAACTGTATCACAGAGGAACTGATGCTAATTTGTTAAAGCTGAATTTGTGGTGATGTGTTAGATTACGCTATAATGTGTTACTTATATGATGAATCCATTACAACGGCAACACAAAGTCTGAGCCTCAAAAATGACCATAAATTCTCTCCAACATTGTCAAAAAAGACTATTACACTTTGCTATTATACTGAATTACATTAGACTGCAGTGGTGTGTCTATTTTTCTGGTCACTCTGTGTTTGGCGCTTTAGAAACCACACTGCAGCCTACACTGAGACGTAGCTATGGGTATATAAATACAATGACTGAATGCCACAAAAATAGTACTAAAGGAAGTACAAAAGTTGTTCTAGAAGAGCATAAACATATAGAGTCCAGAGGGTTTTACAATTAATGAGAAAAACAAACAAACAACAATCAGCCCTATAAAGGATTTTGACTGGTTTCAACAGGGGCTTAATTCTGCTTCAATAGGATTGAAATGAACATTTTAAATACTTAAATAGATATAAATTTTGTTGAATTTTAACACAACCGTACACATCTGTACCAATATACATAAAATTACAAGTGTGATTACTTTTAGAAAGGACACCTCTGATACATCATATCAAAAATGTAGTTTAGTAGCACTTTTGTTCTTCATTTATCTAGTAAACTTTATAGTTCTACATTACACTCAAGTGAATGAGGTCTTTTTTTTTCTTCTGTTCAACGCCAATGGTGGCGCTACTGATTCCTGCAAGTCACAAACCACTGCTTTGCTCTTCTTCTCTCTACGGTATCACTCTTCTCTCTGCTCCCCTGTTCTTCATCCCAAAACACTTCCTTCACCATCCAATCGCCCTTCCGCCCGTCACACGCTGGCTCCTCAGCCTCCTCTTCCGCACTTCAGTCAATTTTTCGACTTTCCCGACAATCTTCTCAAAGATGGCAAGATAGCATCATCTTCACGCACTCCTCAAACACCACCCCGCAGTCAAACTCGGGCTGCCACCTTCTTGAAGTAATATCTAAAAGTCAAACAGCAAAGTTTTCCATTTTAAAGGCTGCAACCTTCAATTAAACTGTGCCCAGCAGGCAAGACTTAAGCTGTCTAATGTGTCTACATCAGAAACCAGTTTGATCAACTACAGACCCACCCCCTTGAATCTGTAGAGATTATAAGGTGTGATAGAGCTGTAAATGTCCACAAGATCAAATAGCACCATAAACCACCTGTAATTTCCTTTCTTTGTTAGCAGTTCTTTGAACCGGCCCAGAGTGACGCACCTCCTCACGGTAGACGGCCCTGTACGTATCTGCTCCTCACAGAAGTAATACGCTTTTCACAACAGTGTTTTCACACACGGCTGCTTTTTAGTGGTGCTTTATGTCTGTAAATGGAGAAAACACAAAAATCTGAAAAATGTGTTTTACATATAGGACCAAAAACATGTTCAATGGATGCCAAGAGTTTGTTGTTGACTAAAGGGAATTACAAATACATGTCATATATTCATAAGTAATGGAGAAACAATGACAGTGATGTAAAATTTCCATATAAACCAAAGGATAAATGAATTAAATAAATAAGTCAAGACACATGGAATGAACAGAATGAGGAAGGAGATCAGTCTGTGTGTGCTAACACCCAAGTAAGCACTAGGCAAGTCTGAAGACAGATGACATAAAGGGAAAAAGAGAGTTGTGGTACACAATCAATTACATTTTATGAAATGGGTTATGATTCATAAAGTGTTTGTAGTTGGAGCTGTTGTGTTGTGGCTTTTTTCCTCACAGATGTTTACACAACTCACAGGAATGAGGGACCAAGGTCACGGCATCATGCTGAAGGAACTTTCTAACCAATAGATGCAACTGCTAAGGAGCAAGTGAAGAGACTAAATCCAGACTAACGCCCTGCTGTTTCTGATGACCTTGGATTACAACAGACCAGTGAACAAAAAAAAAAAACTGTCTTTTTAATAATCCATTCTAGAGGAAAAAGCACCTCAACATAAGGACAGAAGATGACAAGCAACAAGATGTAAGGGGAAAAAAGTCACCAAATAACTAAAATGGGGCTTAATAATAGTAAATATTCATAGATTATAGAGTCTCTGAGAAAATCAGAAAACTGTCCACTGCAAGGACAGCTTTTACGGTTTTCTCCGGGATTATCGTGTGGACTATCTGGAACATTGTTCTTGGTTGAGTTCAAAATTTTAGATGCTTAAAACAAACAGTTGGGCCTCTAGTATACTGAGGTGGCAGTTAAACTTTATCAGCAGACAGATATCTCAAAACCTCAGCAAATACTGATAAACCCATGAATATCTGCTGGATTATTTAATATTTTGATGAACCAACTCTCAAGACGCAGACTGAGCTGAACTAATGGGTAATTTCACGATTTCCTCTGGAATGATAATCCTGGGTGTGGGCAGTTAAATGCACAGATAATGTGGTTATCTCAGATGCTTAAGGCTGAAAAGCCTGACAACTTTTGTATCAACTTCTGCACAACCACATAACTGGCATTTTGTTTTGTTTTTTCACTGGAAAGTAAATGGATTGATTGCCTGAGAGTGACTTCCAAATACTAAAGGTTTCAGATAAATGTACCTTCCCCAGTTGTAGCCAGTAGTGTAGTGTTGCCTGAATATTAAGTATTCAGTACAGATTAAACTAGAACTCACAGCTGGAGTGATGTCAATTCGTCAGTTAGTCAACACATTACAAAATGTTACATCAACCTGCAGGAGATGGGCTGTTTTGCACTGGTCCAAAGTGGCACAGAATTTATAAGGGTATATTATGGTAGAAATTTGAGATGATATATTACTTTGTTCCTTCTACTGAGTTTCTAACACTGGTGCAGATCAAACTCTGCAATGGCTGTGACACACTCACCGGGAGGCACAGGTACTTTATGCAGTACCCAGCGCCAATTGCAGCAATCTATAAAAAATATCAGAGTCACAACTCAGTCAGAACTGAGCACAAAGACAGAGTATGTCATTATTTCTTGTCCATCATGTGTGAACGTTCATAAATCCATTCTGAAAATATAGAAAGATGTCTTATAATTCCAGAACTGTGAATCATCACGCTTAAAGTTTTCCAGCTAAAGCGATCCAAGCAGTGATAGCTGTTTACATTCATGGTATCAAAACGGAATTGCTACAGATAACCAGCACACTTTTAATGGTCTCAGTCTTCTCTGGAGGGCTATCCACACACGCGAAACCCCTGTAGACTGTAATATTAAAAGAATTTGTTGTTACCATATCAAAGTTAGCTTTGCTGGTATTATGCCTAAATTAAATGTTTGTTTTACTGACATAAATGATGCTTTACACACTTATATATTACACACTTTTATTCTTTAGTGACAAAACAAACCCCACTCAATTGTGTTCTTTTCACCATCCTTCTTTTTCAGATTTCAAACTCATTATCTTTCATAGCATTAAGTTTGACATCTGGAGGTACTGAAAGGTCTAGCTGAATTACACACACAGTATCAAAAGATTGAACCCCAGTCCTCACAGGTCTGACCCGTTACAGGTTTTACTGGCTGTGCCACGTAACCTGCCTTTCATCTGGCTCTCTACACAGTTCTGCCCCTCCATCTGTTGGCACCATCTTCGAGAGTAGCAGTAAAACATCAAACAGAAACATGGTTCTGACAGAACATCAAAATATATATATATATATACCCGGGCTAGTCTGCCTCTGCATGAACACAGAAAAACACATACTCTTACTCTCTTCAGGATCCTCTCTTTGTCTTCATGGGAAATACAACAAGGTAAGATCTGAGCAGTTTTCCACCATCAAGTCTTATCCTAGTTGGTTATGCGGCTTTTTACCATGTATTAGCTTTCTCAGTGGGCTGCTTAGGTTTGTGTTAAAATCAAAGAGGGCTGTCAGTTTAACCACTGAACTGCTACAGGAGAAGCTGAGAAGGAGTAATGTGGATGCTAGAGTCTCATTCCCACAATAATGTCGAAAAAGGAAAACTAGAAAGGATGCCATGAAAGCAACTCAGGACAGGATATGTGCATGCCAGAGAGGAGGGAAGTGGCCATTACTGATTTCAAATGTCTTTTAGTGGCTCTACAAAACACACCTGGGTAACTAGACTAGCAAAATGAGATAAAGGGTGTGGGTTGCTGACCATGGGGATTTTGGGGATAGCGGGAAAGTTACTGGTAAGATATAGTGGATATACTCGGCTCGGAGAGCTCGCTGTCAGAAACGGCGGCAACCACGCTTTGAGCGGAGGGAAGTAGTGCAGGCCTGATCATGTGCTGCCCTCTGATCACCTCCATCACATACCTGGCTGACCTAACAACCTTGGCAGTTAGACAAAGATTGGGGCCCAGGAGCACAGCAGGAGAACAAAAGTACTGTTTCACTTTGACAAATGACTAAGAGGATAGATCCGGCTTTCTTCCCTTATGGATCGTTAAATATATTCTGTTGAAAACTGCACTACTAACTTGACAGGTAAAATGGTCCATTTCCTTACCTTGCTTGGGCCAGAATTCCAGACTTAATCTTTCTCTCTCTTGCCGGGCCGCAAACCCTCCAGCTGGATGAGGGGCTGGGGGCTGGGTTGGTGGCATGGTGGGGTCCTGATGAAAGTGAGACGGCTGCACGTTGTTCTGGTTGGCCGCCGACGACGTGGGTACACACCGAGCCAGATCTCTACTCTGAGACGCATCCTCAGCGGCCTCAGTTCTTGGATCCAGTGGTACAATGTAGAGAGTTTGAAACAGAAACACACTCATGGCTGTGTGGAAATTTTGCTGTATATAAACAGGGAAAGAACAAAGAAACAAAACTCTGCTGCAGTGGGAGAGGAACGCTTGGCAACACACAAGCAGTAATATTTGTGACCAGGCATGAAGCACTATATAAACATATCATTAAACCATATAGCTTCTCTTATGTTGAACCATTTTCTGTCCTCCATCCATGTACACTTTCTGGTTTTTCTCCATCTCTTCTCCAGCTCCCAGCATGTCATAAGGCTTACATCCTCACCTTCGTACTCTTTTGTACCGTGTGCCACCTTGCTGCTGTACATTGAAGAAACAACTGGTAAGAGGTAAAGAAAAAGCATTCTGGGTGAACTAAGGCCATAACAATGCCTCGAGTTTTACCTGTACCCTGTGTGCTCCATGGGGGTTGATCCCATGCCATCTAAGTGGGGCTGCGAGGACTCTTTGATCCGTGAATGACTGGGCTCCATGCCCCAGGGAAAGTTGTTGTGCAATGCATGGCTGCTTCAGCCTCCATCTGCTCTTTTGACTTCTACCCGCGTGGTGGATGTGGTGCACATGTCAGGTGGTACAGGTGGCTGGTCTCTCCCTTGAGACCGCATGTAGATGTGGGTAAGCCATTCCCATTCGACGATAGCGGGGTATTCCGAGTCCCATCCTCTTGCCCCGTGAAGCTGTCCGGGCCAGCGCGACTTGGGGAATGGCGTCTGCCCCCGCGATTGGCAGCCGGGAGTTCATGACCCGCTGGACGTGGTCATCCAGGATGCTCGGCCTCCTCGTGAGCCGCCTCTCTCCAGAGAGACCGCTGTAGGTAATGCTCATAGCGGAGTTGTAGTTCTGATAGGCACCAGGGGGAAACCTGTGATTGGCCAATGATGTGGCTGTAGACAAGATGACTTCATCACCATCCTCTTCCTTTAACAGAAACACACACACACACACACACACACACACACACAAAATAATATAATTTAGTGGAAAAAAAACTATACTATAACACCAATTCATATGATGTGTTTGAATATCTGAGACTTATACATGTTGCATACAACATTTAAATAAAACTAAAAGACATACTAAATATATCTACATGCATTTCTATCTTTTTTAACAGTTTATTTCCTAACACATAATTGACACTGACAAACTGACGGTGCATGTTGTACCTATTTCAGCCAGCAGATGGCAGATTTTCACACATGCTAATATGAGTCCTCTTGTTCTTACTGCAGCGGTTTGGAGAGAAACCAAGGATACAAGAGTATCAGCTAGATTCAGGGTAATATGCATGCATGCAGCACATTTGTGCTATTTCATGTACTGACAAAGTGAATAATACAGTCTGTTAGCTCTGACAGAATCTGCTCAGGGGGAATCACGGGTGGGTGCTGCAGGCATTCAGAGTAGGTTTTGATAAGCAGGATTGGGAGTGGAGGATGCAGGATGAACAAGACACAGCAGCAGATGGAGAAATTCAGTCATCTGTGAAACTGACACAAGGGCCTCACACTAATTATTACGTAAAATGTATGATAAAATGAAGCAGATAGTTTCTACTCTGAGCTTAATATTTACTGATACAAAACAATCACTTCTAACACATGTATATCAGTGATTTAATTTCAAAGTAAAAACTATATTCAGAAGCATCTCTATCAAGATCTGAACCACTAAAAATGTTTGTGGGGCTTAGCTGGAGCAGGAGTACCATACTGCAGAGCTTATCTGTCATAAAGGCCCTGTGTAAAGTTAGAAACACTACAGAGAGAAGAGGAAGGGGAGAGAAAAGATATAGAAAGACAACAGTAGGTGGTGGGGGTTTTCATTTCATTTTTAGCCACCATGCCCAAACTTTTTATGTCAGTTATACAATTAAATAAACCTTCAATTGCAAATGTGCCAAAAAAAAAGAGTCATTGCCCTGTGTGCTCACCGAGTCCATTTGCTATAACCATATCAAAAAATGCACGGAGAGATTCTCAGCCTGTTCCGACATAATCTGGAACTTCTGTGTGCCCACACTTTTCTTCAATTCGACTACGCTTAAAAGATGTCAGACAGCCAAATATATTTTTGTTTTTATTAAGTGA
The DNA here is from genome assembly GCA_033238685.1 of Lates japonicus. Lineage (NCBI taxonomy): Eukaryota > Metazoa > Chordata > Actinopteri > Centropomidae > Lates > Lates japonicus. Next base: position 5,824,933 of record BRZM01000007.1, read on the forward strand.
TGTGTCTTTCCTGTTCTGCACCAGACCCAGATATCTGTGTTAGCTGAGCCCACTGGAAGTTATTCATGGAACCATGACATCTTCATTTGAGCACATTTTTTTCCACTGGCTCCCGCTTCCTGTATCTGAAATGAAAACTTTGGCAAACAAAAGCAGAGTATTTGATGCTCTACAAGTTAGCTTTACGTGCTTTGGGACCTAGTCTAGCTCATTTATACAATACTGCATTTCTTTATGAATGCAAGCATATTGTACATGCCTGCATGCTCTGTTATTTGTTAACACCAAATAAAAAAGACAATCACAAGTGATGAATACCAGCTCACATGGTCTTTTAGCCATTGATTACTTATGTGAGTAGCACGCTGCTGCTCTTGTATGTGAATTATTCAGTGTGTAGCTGGACCATAGGCCCATTAGTTCCAGAGCTGTGGGAAAGAGTTACCCATATTCACAGCACAAAATAATAGCATCAATTTTAACCAAATTTTAAATCTGATTATATGCTTCAGACTTCCTTCATGCATTATAACCACGCCATTTTAATATTCTCATGATGGTTAAAACCAGCCCCAAGTCCACCTCCTTTCCCAGATGCACGATGAGCACGCATTTTAATGATAAGGATGAGTATCACTGATGAAGGCAGTCATTTCACACTTGCCTCCAGGTTTACTGTAAGCTACGCCTGTAAACCGCGTGACAGCAGTTTCGCTTCCTTCCAGCCGCCAAACCATGCAATTCATCTGCCTTGAGACTTTAATACTTGGCTTGTGTACTGAGGAGATCATTTGTGGTAGCGGAGACCATTTCATCACCGTCAAGTGACATCAAACAGGCGCACGCTGTTCCAGGCTTACAAGGGCGAGTGTGTGGTGCTCCATCCGACTGATCGACAAAGCCAGATCGCTGACAGCTGGGCGACCGAATTCTCCAAATGATTCATATAATGTAAGCTATTCTATTCAAAAGGCTGGCCTCATTAATTTCAGTATTAAGGCCAGACGGATTTAAGTCTCCTAGTTACTGAAAACTTTAAGCCCAGCTGCCAGGCATGCCCTGCTCTCTGGCTTAGGAATGGGCTTTGGTGGCATCTACTGATACTCTTCAACCAGCAGTCTGCTTTTTCCACTAACTCTGGCCATAATTTATTGACTCATTCTTTTTATTAAAGAAAAATTAAAGTTATTAAAGTTAAGAAAGTCCTCTGATATTAATATTTGAAGAATGACGATTTTAAAATGAGATCTGTATAACCTGAAGCTTTACACATATTTAGTCTTTCAGGTCTGAAAGCAAAACATACAGTGGTTCAGCTCTGAAATGCCAGCTGAATCTTGGTTTCATATTGCTGGTTATATAGAATAAGGAATCTGAAGATGCCACCATGGGCTCTGGAAATTATAGTAGTATTTTCACCATTTTCTGACATTATATTGACAATATAATCAATTTATCTATAAAAAACTGGCAAAACCGTTTCACTTTAGGGATTCATAGTTCAATTTTCTTTTCCCTGGTCACTAATAATATCATTCAGTTTAGTGTCACCAGTTAATATTCAAATCTTGACTTATATGTCTAACTTTACTGAGTAAAATGAGAAAAGTTGGAGCAAAACATACGTGTTCTTCTCTTCCCTCAACTTTCTTGATTACATTATGCGAGAGGTCATATTAGTCTCCAGACAGTGCTCTCCACTGTGAACCTCTCAGTTCTGTCCCTGAGGGACACTGCTTATTCACACTAAACCAAATTAACAAAACAGTAGCCCTGGCTGTGCTTATACGGTAGACAACTGGTTCAGGAAACAGTTTAACATACCAATCGAACCTTCAGTCGCTCCTCTAGTTTCTCCTGAGCCTCTCTCTCAGTACGCCTCCAGTCTGCTGATCAGCTCAGCAAACCTTTCTGGCTCCACATGAATGTCCTTGAACCAAGCCCAGCGCCTGAGTGGGGAGAAATGTCATACCACAAGGTGTGTTTTTTTTTTGTTTTTTTTTTGCCACCACTGCATCATCACTGTCACCACCATATGGGCAGTTTTACCACCCTGACTTTAGATTCTGTCATTCCCCCACCTTTGGTGTGATCTTGCAGCCAAACTTCCCATTAACAATTAATCATCTTGCCATAACATAACTGTACCTATTTGATAAGGGTGTACCAAAAGGAATGAATCCAGATTTGACACACAGACCTTTTACATAGTTTGCATTTCACAATAATTTTGGAAACACAAACATAGGCATAATAAATCAAAGTGTACTAAATGTACACATAATATCATTACCAAGGACGGAATGACATTTATTTGCTCTCCTGCTAGCACAAGTCTGCGCTACAGTCGTGACAATTCAAAGCTGTTAACTCCAGATTTGGAAACCAGTTAAGATAAAAAAAGAAAGGGTTGAAAACAACGTGACATTTAGAAAAATAACCTACAAGCCCGTCAATCTTTCTCTTATTGCCAGTGAAGTAAGCCGCGATTAATTTGTTAAAGTAGGGGAACGGAGAGTTATGCTTTGGGGATTTGTTCACATTATAAAGTTAATTCATGCATCCTAATAGGATGCTGGCATGGAGTTTATTTCTGACTTTACTCCGCTTAATTAGGGCCGGGGTTTTCTACCAAGAGACAGCCTGTTGCAAAGGGAGCATCAGGCTGTCACAGGGAGGGATCTGTCTGCTAGGCTTCAGCACACAGCTTAGGAAAGCATCAAGCTGCATTTAGACAGCCTTCTTTTCACCATCAGCTATTCTTATACTCCATCACAGGCCCCGCGACACAGCAGAGCTTAAATATGCACATCTCCGGCGGTGGAAGCTAGAGGAAAATAAGGCAGAGACAGACAGTTAAAGAGAGAGAGGTGTAGAGGCAGAAAGTGAGAGGAAGGGAAATAACCCATGAATAACTCCATTGAATATGAGGTAGGCACTACCATTTGCTTTGAATTTCTCTGCATCTCCGGCGATGCTGTTTATGTACTGTAGGGTGGCAACCCCATCTCTAGAATTAACAACAGCATTTTTCATAAACGCCCTCATGAATAACATCAACACAGGCAGCTTTGAAGTTGAAAGCTTCAAGGCTGCATTTTGCCTCAAACGGACACCTAGTAAGTCTTACTAATCAGCAGCAGGACAGACATTCTTATTTATTGTAGTCCCTCCCATACCACAAGTGGTCTGGTAGATTACAGTTACATGTTAATACATCCATGAGTCTGTAATTCCATGCTGTATTGGCCATGCTGGGTTTTACACTCTCCTGTGCTGAAGCTCTGGACCAATTAGGCTGATAACAGCCTTCTAATCCATTCAATGAAACATATTTTTGTCCAGTTGTGCAAGCGAAGTTTCTTTGGCTTAATTCTGTGCCATCTTTGCACCTAGAAACATTATATTTTCAAATCTTCTTTCACCACATGCCTGGTTTCATGCCTGGCAACTGAAAAAAAATGTTCTGCTTCATGATTCTGCTTTTTGGACAAATCCGTTGAAAGAACATTTGCTTTGGTCATCAAAATTAACAAGTGACTATAAAGAATCACTTTGGAAACATTTAAAATCTGTTCTTGTCTCTGTATTTGCAAAAGAGGTCAGTAGGTTAGGATTTCCATTTAAATACATCCTGCTAGAGAGTGTTTTAGGATCCCTAATTAGCATTAAAGATCAATTCTAACAGCTTTACTGGTATAGCTAATGAGCAGATGGGACTTTAGTTGCTCGTGTTGTAAAAGTTTGAGCACAGGGTAAACGGGCAAGAAGTACAATTTGGAAGCCAATTAAACTTTATTTCTGTCTTCTAGCAATGCAAATTTATATGACATGCTTTCATTTTAAATAGCAACTGGGAATACTTAGTATAGCATTGTCTCACCTTTCATTTCAATGATAAACTCCAGTGTTCCAGCCTGACACAGCCTTTTGCATTGTATTACAACCTTTATGCAAGAAAAGGGAAGTTGTATGTGTGAATATGTGCGTGTATGAGAGATGAGAAAATACGCATACACTGCTGTCTGTAAGGGAAATTGTGTTCGCCGCTGACATACTCTGCTGCTCACTATCATTGGCGCGCAGGAGCCACATGAGCCGTGTTGACATAGTAATGGTTGATGGGCTCCCCGACATTTATGTGCTCTGAAAATGAGAAATACAGGAATGCTGAGGAATAAACTCATTTCTAGAAATAAACGATGAGGAAGTCATAGACATGCCTTTAGAAGCACATTTATAAAGACAGTGAAAGCCTCTATGGCATGATCCTAAATTTAGAACATAAGGTATTGTTTTATTATGAATAGTTAAGATATTGCGATATAGAAAATCTGGCAGAAGTTTGTTGTTCACAGTTGAAATTTAAAGACGCAAAGCTGCAGCACAATCTATGATTTCAGATCAGCTAAAATGTCTTTGATTTCTGCTCTTGTGGTTTGGTTAGAATCAGTCAGGATTCATCTTTTCTACCAGACAAAATAATGAAATGTCCTTATAATTTACCACATCCCAAGGTGATGTCTTCAACGTCTTGTTTGTTTAGCTAACAGTCCAAAACCCAGAGATGTCCAATTTACTCCTCATTTATGACAAAGAAAGCATAAAAATCTTCATAAATGTTTGGCATGGTTTAAGAAATGACAATTAGTTAGATTATCAAATGGTTGCTGTGCTTTAAAGCCATGAAAACTACAGTAACATGTGTATGTAACATGTATGCTCAGTTAAGAGCATGCCATGGACCGCCATACCATTTCCCTGCACCTGGTCAACCTCTCTGGTCTGGCACACCCAGCGATGCATTGGCTGGCAACACCTTTGTAACACACAAAAATTCAATACCGAGTATTGGAAAAGCAGAGGATAACTGTGTCTTCATCCTGGATGCATATCCTCCAGATAGTACTCCACAGAATTATGAAGCTTCATTTGACACCATTTATATTCTCAGTCATTGACTTGCTAGAATGACATTTCTTACAGGGCTTTCTACATTAAGGAATAGATGAAGCATCATCTGTTTTTATTCAAATTGAATTCCTTACATTTATCCAAGCTTTCTCCCCTGTTTGAATGCACCCAGAGTTCAAATGAAACCTTTGTGACCAACCGACCATTTTACCTCCGCTCTCAAAACATAATAATTGAAAGTGGAGGGTTATGAGGTTGGGACAAATAAAAGTGCAGTCTGTGGAAATGATTTTTAAAGCGATTATACGCTGGAAACATTTCTGATAATGAGAAACTAAAGGAATTGGACAAGGAGAATGAAAGTTGCTCTAAGGCAATCTATATTTGATGCAAGAGCGATGGAGATGATTCCGAGCAACACCACTGTCCTGCAACACTGCTCCCAGCTCCCCAGCAATTAATGAGAAGAACAACTTCTCATAATCAACAAATAAATGATAATAGCAGTACAGTTCACTCAATGAAATCAATCATCCTTCACTTTGTTCAATACTGGATTTTTTTTCATCAGCCCACATCATGTCTTTTTGTTGCATTATACATTTATGTGGCTACATCGTTAACAACCAATTAAAGGAACAGCGCTAAAAAGTCCAGGTTGTGCATGATCAACATATGTAAATACATTTGTTTTCCAGGAAGGACCATTACTCACTTATAAAAAACTCCTTAAACTCTCCATTTATTGTTTTTGATATTTTGAAAAATTCTACAAGATCTAGATAAGCAAATCCTCAACAACAGCTAGTTCTATACCTTGGCATTTATTTCAGCTTATTTCAGTCACACTGCCAATTAGAACATGGCATATTTTTTGATTCTATTTTCAAAGAATGTGACTTTCGATACAGAAAGCATTTATTTAAAAATAATTTATTAAAGGTCAGTCTTTGTGTGATTTCTCACACCTCAGCCAAAGCTCAACAAATCAACAGTCTGGGAAATGAAAAGGGATTCTGTACTAAAGACTGAATTTGGAACATCCCCTCTTTATTTGATTATCTCTCGATGCCCCATATGGGACCTGTTGGGAGCTCTTAATGTCCCGTGATGAACAGGAGGAGAGATTACAGTAATATAAATGTTTCAGTGTTCATGTGACATCTGATTACTGTTGGAAGACAAGACTCTTGTATAAATGAACCTAACCTTGACACTGAAGTAATTCTTTAGGACATATATAACACATACAGTATGCTTATACTGGATTTTACAATAGATTTGTGCTAATTTACGATTCAACTGAATGAAATTGTTAAACTGTTAGAAGATAAAGCTGGCTTTAATCAGACATACATCTCACTTTTGAGAGCATGGTCGCCGGTGTCCCAGCTACCCACACGTAAAACTTCCACATGCCATTCTGTCCTCTCCTTCAGCCAACCTCTGTCCTTCGGCTTAACCGCTAAATGTTGTTGTTCATCTATATCATCTCTAAGTTTGTCACAACTTAAGTCTGGCATACAGATTGTTAGGGCCCCCAGCAGATCACTCACAGGCAACAACAAGTTTTCATTAAACACAAAGATAGTGAAGTCTTGCTTTGAAGTGCACACATCTCAGTTGAATGAGAACAAACGGTTGTTCGACATTTCCAAAAAATCTCCCTAAACATTAATGAATGTATAGGTCATTCTTCAAGTCATTTGATTTTTTTTAAACCTGATCTGAAAGATTGTTTAATGTCTTTTGCTTGATGCCTCTGAAGAGATCAGACACAACTGATGTAAAAATTAGTTTCATAAAACCCATGTTGAAAAACTATTTTAAAAATGAAGCGCTTCTTCCGTAATTCAAAATGCTGATTGCCAAATAACATGGAAAACAATCAAATGTATTGAAATGCCCATAAGTTTTCTCAACTTTCCCCTTTCTCAATGCCGCAGGAAGATTTCAAGTAAACATCAAACTAAATAAAATCACTGTTGTTTTTTGTTTTGCTTTTTAAATCATTCTGCAAGATTTGAGTTACGTATTCAACCAGAAAAAGCTACTGGAGAATGTACGAGACACAAATGAGACTGACAGTGAGATGGCAGCAGATGACTGCCACATAGGCTGTGGCAGGTCTGATCCTTGTGCCCAGGCCAAATCCACTGCCTGCCAGGTTCAGTCTGTGTTTTATCAAGAGAGCTGGTTCTATCTGGAAGTTACCGCCTGTCTATTACATGGAATTTTGTGTATCCTCTGTGCTGCAGGCAGAGGTCAATATAATAAATCTTTCTCTTGGGTTGGGTTTAGTTTGCATAACTGAAAGGATTTAATTCCGAAACATGTTGTTACTGGAGGTTTTTAACTTTATGTAATTTTGAATCCTCTGTTGGAAATGTCGTAACTCATTGCTATAATAACAAGTTTTACAAGTTTAAATTAGCAGTGATATAACTTAAGTTGTGGTAGTGAGTAAACATGGATGATTTTATTTAATCTTTCATTATTACACTTACCTGAAAAGACACAGAGCAAGTTCCTAAAGTCATTTAACATTACAATTTCTTAAGCTGAGAATGACAAGTATAGTACACAAGCACGCAGCTAATTACTTCAGAGCCTGTATAGAAATAACAGCGTCTGTTCTTCATTGCAATTAGCTACAAGTATTAGGGACAGATTCAACGTAAAAATCATTAAATGCACCTATAACAGCCACCAGCATTCAGCAACATATTAACTACCAGGTCTTGTTTTCTTGATGAAACTTTTCATATTTATGATCTACCGTATTACAACATTGAGATAAACTTTTACCAGAAACCTTTATTAGCAAAGGTCAGCTTGAACAAAAATCAAATTATTATTTTTTCAAATTTAATTTGATATGGTTAACCAGGTGTCAGTCTCAGGTGACAGTGAGCCAGCATCTGCCAAATACCAGGACCCGAAAACTAAAGCAACTTAAAGTAATTCAACTTTTATGCGTTTAAATTTCATCTGTGCTTTTCTAAACTGTGACAAGTCAAAATGTCTCTCTCCAAGAAAAACATTAAGCGCTTTGCTTCTCATTATGTTTCTCTATCATCCAGACATATTTTGGTCACATTATGTAAGCTGCACATTCAAAGGTTGATTTTTCAACCATAGCCAGTACTGCTAGGTTACATGAATATGAAAAATGGAATTACAAAATCATCACATTTATTGTAATAAACTGTGTAGCCCTACACCCTGTCCCTGATGAACAAAGATCAATACTCAGTATCAAAGTCTTCAATCACACAGGGACAGAGGACAAATTAAAACAAGCAGGTCCTTTCAACTGGTTAATAATGTCAGAATTATCTAAAGATGATGAGGAAGCCAATATGAACAAGTCCTATTTGGTTTTCAGCTCACATTTATTAAAATATATTAATATTTTTTAAAAAGTAAATGTATATATATATATATATATATATATATATATATATATATATACATATATACACACATAAAGATAATTGAAGTAAGGTTCTTAACAACCTGTCCTATAGAGACATTCTGATCTATTGTAGATGCATGATTACAAATAGCTGGACTAATGAATCAACTTTATAAATGTAACAATGCTGACATTGTAGAATATGCTATATGCTAAATATGTTAATATATGTCAAACCACTTCTCAAATCCCGCTCAGAGTGAAAAGAAGGCTTGTTTAGACCATACGACTTATCACCTCAATTAACCTGCGGTCATCATGTCAAAGTCAGAAAAGGTGGAAATTATACAAAGCACCAAACATCAGGTTCAAAAGACAGACCAACTGGATCTGCAAGCAATCACAAACAGCTACAAATGCAGATGACTGAGTCATCACAGGAGAAGAAATATGAGCAGGAGATACCAAGAGCTGAGCAGTTAACTCGATGTTCGCCTAAGATAATCAAGTACTGGATCAAACAAACAGTTGAACACTGAATTTAAAGCTGGGTACAGCCTCTAATTATACAAGGAAATACATTAAAATGACAAACAGAAATGTCTCTCTAGCATCAATCAGCAGGCTTCAGCAGATTTGATGCTGCAGAGATTATAACAACATCTGGTTGAATCTACTTATCTGACACTGAAAAAACAGCATCGCAAAGCAGTTAGATGCCACAGATTGCTGGTTGCTACGGTAATAAACATTGCTGGCCAACACAGTGTCAACCATTGCACTGCAACAAGAAAGTCCAAAGTAATAAAACCTTCTCCCATAAATGCAAAACTTAATATTACGAGGAAGAAGGGCAAGATTACAGTGATTTCAGAAAACCCTTTATAAAACAAAATTGTGTGTGGAGCTCTTTTCACTAAAAACCCTGTCCTTAATGTGAAATGCAAACTTCCCAGAGTGCTTACAAGAAAACAAGGAACACTCTTTTCAACCTTCTAACAGCAAGTTAATCTCTAGATTCACTTCACGATCATCCTCCCATCTCAGCCACCCTGGTGCTACACTTGACTCTGCTTTTCCTTTTTCAAGTCCCGAGGCATTCATGGCGGTGTGGGGTTTCAGGTTTATTTCTAATTCAGCAGTTTGCAGAGAAAAGCTGTGCGGTTAAGAGCTGAAGTCAAGCTTTCTAGATTGCTGGGAGGATTTACCTGTACTCGTGACTGTCCTGAATCTGGCGCTGTTGGCAACTCCGCTGCGGTGCTGCCTCCATTAGCAGCTTCTGAGTAAGCCGTGTTGCTCATGCAACACTCCGGCTGCTCCTCTGACCTGTGTGGCTCATCTCCACTGCCTCACTTAGAGTCGGTAGCCCGACAGCCCTTTCCATTCCCAGAAACAGAGCTCTGATCACTGTACAGCTTGGGGCCTTCCTCCTGTCCGCCAGATATTCCAAATAATGTCAGACTTATGGAATAAAGGGTAGGTGTTTCTCCATCATAGTCTGTATCTCAGTCTGAGCCTGGCCGTAAACATTGCAGGATCATCGTAGAAGCTTCATCACACAGTCTTTTGATGAAGTGACTTGGTGGCCGGTTTGATCTGCCTGGAAACAATTCCATTGCTGTCCAAGATGTATTTATAGATAGCTTTGCCAGCTTAACCTTCTTCTCTCATTGCCCTCGTTAGCTCAAGTTTACAGCCAGCATGCAAACCAGAAGTCCAACATATCTGCGCACTCCTCCTGCTTGAGGAACGCCCTAAATAGTTGGATGCCATCCTGGTCATCCAGGAGTAGGGAGCAAGAGATTCCGCCCACTTTAGGTAGGTGGGTGGTGTCGGAGAGGCACTGCCCGGCCCGAACCCAGGTCCAAGTCGGGTCGCTTGCAGCCACGGACGCCCGCATTTGAGGCTCTCATTCTTTGAGGAGAAGCTAAGGTTGCTGCATTGGCGTCCATCACTGCACACCAGCTCACCTTCTTTCCCCTGACTGGAGGTCTGGGAGCATCCTCAGTGAAGCTGCCTCCCAGGTCTACAGGGCTCCTTTTGTCGCTATGCTCATAGTCCCATCCATAAACCACGCCCTAGGAGCCCACACTGCCAAATCATCATCCAGACCTCTACTTATGCCACTGCAAAAAACTCCTGCAAGGAGGAAAAGAGGCATGAGACGCAGCTTCATCACACATCACTGACAGGCAGACTATTGCTAGTCCTGACAGGGAACTACTATTATATTTTAACACTTATTCTCAAATGAATGGCAAACTTATGCAGCAATTTACCATAAGTGCAGGTGAATTCAAATGAACATCTAGTTGACAAAATTTTGATTGATTATGTGCCATACGCCCGCTTTTAACAGAGGACAACACCTCACGAGGAAATTTTTTAGAATTCTGTACAGTTGCATTTCTATATCAGATTTTCATGAAAACTCATCATGCGCTAATTTCCAGCTGAACATTAAAAATTAATGTACCCCAGAGAAATACAGGGATTTGAAAATGCAAGTAGCTCAAAACCAGAAAGAGTTTGGTTCACTTAATATGGGAAGTTCGTCGGTACAGTAGGCTGTTAATGTCAACCGTCTATTCAGAATGTGTTACTACATCCTCACAATAACTGAATAACAATGTCTTAGCAAGACAATACAAGGAACAAACTGAAGAAACGTCTATGCACTCGGAACTAGGGCTTTTCCAGATTCTGCACAGCATCTGCAAACCTGAGCAGAAATTAAAAACCAAAGCCATTAGGGCTTTAATGTAGTTTATAGTCAGAGGCAGCGGTACCAGGCAGTAGGACATTATGATGCAGTGTTAATGTAGTATCCAGTATCATCCTACTGATTTATATGCATAAGCATATCATTACTTTACGTAGCTATTCCAGTTACATCCAGATTAGCATTAGTGCATCACCACAGCCACAAATTCACTTAATTTATAAACTCGACAAGGAAGCAGGGCCTCCAATTTATAAACATACTTTATTGACCGTGTCATATTCTCTTCTTATTTCGCCCCCTGCCATAGTGAAAGGTCATGAATAGCATATGTAATGATTTTTGGGACCACCACTGTCTAAGGACACGTCCTGGTCCTCATGTATTAAAACAGCTTCCTAGCTGAGGAAAGACACAGGCAGCAGCACCACAGTAGCCTCTATGTTAACCTCTATGGACCCATACATACTGATTATATTTAATCTTCCCAGTCCCGTGGAGTCGGTGTTACTTCAGTGCCAACTTCTTTAATGTAACTGCAGGAGGAAAAATTCATCTATTTTGACCTCTTTAAGAAGCAGTACAGGACAAAAATTATGTGACCAGTAATGACTCTGACCAATCAAACAAAGAGCACAGGAAAATGGTGAATCAAAAGACATTTAACATGAATCACCCCACTTACTCTTTATGTTACACTCTGAATTAAATTACTTCCTATCATAGCTCTGTGCGCAGAAATGCTTGACTCTAATGGTTTGGGATTAAAAATAAATTGGGGAGGGAAAAGTAGGTTTATAATTTCAAAAAGGCTGACAGCTGGCTTTACTCTGTGATTTCACAAGAAAATATTTTTAATGGTTACATTACATTCCCTCGGCAAGTGCCGAATTCCACCTCTGTCTTTGTCCAATATACGTATTGAATTATTTTTCCTGACGAACGAAGACGGTGCAGATAAAAAATACAATAATAGGCAAGTGTTATTTTCTGCACAATTATTAAGTGAGCAGTACGCAGAGCATAAGGCCAGGTGTAGCTAATAAACTGAACGTAATGACGGTAAAATGTTGTGTACAAGCTAATATCATGTCATTAATAATGCCACAGCTGCTCACATTAATCCTCAGGTCACCAGCTGCCATACCTGTATGTGTAATGATGCATCGGCACGAGAGATGGTCGGTTCGGCGCATTAATATTTAAATTGTCGGTTCTGCGGTCACAGGTGTGTGGCCCGACAGGGATATTTAGAAAGGGTTTAGGCGTGATTTCCGCCGCTCAGAGCCGAGTTCAGGAGATGTCCTTTCTCCCCAACTGCTCAGTTTATATTGCATGGTTTCATCACATCTATGTCTTTGGCCTCCAGAACGAAGTGAGAACAAGGAGTGGGGGAGGGGAGCCAGAAACAAACTCCATACACACATACACACACACATACATATATACACACACCACACACACGTACACACACACTCACAGCCAGGCCTTTCTGTGGCCGACGGACAAGAAAAACTGAATTATCATCAATAATATCTACACCAATAGCCACAACTAAACGAATAACATGACGACCGCAAACATTTCCCCTACCGTCTGAGGACACAGAGGGAATCCCACATCAATACCCGAACAGACTTAGAAACCAGCAAAGCGATGGCACGTATCTCCCGACTACCGCAATCCCAATCTCTGAGCTGAGCTGAGCTGAGCTGAGCTGAAGGGGAGGGAGGAAAAAAAGTGACATATACTTAACCGGTGAAAATCTTCTCGCTGCTTTCGAGTGCATCGGGCGTTAGGACCGGCACAAGTCCCCGCGAACAGTGTCATAGTTGCGAACTGCAAGACTTTAAAAATAACAAAGAAAACAGTCCGCTCTGCACCTCTCCATGGCTGTCTCTCACTGTCTGTGCGGAGCTGAGGCTACACGGTAGATGATGCACAGCGCCTCGCCCGTTCACTACACAAATTACCAGTGTTTAGTTTTGGTACATGTGGTGCACTGATTTTTTTCCCCTCCTCTCCCTCTCTCTTTCTCAAGTGTTAAAATAAATATATAGAAGAAGAGGATGGTGTTTCCTTCCATGCTGTTTGAATTACAACCCACAGAAACATGGTCTATACTCAAAATGACATTTGATTCCTTACAACCAAAGAAGGAGTATTGCACATTAGCTGTTAAATTCATTAACCTAATTCAAACCAATAACATCCACTGGGGGAAGAAATCATCACTTTCATCTCAATATCACTGTATGAGCTATCAATATTTATCAAAAATAAGTAAGTATAGGCATTATTATATGTATATTATGCTGTAAATAAATGATAAAGATGTCTGTGCTAATGCATATTAATCATGTCAGATCTACAGCTCACATAACATTAAAGGTGTATTCCAGCTAATTAGTAGCTACTGCATTTCAATTAACTTGGTGGACTTGCTGCAGTAGAGGCTGGGTCCTGGATCTGGATCCTACATTTCCCATAATGCTACTCAGTAGCATCTTTCAAGACTTCCCCTGCCTGGTAAATGCCATTGTCTTTCAAAAGTCATGCCCCAGTTTGTGATGCAGACTTTAAATTATAACTTTATTGTCCGCAGCAAGTGTTTTTACAAACTAAGTAGTAGTCGTTATAATGGGTAGATTGAACTCCATGTGTAGAATTGATGTAATGTCCCTTTAAGTGTCCTATCTGGAAAGGCAGAGCCATGATCACAGCTTACATTTACACTGTGATGGAATGTAACTTTTGAGGTACCATTTTATACTATTTTATAGTTGTACCCCACTACATTTTATAAGGAGAGATTGAACTTTTTACCTCACCACAGCCGTAGATACAAGCTACTTTTCACATCAATATTTTATATCCAAAGCATATGGTTAGTTTATAAAATATGATTTGTCATTGACTGGGCAGCAATAAATGCAGCTTACTTGTACATGTCAGTGAATTAGTATTATTCCAATAATGAGTACTGTAATGTATTCTTAATGTATTCTTACTCCATAACAACAGGAGTACCTTATGTTTGGGGTCATTGTAATGAAGCATATAAAGTGCACATTTCACTCTTGGCTAGAGCAATGCTATTTCATGATGTGAGAGGTGTTTATAGAGCAGGTTGGACGAGAACGTGCTTTGGAGGCAGAAAGTCTGCAAGTTTTCATTCCAACCAAAGACTGCACGAGATGACTTCACTGATTACTTTACTCGAGCTGAAGGTGCTTTGATCAGTCAAATCAGCTTACCAAGCTACAAGTTTTACTCTTCCTGTTAGACCGTGCGTTCAGGCAGCCTCTGTCATAAATTTTTACCACCAGGAAGTTTCGCTAGAACAGCTGACAAAAGCACTAAAATACCAGTGATAAACTTAGGGAAACTCCATGATACCTGAGTTTATGAGTTAAGATAGTTTACTTCAACACATAATGGAAACTTGCTAGCAGTGCAGCAGGTTAACAGCAAATTCACACAACATACACGATTGTGTAGTAATTTCCAGGCTGATAACAATGTGGAAAAATGAATTTTACATCTGGTTTCCAATATATATACATCTTAGACTGTTTTTCACTGGTCTTAGTCATGTGTCATATTTACATGACTCACAATGACGTGGCTGACAATAAGTCTGCACACAGACCGACATTAATCTGTCTTCACTCGTTCTAATAACTAGTGCTGATGCTTTGCAGCAAGCAATGAAATGCAGCAATGTTTCAGCTCAACTGAACATTTTTCTACATTTTACCAGCACCATCACACACACACACACACACACACACACACACACACACACACACACACACACACACGTGATTGTGTCATTACTTTATGACTTTATAGTACAAAGACTGAGGGATAGACAAAATGCAGTAATCAAGACTGTTGTCAGTTTCTCTGCTTTCATACCAGGCAATCACTGAGCAGTTACTGAGTCCAGGATGAAAGGCTGGTGGAACATCATAAAAACATAAACGCATTTGATTATGTAATTACACCAGACTGTTTAAGAGCACCAGAAGGAACAGGAATACACATTTCACACTCTGTCTCATCATATCACCCGAATTGCCTGCTTAAATCTGGAACCCTGTTAAAGTGTGAATGGTACACAGTACTTACAATATTCATGCCAGCAACATAAAAGATGAAAAAGACCCAACACACTTCAGCTTCCTCAGGGCAAAATTGATTTTGGGCAGCAATAGTTTAAGCATACTGATACTCAAATACTCAGTTTTTTCTTCATCCAGCTACTGTAATTCTATTATTGTTTAATATTGTTGTCATTTCCATTAGCATTTCAGTGTTCCCACATGTCAAAGATCAGGATTTCTTCCACTAGATATCTTGACAAGGCTTCAGAACCTCAGGCTGAAAACATTTCAGCTTTCTTAAACATATCACATCATCATCCATGACTTCCAGACACTGATTTCTTTACAACCCCCTGTTGATATCTGGACAGGCTAGGAGCTGCGACAATTAGTCAATTAATTGGGGTTGGACTGTTGGGCAGCTTTGTTTGGACAAAACACAGCAGATGGCAACACCTTGGGTGCTGGGAATATTTAATGGATTTTCTTTTTTTTTTTACTATTTTCTAATGTTTTATGGACAAACGACCTATCAATTCATTGAGAAAATAATCAACATGTTAATTGATGATAACTAACTCAATCAGTTGTCTTATGACAGACACTTAGCCTCCTCAGTCTTATTCACATCCATGTATTGTGGTGAAACACACAAGGTATAACATTGTTTCACGTGGCTGTTCAAAACTAGCCTACAAAAAAGACAAGAAAAATGCAGGTCTGCCAACATGACTTTAAGAAATTGTTGCAACAGTGTGCAAATTGCAAATTGTGTTTGGGAAAACAACATTTCAGCAGTTCTAACACATGTCAGGTATTTTGGTAGGTACTCAGAGGTTGAAGTGGATAATTATTTTGGGAGTCAGACTGAAAGTCAGTGTGTAACCATCAATAGACCAGGTGCACTGCTGCAAGTGATGAAGAGGGAGTTATTGACTTTCACTGAAAGCTAAAAAATTTTAGTTTAGTGGTTTGTGCTTTTGTAAGTGGTTCACATGACGATGATGAAGAACATGCTGATTTCTATGCAAATTAACATGCTTTACCTTGGGTCTGATTGTCTTCCTCACTTGTCCTACAGCAGTATGTCCATTCATTGAGGATTCCATGGTGTTGTTATTGAACACATGGGTCTTCAGTAATCTTAACATCCCTGTCTCCATCAAGTGGAAATCCCTGGCCAAAGCAGAATGTCGCCATAATAGTTTGTCTTTGCCATCCATTTGTTCCTGAAAAGGAAGAAATATTTGTTAAGTTTTTATACACAGCAGAGGAAAAGCTGCCAGTGCTGTATGATTTTATTAAAAACTCATTTAAAAAATCTTACTCTATAATCTGTGGCTGAAGTTTCATCATGATAGCAGTAACACAGGTCAAACTCCTAAATCGTTTATGCCATAAACTGATAAAGCAGCATGGTGCCCTCTACTGAAACATAGTTTCCCCAACAGTGACTTCCTGTAAATAACAATTTAATGGATTGAAAATATTTCCCTCTCCCCATCTCAACCTCTCAGAACTGTATCTGACTGACTTTTACAGCTAGTGAAAAAGACATACTAATGGAGACAAATGCTACTTATTACCAATGTGCTAGACTTTACATCTGATAAGACATAACACATGAAATTCTACTGTTTGCAGTTTAGAGCCTCGAGAGAAGAATTCATTCATTTATTACTTCCAGGTGTCTGGGCCCATAATGAAGCATCAGCAGTCAAACTTAATATGATAAGATTAATTAAAGAGCTGAAATGATGTGATGTCATCCATGTGAAAATTGTAGCAATGTAAAAAGCCATGGAAGAGTCACCAGACTAGTCTCTCACCAGCAGCTACAGTTTCTCAGTCAATCAAAAAAGGAGAGACATGAAAATTACAACACAAACCAAAAAGCACAGCCACAAAATGACCAGTCAGAAGCAGTGTCTGGTGTTGAGAGACATCTATATATCTATCTATCTATCTATATATATATATATATATATATATATATATATATATATAATTTTTTATCCATTTCATTTTTAAAGAACTTCACACCCACTGGAATCTTTTACTTCTACTTATCTCTATCTCCATTTTTTTCTGTGGACTACCAGGCATGTACTGAGCTCCACTGATGCAACACGTTGAACTGCTACTCTCAAGCTTTGTTTTTAATTAAACCACTGGGCCACACTGATTGACATATTTTACATTTTCTTTCTTTCCTTAAAGATGACTTTTAGGGCATTTTGGTTGGTTTTTTGGATCATTAACCATGGACTACATCCTGACTATCTCTGACCAGGATATTGTGGCTCTTGTACAAGTATATCACTTATCTACCAGGATTATTATACAGTATTTAACTTTTTTTAATTACAGAAACAGCTGAGAACACACAGACACAGACCAGACAACCAATTAAAACTCTGATAAGGTCCATATGACCGTAAACATAAATCTAAGTATAATAACAGCTATAATCAAATAACTCATGGTCATATTTCAAACTGCATCATTATGATGCACCAATAAAATTCAACATAATGCAACATTTAAAATTTTAACATAGACTTCTTTGGACTTTCCTTCTCCAGTATCACAATATCAACTGATAATGGATTTTGACTCATACTGGCATCCTATTTAAAAACAACCTTCACAAATACTTTTTGGTTTCAGTGGGGTAAAGTTTCAGTAATGCAAGAGCGAGAAGTCCTGTGACCTGAAGGTTGGTAAACGGAATCCCTTGAACAGCTAGAAACGTCTGAGAGTGGAAGGCGAATGAAAAATATTCTCCCCTTCCTCTGCAACTACAAACAAGAAGCCCTTAAGCAACTGGTCCAGTGGAGCTGCTGAGCAGACAGAGGAACAATGGAAGACATCTCTCTGCTCAGATCTGAGGTGTGACTGCATGAAGCAGAGAAGGATATTTACGAAATCAGCCAAGTTTATGCAAAAGCTGCTTTCCGTGATAGAACAGTTAAAGAAACACAGTTGCAAAAAGTGAGAGATTTAATATTTTACTGCTAATTCCTCTATATTTTCATCATTTGTACTAATTTCTGATTGCAGAAAAATGCAAATTCATAATTTTGTGGCTTTCAAAAGAGTTATTATAGGATGAACTCAAATGTGTGGATGATTTCAAAGCTCCCTTTTAAAAATTATTCTCAAGTTTTCAGATATTTTCGAATTCTTGAACAACCCCCTGAAGTTAAGTGTTTCCAGAGGACAACTTCATGTTTCCCAACTCAGCCCCTTTTCGGTCGTCTTTTGTTCCACCTGTCACTGTGGATTTAGACTCCCCTTGTAGGCCTTCTTGGCTGAAATAGGCTTATCTCTGCTGAAGACTCTCTGATGAACAAAAGCCCATTAAGACGTTTAAATGAATACTCCCATTCTGAGCCCACACAATAGAGATTTCTATTTTTCAAATTGGCTGTCTTCAGAGAATTCACTAAAAGTTATGATGAACAAAAGTAACAACAAACAAGATGTCTTTCAAAGCCCTCAGAAGTAGAAATGGAAAACACACATAGGGCTTATAGGCTAAATTAAGACACTTGAAACCATTCACATGATTAAGCAAATTCTTTAGATAAGAGGGTTTTAATAAAAGTGTGACACGAATATTAAAGCTATTCAGTATTTGTTTTAAGTTCTGAAAATGATCTGAAGAGTAAAATCAAAAGACTGTCAGAGAATGTATTCTGGAGTCCTGCTGATGTCCTTTGTCCTGGCTGAATATATCATGACTAACAAGCCTTGGACTGGATTAGGCACAGAGGATTGAGCAATTTGCAGACTTGAGTTTATTTTGCTGGATATTCTAGCTCCCACAGCTTCATATTCCCACAAGAAGGGAAAAAAATCTTATTAAAAAGGCCCATATTTCCTACGGTGACATAATACCAAAGACATACATCCGTAACCATGTACCAAATGGCGAAAGTACATTGTCAGACATCTGCCGGCTTGAAGAAATTCAAATTAATTTAAGCGTTCAGTCTATCGGGGTCTTCAGTAGTCTGGTCATGGGATGCATATTCACTGGTCAAATCAAATGATGTGCTTTGGTTTTGATGAGAGAGAGGACACAACAAAACCAGTATGGCACTGACATGAAAAACGATTAGAGACATGATACAACGACAAACAATACAATGGAAAGTTACTGGTAGCCGTTGTTTTCATCCTCAGAGATTCAAAAGCAGACGTACCTGCTGATTTACCTTACTGTGTGCTTCTTGGTTTTGTTGTGCTGAATCGCAGACTACTCCCTCCGCTTTTCTATGGATCGAGTATAGTCCTTCGTAGTCTGCAGTAAAGACTGCCGCCATCTTTAATCACAACAGAGTCCATCTGTCGATGGTTCTTCCCTTTCTACCCTCTCTTCCTCTGTTCCAGTCTCTCTGTTCCAGCCCTCTCTGTGTTTGTTGTGGGGGGTTCTTATTTTCCATCCAACATCAAACCACCATATCGACAGGCTCGTGGGCCGCCCAGTAGGGGGGCAGCTTGAACATGCTGCATTGGCTGTTGTCCTTTTCCAAGCCGGAGATTAACTGACCACATTTATTTTTCTCAGAATGATACGGATAGCCCGCAAAAAATTATTTAAGCTCTCAGGCCTTTGATTTCAACAAGCCTGGCCTCAAAGCTCCTCCATGATTGTCCCTGAACGCATCTTTTCCTTAGATGTTCTGATTGATGGGATTTGGAGCTCTCGTTGATTGAGGCCAAATCTGTATAACTACTTTCAATTTTGTAAATTCATTTAGCATAGATTCTGATCATTTAAATCCAAAAATTGTTTTGATATTTTTTTTTCCATTTACAACTGTCCTATCATATATATCGTTAAAAAAACTGCTTCCTTTTCAGCAAAGCTTAGCTGGAATTCTTTGATCTCACTGATTGAAACCAAATTTGACCTGAGCAGCCTCGGACTACATTATAAGTGTAAGCAGACTCTGTCTGGCTCCTTTCATCCAACTAATGCATTTCATTTAAAGTGACACTTCCTTTTTGTTCCTCCTGGTCCCTTTTTACATTCAAAGCTTGAAGGCAAAGGCGTATCTTGTTTACTGTCACTGTTTTGTTCCGCCAAACTCTTTCAATGAACAATAAGAGGAGTTGAATTTCAAAATGGTAGATGCTCTCACCTTCCTCTCCCGCTGTGTGGCTCGTCGGATCTTGTTTCTGTGGTCCGCCATGACTGGGTGCAGTCCCCTGCCTGCCACTCTGCAATACTTTTTCATACTCATGAACCTGTTTCTGATTCTTACTAGTCTGTTGCTGAAAGATGAGCATCTTTACTTTATATTGCAGCTTCAGCCGTGCGACCCTATTGGAGGAAACAAGGACCAGATGATTGTCTGCACAATCGTATTGTAGCTATGGTAACATACCCAACAGGCATGAGTGATGTGTACCTAATTGCTCCGTACACATTAAGCAACAGAAAAAATGGAAACATAAAATAAGCAGTGTTGTTCCAAATCAGATTAGATCCTTAAACATTACACATTTCAGCCCCAAATGGATTTTTAATAAAGTGCATCGCAAAATGATATTTTATTAAAACTTACATCTGTCTGCTCTATGAAGTTGTGAAAACAGCCCAGTGAATGAGGAGAATGGGGGGAAAAAGATGGATGAAAAGATTTTTTAGAGAAAGGGGGAGAGATGATATTGCCTTTGTTATGTAGCTTCATCAGCTGCTTACCTTTCAAGTGGATTTCACACTTGCGTGTCTTGTTGTGGCCAGGGTCAGATCCAGCATACCCTTCTCACAATGACCAATTTTCTCCTCACACTGCACCAGCAAAGACCCGCAGTGTTGGCTGCCACTTGCATTTGCTTAGACTGTGATGGATTTAAACACATTTTATTTACAGAATTTAACATATCAGTCTATTATATTTATTATACTCTGACAAAATTAAAAAAGTTGCAAAAGACCAGCAGGAGTGAGATCATAATAAGATGCCAAAGGGATGATCTGTGATATGAAAAAAAAAAAAAAAAAATAGTGATGCCTGGTGCCAGGTTATTTTTAGTCATAGAAAACACTGAGTTTAGTTAAGCTGAAGGGCTTGTTAGTGCTGTATACAGAGCTAAAGAATTTACCACAACAAGCTCAATGGAAAGTTAGCAAAACTTAAGATTATGTTTTATTCTTTTACCTCTTTCTAAAATAGTCTATTAGCATAAGGTCTAACTTTGCTATTGCTAATGTTATGCTAGCAAGAAACATTAGCCTCGCTAGAGTGCTAATTAACGCATTACATCTCATTTGTTTAATTAGTACAAAAACAGGATTGTAAAAACAACAATTCACAGTGACGGGTTATGTATCAGACTATTTTTTGGCCAGGACCTGTTACCAGGCAACCAGCGAACACTCCAGGAAGATGCTAAGCTAAATTGGCCGGCTACTGAAATTGAAATAGTGAAATCTTTTCTCACAAGGTGCCACGAGAAGGAGCCTTACAAAGACAATTAATGCTGCAATTTTAAGTAGAAGTAGAGAATTTTATTTATTTTGCTGGCAGAAAGTACTAAAGTCATTTCAGTTGGACTATACCTGAGGTACAGAGCTGTTCGGGTGGGCTAGCTTGGATGCGGCAAGTTTTCCTCCTCAGCTGCCAAGAATATTTGTGACAGTATGGCATAGTGTATTAGTATGTTTTATTAATGCCATGTACATCCCACACTGTATTTGAATGTGTAAATTCCACACACAATAGATCTACTTTCTATTACAGATGATCTTTTATTTCATTTACTGTTTCTGAATGAGTATAAAAGTCAACTTAAAACTGGTAGAGCCTCACACATGCTTTATTGAGGTAATTCATCACACTGCGCATCATACCTGCTCTTACTCGAGTTATTTTTGAGGGACACTGCAGTGCAGACTTTTGAAATCACTGTGCTGCTTTGCCATGGAAACTTGACCTGATACTTCTCTGCTGTGTCCTCAGCCTCAGTGACTTCAGCATTATGGGTCTCAATAAAGATACCTACAGTACTCTGTCCCACTATTAAAACTGATATTGTCAGTTTTAGTGACACTAACTCATGGAGTATTCCATGTAGAGAGATTATTAATAAACATTGCCTTCAAGATGTTTTACAGAAATGTGACTATTTTGAGATTAAATAAAAACTCAGTAATCATATAAAGCTGACACGATTGGGCTAAGATGCTAACAGAATTTTTTTTTAAAAAGCAGCCAGAGGTTTACCTGATTAGTGCAGTGCATCATTTTGCTGGTCAGTTATCACAATTCAGACTTAAAAAATCTACTTGAGTCTCACTCTTGTTTACATAACAAAAGACCGAGCTCTGCACAGAAAAAGTGTGCCTGTTCGACAAAAAAAATAAATATTCTCACAGATTTGGGGGTGGGACAGGAGTATTCCTGCACAAATACAGCAAAATAAGATGATTTCTCAAAGCAATACACCGATAAATAATTCAATAGATTGCTACAGTAATACCTCTTATGCTCTCAGGGAGTGAGCTGCTTGGTGTTCCTCACATGAACAAAAATGCCCCAGATCCATGTGATCTCTGACTGGAACATATTGTATCTCTCAGGTTATGATGTTGCAGGGGTTTATGATAAAAAAAAAGCAGAGCTGCTAAAAAGAATCAATTATAAAATAAACTATAAGAACCTCCAGCCATTTAAAGTCTATTATATTTACTCAAGGATGTTGATCCTGTTTTATCATTGATGGTGACTTAGTTTTAAGACATTAGAAGAGTTACATTCTGCTCAAGAAAACTTCACCTCAAGTACATTGTGCTTTTATAAATGGTTCATATGAAAATGATGAAGAACATGCTGATTCATATGCAAATCAACATGTTTTACCTTTGGTCTGATTGTCTTCCTCATGAATCCTCCAGCAGTACGCCCATTCATTGAGGACTCCACTGCACAGTTAACAAACAAGCAGTAATGGTAAAATCCCTGTCATCTCCATGAAATGGAAATGCCTGGCCAAAGCAGAATGCCACCGTAATAGTTGTATAGTCTTTGCCATCCATTTGTTCCTGAAAAAGAAAAAATATGTGTGAACTTTGATTTCAAAAATCTTACTTTATAATCTGTGGCTGAAGTTTCATCATGATAGCAGTAACACAGGTCAAACTCCTAAACCTTTTATGTCATAAACTGATAAAGCAGCATGGTGATCTCTACTGAAACAACAGTGACTTCCTGTAAATAACAATTTAATGGATTGAAAATATTTCTCTCTCCCCATCTCAACCTTTCAGAACTGCATCTGATACTGTTGCTGTTAGAAACACACGAAATCCAGACAGAATCAAACCTGGAACAGCACCCAAGATGACTGACTTTTACAGTTAGTGATAAACACATACTAATGGAGACAAATACTACTTATTACCAGTGTGTCAGATTTTATATCTGATAAGACATAACACATGAAATTCCACTGTTTGCAGTTTAGAGCCTCGAGAGAAGAATTCATTCATTCATTACTTCCAGGTGTCTGGGCCCATAATGAAGCATCAGCAGTCAAACTTAATATGATAAGATTAATTAAAGAGCTGAAATGATGTCATCCATGTGAGAATTGTGGCAATGTAAAAAGCCATGAAAGAGTCACCAGACTAGTCTCTCACCAGCAGCTACAGACCAGTCAGAAGCAGTGTCTATTGTTGAGAGACATCTCACACACAGAGGTTCAAGGTTACACTAATGATATACTCAAATACAGCACGGAAATATGTATGAGATTTTATTTTTTTTATTTTTTATTTTTTCAGATTTTCTGTTCCATGTTTAAAGCTCTTATGCTTTCGAAGAAATACAGCTAGGAAGAGAGAAACGTTTTTTCGATTCCTCTGTATGTCCAATATAGAGAAATTGACAATAAAAACTCTTTGAATCTTTGAATCTTTTGATCTTTGAATCTTACCAGCATTTTACAATGTTGAAATTTAGCATTTATCTACAAATCATTATCCTCAAGTCAGCAGAAAACAATACACTTATTAAAAAAAAAAGGATTTTGGTTAATGTTCTTATGTATAAAAACAAGCTATTAACATTACCTCACTCATTATTTTAAGCTGTGGCTTGCTTTGGTCTACTGAAGGAAAATATCATCACATTTCATAAGGATCTGATTTAAATCTACCTATGTGCTTTATTCAGGAGGAGCTCCTCTTCTGGTCTATGTGCTGACGACGTGCTCTAAGCAGGTCAAGGTGAATACTCCACATCTGTGATTTTCACTGCTAACTCATTCCCAATGGAAATGAGTCTTATTCATTTTTCAAACAGCCTCTAGGATATCTGATCCAAAAAAAAAAGAAGAAAAAAAAGGGCCCTCAGGCGGGCGTTCATCTTTGATGTTTTGAAAAGAAAGACAGTGAAAAGCTGCAGTCTGGCTTCATGCATATTGTATCGCTGGGAAAAGAATTACAAGCAGCCTAGTGGTTCTCATAGTGATTAGCTATGCAAGTTCGATCTCAGTCTGTTCAATTCTGATTTTAGAACAAAATATCTTGATGGCACAGCACAGTTTGCCATTAAATTTCGTTTGGATTTTCACATTCTCCAGCAGATTCCTAGTGATTTTGGTGACACCTCTGACTTTTCTCTGACACCGTTCTCAGACTAAAATTTCCCCTTCTCCAGACTTTAACAAGGTGTGTAGTGTTTTGTGTCTGTCATCATACATTATTGAGGTAGCTCAAAAACTAATGGTTATATCACTTCAGTTGCTAAAACTTGTGACCCCAAGACCTTTTCCTCATACTGAATTGTAATGGGTAGATTGATATGAGTTCATTCTTCCATTGTGGGCACTCTCCATAATCTCAACTTTGCATATATCCAACTTTATAGCCTGTCTGAACCAAAATTTTCTGAGTATATTATGACCCAGGGGATCTTACTAACCATTTCTATCAGTGGGAGCAGGCTAAATATCAGAAGCATGACAATGACCATACAGTTTAATCAACAACTCTCAAAAACTCAATAAGAAACTGAATATTCTATCTTTCATGAGCTTCATTAGCTTGGTGTACCTAATAAACTAACCACTGAATGTGTCCTATACTTTTGTATTGTATGTAGTTACTTCAGCCTGCAGGTAGCGCCACCTTTAGTTTTATGTACGTCGGAGATATACTGGACGTGCACTAGAAACTTGGCTGTAGCGACATTAACATTTCTGTCAAACAGTGAGTGAGCAGCAGAAATTGCAGGGTCTCACCTTCTTCTTTGTGCTTCTTTGTTGTTAACAGTGGCAGCGGGAGAGCAGAGACCTCTGCTTGCTGAAATCTGCTACAACAGACTGCAGACACATTGTTCTCACGTGGTAGATAACAGCCTCCCCCTTGTGGCCGAGTTACAACAATACGTTCATACCGGTAGTTTAACCGAGAAGCTTGTAAAGTCACGTGCATACAGAAGGGAAGAAGTCGAGCCGCGGTTATGTATGAGAGACAACAATTAGCCTACAGCACCCTTTTATTGTCAGTCCAAAACGCCAACAATGCGACTGTTAGATGTACAAAAAGGATCCGGAGAACGAGTTTTAGCGCAGGCGCGGTGGCCAAGTGGTAAGGCGTCGGTCTCGTAAACCGAAGATCGCGGGTTCGAACCCCGTCCGTGCCTTTTGACAAGGGTTTCAGTTTATCGACTTATGTGTCGCTCTCCTCGTGTGGGTTCATAATACGATTCCTGACTCCTGTAAAGATCTCTGTGTGCAAACATATCGCTTGCAAATTCCACACTAGATCTCTCTGGGGATATGTAATTTCCTCCCATCACTTTGTTTTGATAGAAAGGCAGCCTATGCGTTTGAACAATTTTCATCCATGTCAAAGTAACACAGTACAGTAAAAACAAAGACATCAGCTGTGGTGCAACAGTTGCTCCATAAGATGATGGTGTTTCACAGAAAGGCCTGCATTATGATAATACAGTCATTTAACACAAAATAAGATAGACCCCCTACTGTAAGTCAAGCAGATGATGTCAGTTGTTCTATAGAACATACACAATACTGTGTTATGCTGTGTTTTTTGGACACATATATTTTCTGTACCAAACTGAAATTTCCTCACATTGTGGTTGTTATGATTTTGAAATATATGATATTATCTTTTTAAGCATTATTTGTTGGTACATTAAAAAAAAAAAAAAACACACACACACATTTGGCACACTAACACTGCTACTTCTACATAAAAAACATTAAATCTGGCACTCTTGTGGACAAGAAATGCAAGAACCAGAACACGTAAAATGTGTGTTTTAAAGTAGAATTGTGTATTCACTGTCCTATATTTTCATGGAGGTCAATAAATTCAGTGATTTATGTGCATTTATGTGCATACACATAATAGTAAAAGTCTTCTTCTTCTTTCAATTAAAGTTATTAATAAATAGATAAATAAAAACAGGTGGAAATGGGTCCAAAATTGCTACTGCAGAAAGAAGTTTATTTCAGTGTCAGTGTCAGTCAAAAGGAATAAAATGTGTTTGGTTAAAACAAAGAAAAAAATAGAGCAGATATGGCAACATGAAATAAACCTAAGGTGAGTGTTTCAGATTTATGCTCATGGTGTGGGTAAAATTGCTGTTGCTCCTGCAGAGATCTTCTAAATCAAATTTGAAAGTATAATTCCTCGAAACACAGCGTTTGTGTTTTGAAATGGCAGATTGTGACCCCACCTGTGTGTATTTTGTAGAATATCAGTAAATGTAACTGAACTTAATGAGATATTATTTCTCTCAAAATTCTTCATTAAATCTCCCCTGAAACTATGTTTTCACATCACACCATAATTATGCACGCTCAGCTGACATTGATGTGGCAGACTAGTACCGTTTCCTGGGTAACGCTCTGTGTTGCAGCATCCATGATTCATATCTGGTTCATGCTGCAGCGTATCATCACATTCTGTATGTTGAAGTGACCCTTTGTAAACTGACACGTGATGATAGCAAGCAAACAACTGGAAGTTGCTGCAGTGGTTTGCAAAAACCTTTAGTCAGCAACAGCCACAGCACATCACTGGTGGATAATGTTCAACCTCCAGCTACAATCACTGTGAGGTGAAATGCTGCATTTAGCACATAAATCAGTACCTTAGTCAATGAAAATAAGATCCAGATGGCAGAATTGCTGGTTATAAAGCAAATCTGTCATGATGGTGCAAAAGGGGGTTTTGCTCATTTTGACACAAGGAGCAGCTCCGAGCGTGTAAACAAACCTAATGCATGAAGATTTGATGTACAAGCAAAGGTATCTTTAGGGTACTGCAAATGATAAATTCATATTGTCATGTTGTTTATGGGGAATTCACAGTCAGATAGACCAAGATTATTTTTCACGAGTGCTAAAGAATGGCTCATATGCATTGTGCAGCCAAGGCCGTGTCATTGACATCTATTAGTGAGCTCCCTCTGTATTGGCATCAACTTATTTCCATGGTAACGGGTGTGTTTTTTTGGGAATGGCGTCAGTAATAATTAAAAAGACACTGATCCCATAATCCAAGAAAGTAATATGACAAAATACAAGTACTTGTTGTTATTGAGTACTTGGCGCCTTTGAGCTTTGAGACAGATGGTGAGAGAAAAAAGTAAAATGTTTTCAAATCTGGGGTCAGTTTAATTTACATGCACGTCATTCCATAACAATGTCTATAGTGTACAGTATAGGCGTAATGATGCCATGTCACTTTGGTGGAAATGAGTGTGTCACATAACATTTCCTTTCCGTAACAAGAATAGTAAAGCAATTATCAGTCACCTTCTACATAGTTTTGACTTTCACACCTGCTATTTAAACTCCAGATATAGAAACAGAGTAAGTGTCCGCATTCCTTATGTTTTAATGATCTTACTTTTACTGCCTTTCCCCCTATATTCTAGTAGCACAGGTAGGGGCTGTATGGTGCAGGCTTGGAGAAAAAATATTATGCATGTGTCCTCATTACAGTCTCTCTTACTTCTCCAAACTGGTTAAAGAGAAATCAGAGTAAAATAAGAGCCATTCCTTCTCATTATGAAACAACACATGGTGGGAAATTCTGCAGTCTTGAGCAAAAACAGTATATGCCTTGAAAAATGGAGCTAATTGGCCAGATGGAGTCACTACAAGGAACAGTTAAGATTCTTCATCTTAGTCTTCATTCTTAAACACAGTTTGACCATATTCCCCACTTCTCCTATCCTGTCTCAAAGCACCTCAGGGCATTTTCTGGCTGCTGCCTTTTCTTGAACAGCTCATAAAATACTGTAAACTCAGCCCTCTGGTGGAATCCTCCAGTAATGATAGGTGATGCCCACATCATACTGTGTAAAACAGCTCTGTGTTTCAGCCTTTAGCACTGGTCTAAAGATGTAGAAAAACCAAAACAGAGTCAAGGTATTGTGTAAATGAACTGCTGAGTTGTGTACAGACTTTGCAAACTTACTTGTTCCCTTCCTTATGTTTGTCATTGATCAGAATAACTAGTATACTTGAAATCATCACATTGATTATCACAAATATCAAACTCTAACTATCCCTTCAAAAATGTACAAGCTTGAGAGCCTATATATAGACAGTACATTATTACACATTTCTCCTCTGCCACATGAGACGTGTCTTCAAAGAAAAAACATAAAACATAAAATAGGAGGAGGAAGACAAAAGAGTCTGTAACATGCAGTATATTGGCAGCAGGTCCAGGTCTGCTGTGTGCTGCACGCACATTGATTTCCGTCTTTGTGTGGGCAGCAGTATTCTGAACTCAAAGGAGATTTTTACACAATAAACGCATGGGATTGTAACCCATCCAAATCAAGTATTCTTTGTATTTGTTGCTTGGTATTTATAAATTACATAGTCTATGTTTTAAAAAAATATAGCCTATGCATGATATGCCTGGACATAGCATGTCTAAAAAGGCAGACAAATCAAATGCTAGTAAGAAGTCATATTTTGTTCTGCACATGGTTTTTATTATTTATGTTTTGTGCTATTTAAGCCAAGACTTCTTTGTGTGCCATCTGGCTCTCAGCTGTGGAGCCAAACAGTTGATTAAAGAACGCAGTTAGCATGGAATAGGTTCTGTCGGCTCGCCGGGATTAAAGAACGGCCTCATTCACTGTGACAACCACACTGTCATGCATATGTAGGATAGGTGACCAGCACTTCCTCAAACACAGGATTTCTTCATGAGTGCCACGCCGCTCATGAGATGTTAATATGAGTCATTTTTGACTGGGTTTTACACGTCAGCCACAGCCAGTGTCAACTGCTGCTGCAGGAAGAAGAACCACTGGAGTATTATATGGCGAAATCTCAGGAGATGAAATGTAACAACCACCTGCAACTGAAGTCTCGTGGTCATCACTAAGATGCTGAAAAATAAACAAAATTCAACAGATTTCTAATATGACATAATACCACAAATTAATCACTATTTGTAACTCCAAATGGACAGATTAGAAGACAACAGGCCCCCACCATTCCTAGATAGAAGCAATACACCTGGACCAAAAGAGACCGTCATGTTTGTAGTTGTTATGTATGGTCCACTCTGCTGAAGGTGCAGACAGACTCTTAAGGTAACGTCAAAGACTGACATAGACACAGATTGTATGATGAAGGCAACTGGCGATAGTACACAGGACAAGTGAGAGATCATCAACAAAGTCGAGAGCTGGAATCCTCGAAACATCACCTGAAGGCAGCAGGGACAGAGGAGAAGCATGTACTGCCAGAAAACCGCTCTGATGAAAAGCCTCCTCAACCTTCACAGGCAGCAGGGAAAAGAAAGGAACAGGATTGAGGCTGCTTTCATAGAGAGTTTCAAGGATTCATGAGAAGGATGCCTGGACAGAAACTGAATGGAAAACTTGTGTAATGCAAAAACACATTCAGAGATTTACCCTTCATCAATTCAGTGCCCCTCAACAAATGTTAAACCAGATGATGATTTCAACCCAGTGCAACATTACCTTTGTGACATCAAAGATCATAATGAATTTGACTTTTATTAGCAGAGGTTAGAGGCAGAGGTAAAATATACAAATGAACGTATGGCACTCTCTCTGTCTGCCAAGTGCTGGATGGAGCATATGACTTCCATAACTTCCCAGTGAAGGTTGGACACAATCGGGCAAGTGTTTGTGGGCCATGACCCAGATACTTATTTCCAGTCCTGGGCTGCACCACGGCATCATCTCCCATTTCAGGCCGTACTCACTCACTCATGAGCGGTGCACTGGTTCAACAAAGAAACTGTGTGTTTCCCTGTGTGAACTCATAGGTGGGGGCTTAGGAGCTTAAAAGCTCGCTGGAGCAGTAACATCTGGGAGGGCTGTGTTTACTGTGATTACTGTGATGGTGACAGTATTTACTGGGTGTCAGAGGGGAAATGGAGGTTTCGACTTGACGGTTTGATCTGAAGGAGATTCCCTGAGCCAAACCCAAAACCAACTGTGGTCGCCCAAAATAGAGTGATTTTCCGCATATCAAACATTTAAACCTACAGTCAATAACGGGCACCTCATTTCTAGGAACTTCAATACATAAAACATGTTTTTAAAAATCTAAATAACAATTATACAAGCAATGATTTTTAAGTAAAAACTCTCATTTTTTGTGCGCGTACCCATAAAAGCTTAGGGTCTATTAGTGTCAGTGGGCTTCAAGTTTAGTTTTATGAATATGGCACCATCTACAGGTGATATCCAGACCCCACATACTACAAACCAAGTGATGTCCTGCTGGTTTGGTGACATTTTTTTCCTGTAGAGGCTTCCCACTATGTAGTGGTTGTAGATGTCAAATGATTCTCTTCCTTTTAGCACAGTGGAGAAAACGAGCCAATGAGATTATGCACGAGAGGTTTCCTCACACCCTGGTCATAGTAGTGAGAGTGTATGAGATCACTTAATAGCTATGCAGTGACTATAACTCATTCTGCAGTCACCATGGGAAAGTGCTATTTAAGCACAATAATCTGTAACTGTGCTGTGATGCTCTCAAAATCTTAAAGGAACAAAACACTTTAAATCTTTTTACTCATGTTTTTACAGAAACATGTACATTTTTAAATAAGCTGGCTTTCTAAGTAAATGTTTGCTAAGCTACAACACTGAAATATTTCATACATGGGTGGGGGGAGAGACATTTGTGTCACAGCAGACTTTAAATAGAAAAACCTCAGTTTGCCTATTAGCACAATAAATTTCCAAATACTTTTTTTAGACCTCAGTGAATGAGGTTTAGTCAAAAACACTGCCAGAGCACTGGGAGTCAACTTCAGGCGGGCCGGGCACTGCCCTGCATGGTAAATAAAAGTACTGTTGTGAGGACCGGCTATCTGATCTTCCCCTCGCTGATTAACGTTTGACCCTGTGCTGAGCTCTGACTGAGTTTCAGCAGAGGAATGCTCAAGTTGCTTTTTCAGTATGTGAATCTAACTGCACCTGAAATCCTCGTGACTGTCCAGACAATCACGGGGCGCTTGTAAAATGTCAGGTGTTCATCTGCTGTAAAATCGTCTTAGGTCGTAATAGTGGTTTTGTCTTTTATTAAAACAACATTTGAAAACATAACACTGATTTAAAAACGCCTGATAATAATCAATTAAAATCCATTTTCACTGTTAAAACATCTTGTATTTACAAAAAGGCACACAGGACATGCAGATGCATTTATTGCGTCAGTAAATATTACACATTGGGTGATCGTGGCCGCATAGAAAATCGGGCCATAGGGCATATCTTTGGATAAAAGGTGCTTTTCTCAAACATTTGGCGGCGTCTCTGTCACACTTGCACAGCAGCTTTTCACACTTGTCCTTCAAATCATCTGTAATGAGGAACACAAATGTCTTATTTCTGAGACAAGCTGGAGGAAGGAGGACTTTCAAGAA
Source organism: Lates japonicus (assembly GCA_033238685.1). NCBI lineage: Eukaryota > Metazoa > Chordata > Actinopteri > Centropomidae > Lates > Lates japonicus. The sequence continues at coordinate 5,857,029 of BRZM01000007.1, forward strand.
ATATGCATGTTTTTTTAATGGTTTTCTCATTAACATTTAGAAAATTGTTGTGATTACTTGTTCTAATGCTTGCATAATCTTGGCTGTTGGTGCTACAAACAACTCCAGCTATATTCATTTTGCTTTTTAATAGTTAATTTGGTGCAATTCCAGTGCAAATCACAGGGGACCCGCAGCAATTGTGAATAGTACAAATTAATTTTACATTAATATGTTTTTTTTAATCACAAACAGCCCAGTATTCTTGGTACTTGTGTAAACCTAAGTGTCGGAGAGAATTAAAAAAATAAAAGGTGATTCAATATACGGTTGTTTTTGTATTATTTTTTTATAAAGAACTGGATAAAATGTTAGAGTATGATAATAGAGCAAAAACAGATCAAGGCACAGAGTAAAATCAGAGTTGATCAGTCTCGGCTGAGAGGACAGAGCTCGTGCACAGAGTGCATCAGTGAGTCTGACAAAAAGGCACACATTCTGCTTCGTATTTAAAGAGTAGAGTACAACATAGGAGGACCAGGGAGGAATTCTCCCCAGGCCTTGAGCGCAGCAAACCCTAACTTTGAGTGATAAAAGTAACATGGATGGTATCTCTGGAACAATTTACTCTCTCGCCAATTATGAAACACATCAAGTATTAAAGATAAGGTCATTAAAATGTTACAGAGGTGCTGAGGTTAGCATGAGACACATAAATGCATTAAAGAAAAGTTAATCTAAATGTTGAAGGTCGGTAAGGCTTACACTGAGTCATAAACACAACTGGATTTCAGCACCTACAGAGTCTGTCACATATTAAGGTAGGAAAGATTATTCTGCTCTTACATAGTTGTATAACTTTAATTATGAAAAAAATACATTTTGCTCTAACACTTAGGCTGTTCCTTTTTATAACCATAAATTAGTGTGGTTTATGGGGGCTTAAAATACCATGAAATATATGTTGTAAACATCTTATTTTTCCCCTTCTACTCATAACCTCTGTGGATGTTTGTAGATCACACACAGCCTGATCTGTGTCTCACTTTCAGGTTTACCCATGTCAGTATGCGATACTTGTCATGTTTCCATGCACTGCCACTAAAAGAAGAAAGCAGCAGCTACCTTATTTTCCAGATAACAAACGTAAAAATGTTGCATATCAATGCAAAAGTATTAAAAAATGCAATACCGCACTCAGCTTTCTTGTCCTCACAGGTCCACTTATACTGGTCTGTTTTGGTTTGGCATCCAAGACGTTCTGCATCTCCGTAGCAGCAATCATGCCTGTGGCAACACCTACGTACAAGACAAATTAACATCAAGATTCATGTTTTATTTTGAAAGGCTGCAGCAGTCAAAACTCAGTCTAGACTGCACAGGGTCAAGAAAGCAGTAGGTGGATCGTCACAGCCCTGTGGTTTGAGTCACACCACTGCTATTTTAAAGGCAGGGCAGGATCACCACATGAGTTTTCTCAACAGATAGTTAGCAGCTAACCAGTTTTGTGGGGGTTCAATGTCTTGCGGCAAAGAAGGAGAAGAAGGAGATGGCAATTAGGATTTGGGTGTGGAATTTTTTGGGCCTATTTTGAAGAAACCATTGGACCACGTGTGTCTGCCAAATTTGGACAACATCCCCTCCTTCCGCCCCATCGCACAGCATTTTGTGGTTCAGTGGAGTCATTCGCAAGCGGAAACTGTGCGTACACATTAGGATGTAGGATGAATGAGAGGAGGAGGAAATAATGTGTACACACCATTCCCGGAGTGGAGGGCTAAACACCACCAGAGCATGCTGAATTATATCTTTGGCACCACATAATGTATAGGCAGGCCATATATAGAGTGTCAACATTACATTTTGGTACACACTATCATCAGGTGTCAGCGCCTGACACTGACTTGTGTTTTCTTCTGTCAGGTTTAAAGAGGAGTGTGATTAAAGCCGCTGCCTCACCAGTCTGCCATGTCCCTGGGCCAGCCTTGACCACCCAGTCCACAGTAGCATCCGTACACCATATACGCCAGGGCGGATCTCCCCGTGCTGCACTTGATGGCCCCCGCCAGCTCGAGCAGCCCTCTTTTCGTCCGATGGGACCTGCGTGCCGCTGCAGAGGCCACGGCCACTGCAAAGAGCAATAAACAACGAGAGAGGAGGAAAAAACTCATCTCACTCCTTGGAAACAAGTCTCAGTCCTCTTTGTTTTTGTTTTCAGAATTTGCTATACAGCACAGTGGGTGGACACAACAACAGGAACATTGCAGAGTCACTGACACAGTCTCACAATCTCACATTTTGCAGGAGTATTGGCTTGTTTTATACTGTAAGATAATCCTGTTCTCCTGTTTTTGTCCATGCAGAAATCTATAAAGGTGCATGCACACCTGGCCTCTTTTTGTATCCACACTGAAACCACATAGCCCCTTTAATGGTGAATAATACTCAGAGGATTGACTCTACTTATATTACTCCTCATTAACTCCACAAATGTACACTGAAAACCTCAACCAGCTTCAGACTTGAAACGATGGTGGAAAAGCACATTATGCTATGGAGCAACGTCAGTGTACTGTATTTGCACTTGCCACCTTAGAATAACACTCTCACTGAATCACCCTGCAAAATGTAAACACAAGCAGGCTGTTACCTGGCTGTTACAGACTCCCTCTGTATTCTCAAAAATGCCTTTTCAAGCTTTCTGCACTTCATCACCAATTGGAGCCTCCACTTGAAAGTAAAAGGAGCAACTCACCAGATAACAGGAGAAGTATCCGGTAAAACGCAGTCATGGCACGCAACAGGCTTCTCAACTCTCCACACCAAGTGCTGTTCACTTCCACTCTGTGAGTGAAGCATTGGGTGGAGAGCTTTTTTTAGATGCTGTTTGAATAATCTCCTGAGCATCACTATTGGCCAGAAGCTAATCCAGTGTTTGTAGAACTGTACGCCCCCTGGAGGAAACAGCCTAGAGTTTTTTTTGTTTGTTTGTTTTTTACTGCTTCATCTCCAGGACCATGTGTTTTGTTCTTGATGAAATAGAATATTTTTTATTTTAAAGAGATACAAGACATTTAGGGGCTTTATGAAAATCAAACATACACACATTTGTCCATCATTCAAGACCTGTTTCATTTCTGTTTCTTAACTTTATTATTTCTTGCCTAAATGTTGTTTTTGTCTTTGAAGTGGCTTCGAAAAACACAATCACAGACACAGAAATTCTAGGATGTTTCAGTGAACATGGACCACAAGAAAAGTTTATGACTCTGACTGAGAACTGCGTGTTACACAACAGGATGGTCATTTCAATTCTAGATTAATGGTTAAAGAATAAGACCATTCTCATTTTGAGCTCCATGAATGTCTTACAGAATATATCGGGAAGAGAATATATACGGGAAATTAATTAATTAAATAAAAAACAAACCTTTATATAATAATAATATAAATGTAAATCAATATAAAAAGTGTTACATGAGTTTAGGCATAAACTTCACGGGTAATTATTGCTCACATAGCACATTCCCAGTTACTTTTGGCAACACAATACGGCCACAGTTCCTCAAAACAAATGCAACCAGACTTGATAATTATGGTAATCAGACACTAATAACATAGCTTTTCCTTCATAATCATAAAGAGACCTACCCATGCCTCCCATCCATCTTCTTCTCTTGTGAATAAACATGTCAGCGGGGTAAACAGAACAGACTCAGCTCATATAACAAACACTCAGAACATACTGCAGCTATCATTATTGTCAGTATGATTTACTGAGCGGCACTCCAGGTGTCTAAGTTTAACAGGCGATGTTGTTTATTTGACAAATTGCAGACTTGAACCAGAAATGGCACGAATTGTTTCATATCTTTGTTTTTCATCTTTTTATTATGGTTTCTGAAAGTATATTTTCAGCTCTGTCACACTGGACTCCATTGTCATCCATAATGTGGTAATGTCAAGGCAGCTAAATCATAAAAGACACACACTTTGGGTTTTGATAACAGGGGACATATTCACAGACTTTTTTTTCTTGTTTTTTTGTGTGTGTGATTCAGTTCCTCAGTGATGCTCCTGCACAATGCGAGATAAGCGCCTCCTCCTGGCAGTTATTATAGCTGCCACGATGACTGTACTGCATGAGGAGACGCATCCCTGGATCCCTCTATATCTGATTACTCTCAGCTCAGTCTATCCATTGCCACAAAACATCCAGACAACATTAAGATCATATCAAGCTGAACACACCCTGACTCAAAAATTTGAAGTCAATTTGAAGCCTGAATAAGACACAAATGTGCAATGAACTGAGTACAGAACAAAATCCCAGGCAAGTTTTAGTGCTTTAATACTAGTTTACTCAAAATTAGACTCCCAGAAGACTGAGGGAGAGATAATATGTGCTTAGACAAATGATTCAAAAACACATTTCTCAGATTAAGTGAGAAAAACAGAAGGCAAAATGAGTTTCAGTCTGAGGAATATCCCGAGGATTATGTCACTATCAAACATTATTATGTCCCCAGTTTGGTGTGCTTGGAGGGGAAAAAATCTCTAAAGTGCACAACACAAATAACAAAACAGTGCTCTGCTGGTGAAACTTTGTTCTGTTGTTTTCGTTCCGGCATAATGGATTTGACATTTCACACATCACTTATAAAATGCAGAAAGAGCAAGGCACTTAATTAGTGCTGGTTTTCCTTTTGCTTTCTTGCATGTCTGAACTGTTTGCTGTCAGTCCACTTGGAAATCTGTGGGTGTAGCACCAAATGAATTTCGAGGAGGAGAAAGGAGTCAGCAGATGATGAAAAGGAAGACAAAGGTGTGCAGTGGGCTGTGTGCCTCCTCGCACAGATCTGTAGATATACATCTGCTGCTCTAACATGTTTAGATTTGTTTTGAAAACTCCCATTGAACCATGCCCCTAATTTGTACATGACAGAATGAAACAGATGCAATTAAATTATGGAGGAAGGAAAGGAATAAGCGAATTAATTTATGTCAGAATTTCTTATTACTACATTTTGTTACTGTGGTTTGTCCTTGCTTTTATGTTTCAGAATTGTGCAAATGAAAATAATGTTTGAGCACAGTGTTCTACACTGACATGCCCTCTTCCCTTTAAAAAGAAAATAATTGCGTTCATTAGGTTATAATTAGTGTTGGAGAGTAACTTTGAGTATGTGATTTATGTCCTCCTAAGTATCTGAACAGGTGTGTTAGGTTCAGTGTTAAGCAGAGGAACCCTGTTAGGTAAGTTTTTTTTCTTTTCCCAGTTACTCCCATCAAAGACTTTTTAAAATTCACTTGTTCATTATAACAGTAGGTCTGAACTACTAACACTTTATTTTACCTGAGGACCATCTGAAGCTCTCTTGAGGACCCTTCCCTAGCCTCTAATTTGTGAACAAAGTTACAAAACTAAAGCAGGAGAGTATCTGAGATGTGTCTATGAATTAAAAGAGGAAAGAACCAGAAGAAAATCACGACTGGCAGGAGGGAGAGTTGACGGGGAGACATAAAAAGTTGCTTCAAGCTTAACAGATTAGATGTATGTGCTTTGTATCTGACTTGATATAAAAATGGAATAAAGAAGCTTATATCCAGTGAAAACATGCCTTTCAGTTGTTTTTGCTGGATGTAGCAGTTAATTGTTGTTACCTGTAAGATAACTCACCAGCTCATTTCATTAGCAAATAACACAACAACAATGCACATAGTAAGACACAAAGGGAAAGACATTTGATCTACACATTCAACCAGCGGGGAATTCGCTATTACAGAGGGCTGATCCTCATTATGCTGAAGGCAAATAAATGAAACTGCAGCAATAAAACAAATGCAACACAACTTGGAGTAAATATATGCACCCAAAGACTAAGTTTGTCATTTATTTTAGACTCAAATGTATCTATATCTGTGTGTTTTCCGTTTATTCCTATCTGAATGTATGTATTTCCATGTACAGAATTATATTTTAGTGATTTATGCTTGTTGAAGTTGCATTGTCATTTGTATGCGACATGTTGTCGTGTGTCTTCACTACCTGCGGGTGGCAGCAGTATAATGGAGTCGATATTCGCTTTGCCGCCCATCACTTTAGAAGAAGAAGCAAAGGGCGGCCTTCAACGATACAGCACATCTAGCTAAGTTATTTTAGCTAAAACGAAAAATCACTTTCCCTCCTTTTAGATAACCGACGTAGGGTTTGTTTGGAATAAAGATCCATTCATGTAAGTATGTACGGCAGCCACCCGTAGCTCTTTTGAATGATATTTTCCGGGTCCCAGCCAGGAGCTAAACATGTACAGCTCGCTATTGTTTGCGTTGGAGAACTAGTTTAACTTGGACATGCCTTTGCTTTGTTGGGTTCAGGCTACTTCCTAGAAACTTAGATCCGGTACCGTCGTGTAGCTGGTTAAGTCCGTGTGTTTCCAGCACTGGGGAAAAATGTTACCGCTTATTTATGTGAAGACAGCGGGTGGACTGTGGGCTACAAATTGCTAACCTTTGCTAGCAGGTGATGGTTGCTAACGAGAAGTCTCCTCGGTTGTCCACGGCCGCGGGTAACACACGTGCGCTAAATGGTGTGCGTCAATCATCGGACACCCCTTTCGCTCCCATAAAACTTAAGTTAAATAACATCATTTCCCACAGTCAGCCAGTCGTCTCGACACATGATTGTTTAGCATCTGGACACGATAGTGTTTCTAGAGTAAAGTTAATATTGGCTTCGCTGACCGAAGCAGGACAGGCGCACCCGCCTAAAGCTAACATGAAGTTACCACCCATGAGTTGATCATTATATGGTGTTATAACCCAGATCCTCATCCGATTAGCAGCTCGTTTTAAAGAAATGCAAAGCTAAATGGCCAGGACTATTATAGATGTTAAACATTAGCCATGACGAAGCAGAGTTGAGTTCTAATTTGGCGGTTCTACGTGCTGTGATTGTGATCCTTCACGTCAAAGCATTATAGATAGCTGACAATAACATTATACGTTCCAATACAAACTACGTGGCCACTCAAGATAAACTGCTTTTGTTGCTTGCAGGTGAAACACTTGAGTTTGTCAGAAAGTAGCCGCTGATGAACGCCGAATTGTCATGTGTCCGATAATGGACCTCCTGCTTTCAGATGCTAAGTTTAAACAGTTCCCCAAGGCCAGTGAGCGCACCCCCTTCTCATCCACAGCGTCAGACATTTAGTTTTCAGCCTTATTTGTGACACTGAACTGCGAATGCTTCTTTTGTTGACGCCATTAGCTCTCAAGCTAAGAAGAAGAAGAGTGTTCATTTCCGGAACCACACTTCGTCATTACCAAATGCGGAAGCGATAAAAATTGAAGTAGGCAGGGTAAAGCTTCATGAGGAATTAAAGTAATAATAGTGACTTTTCACAGGAGTGAACTTGTGAGCTGCCAGTTAACCAGTTGGACGACCTGCCCATGGTGATTAATGATAAGATATGTTTAAAGTATGTTGTCACTGCTCAGGATTTTATCTGTGTCTGTGATTGTGATCAATACAATAATGTAAATCATACTTACAGGTGCTGACCGAGGAGTGGATATTACCACACGCAAACATGTCCGGAGCGTGTCAGGACAGAAGGAGTCGCTGGCAGGAAATCCAGAAAGGCTTGCAGTTCATTCAGTAAGTGTCACCATTTGTCATAGGTTGCCCCCAGTTTGTGCTTCTTGTGTATTAGCAAACATCTCGGTCACAGAGGTTTCCATCACTTGCTCTAGCAGAGAATTAACTGGTGATGTTTGAAAACACTTACTGGCTCTTCTGAGGGTATTTCCTGAATCCTCAAAGACTCTTCTAATCATCTGGATGAAAAAATATTCTGTCTGCAGCACAACAGAAAAGGTTTTCAACCTGTTTCCCGCAACGCAGCTTTATTTTGATACGGAAGCAGAAGCGCAACTTGGGAAACAGGTTAAAAGTCTTCCTCATCATTCAGTGAACAGATGTATTATTATTACTATTTTTTATCTAGATGGTTAAAATAAAGTGTTCTAGAAGTACTTCCAAAACAGTGTTGTTTTTTTTTAATGGCCTTCTAAAATATCAGCTGAGGTTTCTGAAGATGAAGAGTTCAATCGACTGTAAGTACACGTCTGCTGCTGCTGCTGCTGCCTGATTTAGCAAGTCCCATTAAATGAAAAAGCTTTGTCACCTTTCCATAGACTGCTCACTGCAAGAGTGATTTGTCATCCTTGCATCATGCATTGCTGTTCAGATCAGCTGGGTGCGAGTGAGTCAGCCAATTACTGACTTTACATTAGTGTTGTTTTTAATGTGGGTCATTTTCTATTCAGGCATCAGGTGGACTGACAGGATATGCACGTATTGTTTTAGAGCTGTGCCAGACAGAGCAGTGTTGCATTTCATTTAATCTGACAAAGCCCTTTATTCTTAAAACAAAAGTGATACTTAAAATACTACAATGCATGTCATCGCTGTGCAGTCAACTTGAAACTTCACTGATGTCATGATGTGTGAAGTTCTCCAAAATGGATACACAAAATGTGATGCCACTTTTTTGAGCCATGTCATTTTAGTAATTAATTAAGAGTCATTTAAAATATATCAACCAAAAAATCAAGGGCTAATAACTGATGCTAAAAAAAGAGAAGCATAAGTGCTTCAACAACATTTGTTAGATCTTTCAATGTAATGAATTTGTACAGTCCTGCATTTAGCTGGTATTATCTGTAAGATAAGGCTTCTATATCCAGACACCCTTTGTGATGTGGCTGTTTTCTCCATTAGCTGTAATGAGAAGAGCTCTGCATGCCTCAGTTACCTCAACTGTGCTCACTAAAGCACAGTTACCCTCATAGTCCAGTGTGCAAGAGAGGAAAGACAACTTAAAATGCCAGAGTGCCGCTGAACTAGAAACTTTTAAAACAAAACAACTTCACTGCGACTATTGCAAAAAATTTTCCATCATGGCATTTAATGGTACATTAATTCAAATCATTAGCAGTTCACCCAAATGAGTAATAACTGGGGCAGTAACTTTGGTGATCAACATTAATGTGTAATTTTGTCTTTTTAAAAATTTATTTTGTGACAATTTGAGACATCAGGAGTATATGTCACTATATTTGCCTGGCTTTCATTGTAACTCAAAAATAGAAATATGAAATATAACAATTTGAAATATTCTCAATGCTGACTTGAATCTGGTTTTTGAAGGGTAATAGTTTGTTTATAAAATGCCGCTTTTGCTGACGTTTGCATTGGGCAGCCAGCGCAGTCAGCACCTGCACACATGGCAACCAATCAAACCCATGACACACACACACACACACACACCTACACATCTTTCTGTTTTGATGCCCCTGTGTCTTAGGTTCAGATGAGTTTTATAATGAGTCCAAGACAAAATCCCCTGAATCAGCTGAAGCACTAACTGGTAAATCTTACAATTAAACCAAAACTAAATGTCAACAATATTGTTGATATAATGAAATTTATTGTTACGGCAATTTAAACGAATTGACAATTAGACTGTTATACTAACTAGACTTTGATAAATATGTAGAATAATATTTAGAAATTGACGAAAATTTTTAAGTAATTTAAAGACTCACTTTGTAGTGAATTAATTGTCATGAGTTTTCAATGTGACTGGATTCCAATTAAGGCTTTCATTTCTCTCAGATTTTTGTACAGCTGATGCTTTGAAAGGTTGTAACTTGAACTGCTGCTTGCTTTCAGATCAACCCTCCCATTTCCTGGAAGTCAAGAGCAGTATGAGGTAAGCTATGTAAATTTAACCTGCGTTTCCCAGCCTCCATTTAGCATGAACACATGTACTTACCTGAGTTACATTTATTCAGGGAACATGACATGAAAGAAAACCTGTGATTTTTTTTTCTAATTGAAAGCACCTAAATAAAGGAACAGCTGAGCTGCACTTTGTATATTTACTTTTTTCTTTTATTGACTTGGTTCTTTGTGATTTCCAGGTGTTCATTAAGGACCTGGTGTGGAATCTTTTTGGAGAAGGAAATGACGTGTTTAAAGAGGGGGAATGGACAAAATCCATCGAGATGTACACCGAAGCCTTGAGCATAGCGGACTACGCTGACTCTGAAGAAATCTGTGTTCCAACAGGTTTACTGGAAAAGCTGTATGCAAATCGGGCTGCAGCGTACCTAAATGTTGTTCCGGTAAGTAGGTGGTGACCGTCACACTCAAGTCTCTTTCAGTTTCAGTCCAAAACACTTTGAATTTCCACTCCCTTTGGTCTTCAAGTTAACATATGCAAACTGAATAACAAAAACCGTTAAATGGAACATGGAAAGTCCAAAATACACAAAGCTATTTTGGGTCTTATAGAATAATTTTGTAAATGTAAATTGTGCAATAGGAGAATTTACACATCATGTTTGAGCCATTTTAAAAGTGACTTAATATGTCAGCCATGAGTGCTGGAATCTCCCGTGGCATTGACAAGATCCACAGACTGGCTTGCGTACACATTTATTATGCTTCATTTCCAGCACTTGACATCAGGGAAAGTTAAAAAAGAGGATCTTTATACTGGCATTACTTTCAGAATTTACCAACTCCTCCTCTGAAAGACAATACTGCAGCATGTTTATGCCCACAACTCTCCACATTGACACTCTGTGCTTATCCAGTTTGACAGTCTTACTTAGTCTGTGGGCATACAGGTTAATGTAACACAGTGGGGTGGGGCGGCACCTTGTTGTCCTTTTTGTAATTATTTTTTTAAAATACATCACATGATGTAAATATAATAATGGGTGGACTCGTTGTGTTGTTTAGTGATCCTAGTTTTCCCCTGTTGCATTTGCCAACACATCACAAACCATAGTCTTAATGCTTCATACATTTTAAGAGTCATGCAACAGTCTTGTTCATATTTTTAAATGGGTGTAAGTGGTGGGGGTTAGGTGTCAGACTCTTTCTTGCCCCGGACCGGTAACTTCTTCGAGTTTCCGTTGGTTGCTTGGCAACCTCACAGAGATAAGACTGTAACAAATACATTACACTCGACATCTAACTGTCCCTTTTTAAAGCAAGAAGCGTTATTGCTTGTAATTGTTATTTGTATACACCAGTTTATTAAATATTAGATTTTATGTTTATGTTTATATTATTAGATATTTTAATCTGGAATTAATTTCAGTAACCTCATTTTGACAACATAATGAGATGCTTTTAGATCCTATAGATGTACGATAATTTGGTTGTCAAGCAAAACTGATCAGCAATAAATTATGCAATAGTATGGTAGGAAGTTGAGAAATTGCTTCTTTTCATTAATAACTCAAATCATCTGAGACTTCCTGATGGACAAGTTTTTCCAACAAAACTACAAACTACATACTAAATTGAGTCCACTGAACACCTTACGAGCTTTACTGGGCTTGTGGAGCAAGATTTCAAAATAATTGTCTAGAACAGGTAATATCTGAGACACTGTTGGCATATATCACATGTCAAATTCTGAGAGTCAGTTGAGAAACTATCTACTAAAGAAAACTTCCATTTGGGAAGAAGTGGTGCTCTCAGAAACATCAGGTCTCTCTTCCCTGTCAGTCTGTCTGCCCAGAGTCATGTTACATGGCAGTGTAAAAACACTCTGCTGTCCTCAGAGAGGCTTCACACCACACCTGACTCAACTCACTGAACACGTAAAGTCAACTTATGATCAAAGAACAGCGTCTTTGTTGTCTCTGTTGGTTGAGTGCAGCTTTTCTAACTCTGCGACATATCTTTTTTTCCCCCTTAGGGACTGTATGACCAAGCATTAGAAGACTGTGAAAAGGCTCTCCATTTGAATGAGGGGAACTACAAAGCACTGTACAGAAAAGCTAAATCCTTGAAGGAGATGGGGAGACATCAAGAGGCCTATGAGACTGTTGCCAAATGTTCTCTAGCAGTGCCTCAGGTAGGGCAGTGTGTTTTTATCTTTATTTATTCAAATGTGCAGGAAATCCTGTCACTTTTTTGTCTCCCAGAAAATGTGTCAAAAATTAAGCAAATTGAAATGTCACACAGGCCGCCTGCAGGCACAGCACACCAAGTGGAGTCCACAGGCTTCATTTAAAGATCAGCTGTGTATTATAAGACCTGTGACTGCTAGTTTTCTACCTTTTGCAATCAGTTAAGAAATCTCAGGTAAAACTGATGTAGGTTCATCATTGGTGTAATTGGCAGCCACAATTAATTTGTGTTACAGACATCTGCATCAGGGTTGACACTGACAAATCCAGTCCAATTTCTTTTCTCTTCACTTTGTATCACAAAGTGTGCAGTAAAGGGATAGGAATGCAATATATTTGACAGCTAAGTAGCTCTGCTTTAAGATATAATAGCCTCCCAGCTCCCTCATAGAGCATCACTGTCCCATGTGCATAATTTTCAAAATTTCATACATATACATATATATATATATATATATATATATAGATATATAGATATATAGATATATAGATAGAGGAGAATCAGTCTGGGTCCATGGTGGCAAGAATATTTGGGCAGGATTTAGAATAACCTGATGAAATACTTGTGGTTTTCAATCCAAAAAACACCTAATTGCTGCCAAATGACCAGATCAGTCCTGAATAATCAAAAAAGTTTACTTTTTAAAAAACATATGTATACACATAGTAAACAAGGAATGCCTGCCGGGTTAAAACACAGAGAAATGTAGACTATCAGGTTGTTATTTAATAGCATGAAGAACTGCACAAAGATTAAGGGTGATCATTGTCCAGAGTGTGTTTGAATTATTGCTGTTAATTTACATTGTTTCCTCAGGATCCCAGTGTCACACAGCTGACTCAGGACCTTGCCAAAATTTTGGGATTGAAAATCCGTAAAGCTTATGTGAGGAGTAAGGTATGTGTTTCTCAAACCCTCATAACACTTGTCATGTTCACTGAAACAAATTGACAACCATATAAAGTGAGGTGGAATTCCCTAAGAAGTTTTCTTTTTCTAAGAACCAGTTCTACATGTTATTGTTAATGTCATAACAAGTTTGGATTTGTACTCAGATTCATGGTTTTGACAGTTTTTAGGCATCAATGTAGGGCTGTCCTACTAACTAACTAGGAACATAAAATCATAGTTAAATCAAATCAATTGGGTATTTTCTCCCTTTAACAGCCTGCCTTGAATGTTTTGCGAGGATCAAATTATCAAGATGCATCTTGTGAAAAGGTAAGCAACATAACATTTTCCATTACAGTCTAAGTATCTTTACTCTCCCAAGAAATACATTCTTCAATGAAATTCTTTTATTTTCAGTTTTCCCATGGCTCATCCTCAGTTGAAGATATAGAAATTGGTAAGTGTAATATGTAATACAGCTTTGATTTGATAATTAAAGCACCGCAGGATTAAAAGTCACTCATCTTATTTGTGTTTTAGAAGTGCCTCAGTTGACCCAGGATAGCAGTGCGTTGGCTTCAGTCCCGGCTCCCATCCAAGCTCCAGTGGCAGTGCACCCGCCTCTGAATGATGCAGTGGTGGATGAACTTCCTCCCAACAACATTATCTCACCTATGACTCCGTCTGAGCCTCCGGGCTTCGAGTCCGTTCCCCTGCCCGTGTCTGTACCCACGTCAGCAACTCTTCCTGCGCTCACATTTGTAAACGGTTGCAGAACCGCGAAGCCTTGCCCGATGCTTGAAACCAGTCAAGATTTTGACGCAGACATTATAGGAGATGACCTAGATGATCTACTGGACCAAGCTGGCCCCGAATCAGGCATGGTTAGTGGACAGATGTGACCGCAGGGTCTCACTGACGAATAAAATGTGACAATGCGTCGTTATCTGAACAGAAGCGGCTCATTTATTTATTTGTCTCTTTGTTTAGGTTATACCCACAGTGAAGGGGCCTCTTCCTTTGCCTACCAGTATTGCCTCAGGCAGTTCCATGTCAAGTGCATTCCTGATGCCATCACACATCAACCCGTTTCTCCACAGCGGTGCCCAACCGTGCACCGTGACTCTGCCCCCGCTGTATCACAAGTCAGGGTCAAGTACGTATTTTGGTATGGACACTTTTGACGCCCTGCCTCCACCACTGGATTCACTGGATAGTCTCAGCATGACAGACTTTAAAACAGGTATAACACTTTTTACTTTGGTTCTATTACTGTTGATCTGAGTTCTATTACTCAGTCAGTATCAGATTGAATTGGCAGGTTAAGTGTTGGGTGGTTGATGTTTTTTTTCCCCTTGTCAAACTTTCAGATTATGCTCCGAGTCCGTTCATTCCACAGGTAATTATTGTATATGTATTATTAATTATTAGGCGCTTTCAGTCTAGACATTGTTACAGGCTTATATTTTGTCATCTTTTTTTCTTATACAGCTAAACAATAAGGAAACTCCCATGGGGATGGCTGTGGGTATGCCTGAAGTGAAGGGCCTTCCTGCTGCTGTGGATTTAGCAAAGAACCCCTTAGCTGAAACACATGAATTCAAACAAGCCTGCTCAATCTGCTATGTCAAAACTGGTGAGGAATTATTTTGTTTGTCTGTTGTTGTTTCTCTCTCAGGCAAGGGAAATAGTGTTTGCTGTAATGCTGTTTTATTTTCATATCCACAGGGCCCGGTGTGTTGGATTACACACTTCATACTGAAGAGCATAAATGCAAAAAGGACGCTTTACTCGGCAGAATCAAACATTCGCCGGACAAAACGTGGAAGCTAATTCGGCCCAGACCAACAAAAACCCAATATGTTGGACCTTATTACATTTGCAAAGGTAACATAAATAAATTTGTCATCTTTTTGCTTCATTTTTTAAATTTTTTTTGCATTAACATGAGCACTTCTTTTACCTGTAAATCTGATGATCACTTTGATTTTCTCAGAGAAAAAAAAAGATCAGAAATAGCCACCTCATTTTGTGATAAAGAAAAGAAGAAGAAGAAAAAAAGGCAGTCCCTTTTGCATGTTTAATTCTTTACTACTACTTCCTATATATTTTATTTCTGTGTGCACTTTGCTATTGCTGCACTCAAAAGTCACTCCTGGAACAAGAGCTAAAACTCAAATGTGTTGTTTCAGAGGTGGCTGTTGGAAAAGAGTGCCTGTACCCTGGCCACTGCACATTTGCATACTGTCAGGAAGAGATTGATGTTTGGACTCTGGAGAGAAAAGGGTTTATCTCCAGGGAACTGCTCTTTGATCCTTTTGGACCCAACTCCAATGTCAGGTTGACTGTCCCCAAGATCTTACAGGAGCATCATGGGATATTCATGTTTCTCTGTGGGGTGAGTGTTTATTTACTTTCATAATAAAAACTAGTTCACTTCAGATAATTACTGTGCTACTGGAACCTGATGGTGTCAGTGATGCCTGCTGGCAGTATTGTTTTTCATTTCAGTGTGAGGAGGAAAAAAAAACACTTGTCTCATTGTAAATTAATGTTTTCCCTGCGAAGATGTTTCTTACAATAAACAATCTGTCAAGACAACAGATGATTGTTCCAAATGAGAGATGTGATTTTTCAGCACCTAAACAACAAAATTTGAAAAATAAGGCAATTACATATAAAAAGTGAAGGAGAATGTGAGAAATGTAATGTGCCTTTATTTGAGTTTTTCTCTTCTATGTAATCATTTTTCTTTTTCCAGTACTCATTAGTGGCTGGCAGCCTTGGAACAGTCATTATGGAGTTTTAAGTGGATACAAGAATAGAAGAATATAATGCATAAACACTGCCTACTGCATAGCTGGTTTACTGTGCTAGCCTGTCTTTTCATATTAAAACAAAACCTACTATTGTGGCAGAACCTCTGCAGTGACTCATGTTGCAACACAAGAGCCCAAGTGACCAATCCAGAGACTTTTTATGAATGCCACCCCTGTCAGCCCTTTGTTATTGCCATAATAAATTTGCAGTGGTTTTATTTTAATGTGATCTGCAGGTGTGCTTTGACCACAAACCCAGAATAATCAGCAAAACCAACAAAGATGACCCTTCACTTTGCTCTCATCCAGTGACAAAGCATGACTTTGAGGATCATAAGTAAGTCATTTCACATTTCCTACGTCTAAAACCATCATTTCTTTTATTCATAGAAAAAGCATTTATTTATATTAAGTATTCATGAAGGGTACATTTGAATTCAGATTTGAGCTCAAATAATATACCAAGAGCAAACAAGAGCTTGTGAGGGAATAAGAGTGGGATAAGATTGTGAGAATTGTTTGTCTTTTAGGTGCCTGGTCCACATTTTGAAGGAGAATACAGTCCGTTATTCCAAAATCAGACCCCTGAGTCCTCAGTGCCAGCTGGATCTCTGTCGCCATGAAGTCCGCTACGGCTGTGTGAGAGAGGACGACTGCTTCTACGCCCACAGCCTCATCGAGCTGAAGGTCTGGATGATGCAGCACGAGCTCGGTAAGACTTCTTTTTAAAAGTTCAACAGTTCTTCTAAAATGTGCTTTTCTTTCTCACAAGCAAGTTTTTTTACTGTTCTTTTGTTTTTTTCCTTTTAACTTTTATTTTGCATCATGTAGGTATTACTCATGAAAGTATTGTCCAAGAGGCAAAGAAGTTTTGGAACGCAACAGCTTCATTGCAAGGAGTCCAGGTAAGCCATGAAGTCTGGTCACTGATTTTTCATCTTTATTTCTTGCTGCTGCTATTTCCTGACATGTCAATGTGAGGTTACTTTTAATAAAACTCTCTAGCTTTGACTACAGTTATGGTCTTTTTTCACTAATAATTTATGGGCTGAGGTGTTGCATGTGTCATCAGTGTGACACTTCCTTTTGCAGCATGACTGAGTGAAGTGCATAAGCTCTCTGACTGGGTGATATGTTGGCTAAGTCTCTTGTAGTTGTTTCACTGTTGCCATGTCAAATCTGCATTGACGACAGAGATTTTAATCCATTCTTCAAATCTCATCAGCAGCTTTCCAGTGCACAGAGGAGGTTCGGGCCTCCAAATCTGAAGATGATGTTTGTCTGTGGCCAGTGCTGGAGAAATGGCCAACTAAGCGAAGCTGACAAAAACAAGAAGTATTGCTCAGCCAAGGCAAGACACACGTGAGTGTTTAGAGGTCTTTGTATACAGGAAAAATTAACAGTTCAAACCAGAACATCGTCACTAAGTCAGTCCTCTGTCTTTCTGAATCCAGGTGGGCAAAAGACAGACGGGTGGTGCTTGTAAGTTCCCATGAAAGGAAAAAGTGGACAACAGTTAGACCGCTTCCAACCAAAAAGCCAATCCCCTCTCAATTTGAGGTGTGAGCCAGACATTTTTCTACCCTGAAGTTACCTAAAAACTTTGAATACAGATCCCAGCAAGGATCACCAAATGTTATTTTTCTCTCTTAGATTTGCATGCATGTGACAGCTGGCAAGAAGTGCCAGTACATTGGAAATTGCACATTTGCTCACAGTGTGGAAGAAAGAGACCTTTGGACCTACATGAAGGAAAACAACAGTGAGTTCTGTCAGGGAGTTGGGGCTCTCTTACTTGGTAGAATTTAATTAGTAGAATTTAATTAGCATGTGATGCACACACTAATTTTATCCCCCTCATTTAGTTCCAGATATGGATCAGCTTTATGAGCAGTGGCTGCAGTCTCAGAAGCCTGGCTGGGGTGAGGAGACTTCCAGTAACTCCATCAGGGAGAACGGCAAACAGATCCACATGCCAACAGACTACGCTGAGGAAGTGGTGAGTTTAAAAGCCCAGCAAATATGAAACTAAAAGGCCACAGCTTAATTTTGGTCGCACGTGACAAAGTGCTGTTGAAGTTAATTTCCTTTCTTAGTTTTTTTCTTATCAGTTTACATTCTTCAACTGTCCTCCTGAGAAAATGCACTCATTAGAAGCAGTGTTGTATTGCTTTTGTACTTGATTGTTGATGCACTAAAACCTATTAGTGCCTAATGGTTAAACTGTGTGATAGAACATAACATTTTGATAGAATCTTGTTTTAAATTAGTTATTTGCAAAGTGATTAAAATAAAAAGTGATAAATTGGAATGATTAAGAAACAGATGGTAATTAGTCGTTTGTGTAAATGAGACTGCTGTTTTTTTTTTTTCCTCTCAGGCTGGCAATCACTGTTGGCTATGTGGTAAAAACTGCAACAGTGAGAAGCAGTGGCAGCAGCATATCACTTCAGAAAAACACAAAGACAGAGTTTTCAACTCTGAGGATGATCAGAACTGCTGGCAGTATCGATTTCCCACAGGCACTTTCAAAGTTTGTGAGAGGTAAGATTATCTAACAATAGCATATGGTGTGTCTCTGGTTCCCAGTCTGATACCAGTAGTTTTTAATGGTTAACATTTGATGTGTTTTGACAGGTTTCTCAAAGGCACGTGCACAGAGGATGACTTCTGTAAGCTGGCACATGGGGATCAGGAGCTAAAAGAGTGGATGGAGCGCAGGGAATTCCTTTTGATGAAACTTGCCAAAGCCAAAAAAGACCATCTTATAGCACCAAATGACAATGACTTTGGAAAATACAGTTTTCTCCTTAAAGACATTAAATAATGATATCATGACAATATTCATGCTCACTTGCAAATAATGCAGTATTGTATTCAGACAGTCTTGAGTCAGGTGATTCTCGAAGGCCTCTGAGGTGCACAGGAAATGGCCTGATCACAGATTTTAAAGAGGGCGTTCAGGGCCGGCCCTCTGATTGGTGGCTGGTTTACTCTGATCCAGAACTACAGGAGGGTTATCGTTAACAGCAAATACTGTAAGAGTGTAAGACACTTGAAGCTTTGCTATGCACCTTTCAGTAGATAATCTGAAAATGGTGATGAAAATAGCATGTGTAAACCTTGATCAGAGACATGTTCAGATACTTATCAGTTGACCTAAAATAAACTAATTTCTTTTCATAAACAGTTTGTATATGTTAATGACCTTTACTTTCCAATAAGTTTTAAGTATGGAATAAATAAATTGAGAGTTCAGTTGACATTCTTTTATTTTAATCCATCAACGTAGGTCATTTTCCATTTATCTAATAGTGTTACCAGTGTAATGGGCACTGCACCAAATAAAGCTTTTTTTTAACCTGCGTTTAAAATGCTGTGTTCTTTTTATTAATTACACATCTATAAACACTGGTGGACGGGTTATCTCCCAAGTATTCCAATGTTTTACTCGAGTAAAAAAAGTAATTCCACACTGTAAAAATCCCTCATTGCAAGTACTACACTGAAAAAAGTTAAGTAGATAATGATATCAAAATATACTACACTATCAAAGGTTAAAAAAAAAAAAAAAAATACTGCCTCCCTGTGACTGGTATTTTACAATATTGTATATTATTACTGCTACATTTCTGTGTAAGCAGCTTTTTTAAAGAGTTGTAAGAGCAGAACGTGAGTACAAGTACTTAGTTACATTCCACCACTGTTAACATGTGGCAGAGATGAACTTCAATTTTTTTTACATTTTGTTTCCTTTTAAAAAACAGATTTTGCAACCACAACCCCAATCTGTTAATCCTGATGTAGTATACATAAATATTCACATTTTTAGTAGAAAAAGAGCTTGAATACTAGAAAATCTGAATAATCTTTGTAATCTTTAATCTATGTGTAGAACCATCTGGCATCTTATATCTGCTGTAAAATAACAACAAATCATTACAAAGACAATGCTAGAACAACCTTACAGGTTTTTCTAAAAACAAGTTAATGACACAAGATGTCCCTGTATCAGTCATTTTTCTGCCTGCATCACATTTCACTGTCAAAATATACACAAATACACATCCGTCTTATGTCAAAGTCCTCTTGAATCCTACCTCCAAGCCAAGAGATCTCGGAGAATCCTCTCTTCAGTCCAGTGAGGTAGTTTTTCATTTGTCAACAGTCGCTTATATACCGCACACCCAGCTGAACACAGGGGGCGACAAGGGCAGACCGTCCTTCCACCAGCAGCTCCGCATTCAGGCCAGCACCTGCTGCAGGTCCTCCACCTCCAGCCTCCACATCCTTCTGTGAACCGCGGCGAGCTCCGAGAGGTCTGCCATCTTCACTGCACGGATGACTGGCTCCGGAGAGATGGCCTGGATGACACCCATCACCATGACGTACTTGCCTGTAACAACAGCAGCAGGTGGTCAATTGCTCAGTGACAAAAGATTCAAAGAAGCAAGGATGGTGGTGGAGAGAAATACGGGGAGATGTGGGTGTTATTCATTCAAGTGCAGTCACTATTTTTAGGCTTACTGTGGCTGCTTCAGGGAAACTGCAAATAACTGGGCTGGCTGCTAATAATATGCTAGCGCATTAGTTGATTTCAACCAAGAAAGGTATCGATTACTACATTGATACAGGTGATAGTGGCCCTGGTATTACTTTGTATCGCCCACCCCCAGTAGAAAACTAAAACAAAGGTATCACACACCTGAAACATAACATCTAACACAGTCAAAGTACGAGTTATCCCAACTTCATCACAGTTTACTTACCTTGGGACAAACATGGCTTCCCCTTAGGGATGTTGTTAACGCCCTGAACAGCAAACGTCCCCGTCTCATCCAACAGCAGCACGGTGTTTCGGTCCAGCTGCACCTCCAGCACAGTTCCCTGCATCCACACCAGTGAGACCGGCAGAGTGCGACCCCTGCCCGGTCTGATAACAAAGCCGTCCCCGCTGCCAGCTGTCCCCTGGCTCTCTGCGGTCCTCAGCTGGCCGGACAGCACTTTAACGGGCGGTGGACGTTTTCTTTCTACGGTTGTTTTCTCCGGTTTATACATTACCGACTAGACTGCCGTTGTCGCCACACAGTCGTCCACGGCTGAAAAACGTTTGCATTACCCGCGTGCCGCCAAGTGTAACGTTTAACCGGAAGAGGTGGGAGTGTTTTTCCGGCAGCAACAGGTCCCGCCTGGAAGCTTTCAAAGTAAAAGCGTCATCTCACTCTCTCAATTTCCACCAAACTCAAGAGGTGTCCAGGGCCCCCTATTGACTCCAACTGTGCATGGTACTTGCGTTATTTCCCAAAGAATCCTAATGAAACAGTTGGGTCTAAAAATATAACCACAGGAATTGGTGACTGCACACACGAGCATTAGTCCAATACGACGCCACTGAAGTTTGGAGGACAATTTGACAGTGTTTAAAAAAAAATTGCTTTCTAACAACAGATTCCAGCACTCTATACAATCTTTTCGTGATTTTGTGGTCTGATGCCGCAAACCGCAAGCATTTTGAGAGCTTGATACTTTCACAGACTGTCTATTAATACTTTTAATTCAAAGAATCACTTCCCAGGCTGCAGCTGGTCGATTTTGGATCTGTCCAATTACAAACAAGAAGTGTTGTCTTACCCTTTCCTTTATCTGGAATGTATTTGTGTTTCTTGAGATGTGTTTTTTGAAATGTCATTGTGCTTAGACATTTCAGCCCACCCACCACCGGAAACACCCAGAAAACAACTGTTCTAGAGCTGAAACCATAAGTTGATAAATTGATTACTCAATTAGTAGAAAATTAATTGCCAACAATTTTGATAAGAGAAATGTGAATATATGAGTAATTGCTAGTTCCCCAGTCTTCTATTATAGTAAGTGCAACATCCTCAGTTTTTTGACAGTGCGTTAGACAAACAAGTGCTTCAGGGTATAATAATGGACATTTTTAACCATTCTGGCTTTTTCTACACTGAAAAATCACTTCCATCACTACATCCTTCACCATCACAATTATTAAAGGACATGACTGTCAGATGTACTAATAATGAAAATAATTGTTGATTGTGGCATATGGAATAATACAACCTTGGTTTTTATGTTAATTACTGGACACACAAAGCACTAAGAGAATTTAATATAATACAACCTTACAACAAATTAGCTCATTAAAATTTTAACAGTTATGGTCTTAAAAGTAGATTTTAAAACAGTTTCTCTACAAAAAAAAAAAAAAAAAAAAAAAAAAAAAGCCATGAGATGGAACACCCAACATAGATTGCTAATTACTAATTTAGTTTTTTTTTTTTTTTTTTTTTTTAATACTTGAGTTACTTCAGCTCTATCCCTATTGGTGATTTTGTTGTTTTTGCAATATATGACATTAAAGTCAAAAGTGTTGCAAGCTGTGGCTATTTAAATTTTGGCTTCATACTGAATTTTGACTACAGTACATTTGTTTTTATCAGAATGGATGTGATAAGATTAAGAAAAATATACAAATGAGCCCAAGGGGCACCGCATCTGCCACAGGAAAAGGTTTTTACACAAGATACAAAGTGCATGTGTTTAGATAAATGATACCAGATTTATGTGTATTGTGTTATTCATCATAAGTCTATGCAACATGAGTCTCAAAGGTATTGTGAAGTGAAAATTATAGGGGATGACTATTGTTTAAATATTAATAGGAAGAACAAACACCAGTTCACTTCTATGAATACTGTTGAGTGAAAATAAACAGACTGCACAGAAGTTGCTGTAATTTTCATGTTTTAAAATACAGGGCTGTTTATTAATCTGTCATACTGTATTGAAATAATAAAATATGCTGTTACCCGCAAAGGAATTGCCACCTGAGGGATTTATTTTTCAGTGACATGACAACCCAAACCATAAAACTGAAACTACACCTGAGTAGCTTCAAAAGACCAGTGTTATGGTCCTTGGGTGGCCAAGTCCAGACTTAAGTCCAATTCAGAACTTGTAGCAGGGCAGTTAAAGCCCCTGCATAACTATTGTCAAGATGTGCAAAAGTTTGGTGCCACACAAAATGGACCAAAAATAGAAGTCAACAAAGTTTGTGTGGATTCAACACAGACAGAACAAACAACAAAACCCTGATGATTTCATTTCATTAAATAAGTTTTATTTCTTTAAGAATAACTGAAGAAAAGTGTTAGCAATTTCTGTACAATTGTTTCATTGTTTTCCCTTGGATTTGCTGCAAACCTTGAATGATCAACAGGGCTGAGAAATGTTACGCTGCCACATAGTGCACTTTTAACCTAAAAAGAATATGATTAGTCCACAGGCATCTGTCCGTTTCCTTCGAATATATTCCAACAAGTTCCATAAGCCTCACTACTGACTCCAGTTTCTTTCGTCATGGCTCCTCCTCTCAATCCCAGTTCATCATTGTCAAAAAAAGAGGCACATTAGAAATACTGCCATTTTCCAAGGACTGTGTCTTTGATTGCATCGACAAACTGTGCAGGCACCCAGTAGACCCAATATTGAGAGGCTTCTGTTGGACCCAACTGAAAAGCCTAAGAAAATGGGGGAAAAATGGAAAGCACATAACATGGTTTCACATCTGTTCAAATTCTAAAAACAAAAACACAAGAGACAAAAAATGGTTTTAAAGGAATATGATAAAGCAAGGTATCTGACAGTTAAAACAAATTCCTTTGCAATATATTACAGCCCACACCTCCAACAGCCATCAACAATGCAAAAACTACTGACTTTCACATTCACTAATGCTGCTGTTCACTCACAGTGGATCACTGATAACAATGACTGGAGGAACATTTCCTGCCCACTGACATTTTAAATAATTCTCATCTACTCCTCATACATTTTCAACTCCTCAGTGATGCAGGAACATGCTTTGGGCAGCACTGTGATTACACTACTCGGCATCAGGATATAATATATCTGGCACTGCAGGTGTAACACCACATTGATCTATCAGTACATCAGTCAAATTCCCGCACATTTTTATTGGCTACACAGCTCAATCTTACTTTCATGTTCAGTCAGTGGGAGGTGGTAGTAAACCTAAACAAGGAAGCATGAGCATCTGGAAACTGGAAATTTGTACTCTTACACAATGACTAGCTCCCATGAAATTCACAGCTTTCTACTAATGTCAGTGTGTACTGGAATGATAATTATCAGATTATGTCCATGTAAAATAGTTAATTTTCTGGTTTTGTTTACTTCACATTCATGTAGAATGTACAGAACATCAATATGAGATATGAAATGCTGTTGTAAAATACAATTACAGGACCTCCTTCAGTAAAACATCAGTTATTCAGTGGACAGAATTATCAACTGAGCATTCTCCTAAACTTTATCATCTCTATATAAATGTTGTTATGCTGTACAATTTTTCTTCTCTTGAAAAACAGATCTTGATCTTCTCTGCACTACTCGATTAACTGAAGTTACCTCTCCCAACACTTCTATTTCTCTGACAATGAAGAAGAGAAGTGCCTTTAGACATAAAGGTTAATCTAGAGAAGGCACTGACATTTACCGCTCCACTGCAGAGCCCAAAACAGCAAACAATGACCCCATCACTCTGATGTACACACACTGCAGTGACTCCAGCTAACAGCTCAACCTGCACTGTTTACTTACACAGGAGACCTTTTATAAATAAATGTGATACATTTAGTGCATTGTAATGAATTTCTAAATTATGAAATGTACCTTCTTAGCTTGGATCAGCAGCAAGACCCATATGTGCAACTATTTTGGCCCCAGAGCATTTGGAATTTAGATTTTTTCATAATTTCATTTCAAGTCTGACATGCAGGTAGCAGCAAGAACAGTTACCATCATGTGATAGTCCTCGTGGCCTTCAATGGGTTCAGACACTACGTTTTTAATGGAGCCCATTGGGACTTTCTCCGTTCTCTCTGTAGAGGGAAAAAAACAACAAAACAAAAATGAAGAAAATTTAATCACTGGTATCACCGGCAAAATGAGACCAGCCGTTATCTCACCCTTTGTCCCGATCCACAACTGATCCTGCTCCAGTTTGAATGTGAGTCTAACTTTTCCTCCGGACTTGTTATACATTCCAGATAAAGGCACTGTTGGTAATCGTTCCTGTTAGCAGAACAAAGCAGCTTCTGGTTACATATTTAACAAATATCTGTGTCAAGTGCTTTTACCTGCTGTGGCAGTCGATATAAGACAAACAACAATAGGGATTGATCTCCCTTCATCTTCTCTCACCTTTGCTCCTTTAATAGCTGGCATTATGTCCTCTGGTTTACCTTTGTCCAAAACTTTCCTGTGTTGCTGAAATAGCAGTGCAGGTTTAAAACTCACAAAACATCCACAAATATTTTGCTCTATTCTGCACAGGTGTCATTAATCTTACCTTTTGCCTACATAAAGGCTCTTTCTTGTTTTCTTCAGCTTTAACTTCCTGCTGGATGACCTCTTTGGGTGTATTCACAGCTAATACATCATTTATTGTAGATCCTACCACCATTATTTTTGCACCATTTGTAATCTTTATTTCACGTAGCGTCTTGTCCTCTGGAAGCAACCCTTTGTACATCACTTTCTGCATTGCCGGTGGAAGACCTAAAAAAACAAAGGTGAAAAGTTTTTGTGACTCACTCTCACCACCTATTATAGCATTTAGTCTAGGGTAAACTACTATGTGTTCTTACCAGTGAGTGAGTGGATCCTCTCTTTTAGTTTGGCTCCGGTGCTATCAACAGGAATCTTCAGATCATATTTATTCTTGTTCCAGATAATCTTCAAGTCCACCCTTTCCTGCTTATCATCTGCATCGTCCCCATTGCTAATACTAGAGTCCTGAGTTGTGGCGTTTCCTGCATCTGTGTGAGACGTAGCTTCGGCGTCACTTTTGTCAGCATCTTCACCTGGTGGTTCGGCTTCTTTTGGCTTCGCCTCAGTCTCCATTATCACTTCTTCACTTCCTGACAGAGCATGAAAAAAATTATTTAGATCCATTAAATTAAATATTATGTAGGTGCAAAGCTCAAAGGTGTTAGTTCTCAAAAAAGTATATCCCACATTTCCCACAGATTGAGTGTTCAGAAATAAACATCTGGTAAGTCCTATTTACTATTAACAGAGACATTCAGCTTATATGTGTATCTTGCAACAATTACTTTACAGTAGTGTAGAGTGCATGCAATCTGTGGAAGACTGATAACTGTGTTTCTAGGAAAAGTATGGGCTCCTCTTTCTGTGTAGTAACCACAATCACATGTGGTCCGATAATGTTATGTTTTAGTTTAATTTTTTTAAGTGAAATAGAAATTTATTTCAATATGTAACCCATTACACAAACAATGAGGCAAGGCAATTAATCCCAACAAAACAGCACAGGGCAAATCAATACAACACAATGACACAATATAAAAGATATAAGGCTATATAAGGTGGATCCTGAAGGTACAACTTATCACACCTCTTAAAACCATCGGACATCAAATGTAATTGGACAGAAATTCAATATCCCTACCATAACACTGCCAACATGCCAATTTGATCATACATATTTCTTAAGTTATTTAAAAGTAGTTTGTTTTTTTTTTTACTCTAAAAGGTGCTACACGTTGGTTCCTCACGAAAACTGTTACACAAATTCTCAGTAGTGCTATGATATCCTCATAGTTTCCTACAGTGTTTTATAGCAGAGGTGGACCAGCTCCACTAACATCATAAGATATTAAACTTTTATAAAATAAAATAAATAAGAGCAGATAAGATACATACATCAATTGAGTGTGTCTACAGTTTAGTCAGCCTTATCCTAACTAAATCAATCGCAGATGTGTCAGGCCCTGGGTGGGTTACCCCCTCTGCTAAAAAAGTTCCTGGGGGAAACCCAGTTTACTTTGTAAACACGCGCCTTCTATCTGTCTATCTATGTCTATCTATCTGTAATTTTAAACAACCTTCAAGTAGTCATTTCTTTTTGATTATACAGGAATTTTTTAATCGTTTTAATCTCTAAATAGTGAAGCAATTTAATTAACAGAGGTGTCGTTGGTACAATATTTGTGGCTCTATTTAAGGAATAAAAATATATATTTGTTTTCTATACATTTCTCTCTACTTCCAAACAATGAACAACTACAGTACGGAAATGTAACTACAGCCAACAGTATAAAGTGTGTAATGAAGTCTAGTTTCGCTTTGCTGTTCACCCCCTCTCTCCCTCTTTCTCCTGGTCTTTCTAGCTCTTTCCATCGCTCTTTTTTCCATCTACGGAGCAATTTTTACTTCTGTGTTGGGCGAGGAGCTAAATATGAACGAACCACGCCTCAACCGAAACACATAATGTTTTGACCGAAGATATGAACTCATAAACCACTGGCTCTTGTAATACGGTTGGCCTTACTGGTTGTAAAACTGGTAATGTTAACGTATCATATAGTGTGTTGGTACTTCGTCGTTACCATTCATAACTTAACCACATTTGGTTAGCCCTTTAACAGCTGAAGTTAAACAATTCAGACCCAACACAGTACTGGTTACATATTAACACGAACCTTAGTCCTCCACAAATCTAGTTACATTTGACTGATGTTAGCAGTCGTTAACGTTAGCTAGCTACAACAGTGGTGAACATTTTCAGAATAACGTTGCGGATAGACGTAAATTTACATTAAACTGCAGTAATAGCGTCGTATATTAACTCGTCAGTTAAAAGCATGTGTTATTTCATTAACGGTGTTTAAGCTCTATGCAAAGATATGAAGGAAATACTGCAATATTTTCTCAATACCCACCATCCTGGGTCGCCATGATGATTGTGTACAATCTGTTGTAGGTTGAGGCAAAGAGATTACAGAGAGCAGGATGAGATCCGATACTCGGGAAGCAAAGGTCTACTAGAGCTAAAGTCGCGCTCAAGCGTACGTTAACGTGTAACAAAAAAAACACACAAAGAAAAATCTATAGATATTACTAACTGACATGACACGTATAGCTTTACTTACCGTCACAACGTTAAAATATTTGTAGTTTCAGTTAGCCGGTGAGCAAAAAGACAGAAAGGAAATGCGCATGCGTTAAAGAGAAATAACTGCAAACAAAGTTTTTTTGTAATGAAAGCAGTTGAATTTGTGATAAACTAAATACTTTGTATACATGATGTGGTCAAATAAGCCTAGCGCAAAAGGAAGATTTTCTCCAGAATCGCCGAAAATACAAATAGTGTAATGTTGCCACGGACGGGAATTTTAGCAAAAACGGAAGTGAGTGGCAGCGAATCCTCTCGCTTCGCCACGCTTCTTTGTTGTTGTGGCAGCAAAAGCAGACACCGAGAGGTGGCACTTTACTGAATGGCCATTGGTTAAGTTTTTCTTCTTCTTTTACATTGTATGACGTTTTGGATTTAAAATGGTGCATAATCGCCAACTATTGGATTTTATGAGACATCTCCAACTATCGTGAATTTAAATTTAAACTCTCTTCTCCAAGTCTTCACACAAACTTAATAAACCCCTTCACCTCCCCAGCTGAAGTCAGTGACTGACATGGTAGAAACCCTTTAAATAACGTAGAAAGTCCACCTATTACATGCTGTGGGACAGTAACTTTCAGCTTTAAGAATGGGCTACTGTTCATTGGCACTTACCCAATTTCCATGCTAAAATGTATAATTAAACCCTCTCTTTAGTTGATATTAAACACCCCTGAGGCTGAAGATCTTTCCTATTTTATCTTTCATGATCATTGTACTCACCATTGTTTTATGATCACCATCATCACATGATGATGCAGGCATGTGATTAGAATTATAGTTTTTGAATGGGTTCTTTGAGTTTAGCCAATGATAATCAGTTGACCAATGTGACTTTAATTAATAAACCCTAATGATGGAAAAAGTACTTAGATCATTTACTTACTTTACTTAGGTAAAAGCACTAATGCCATCACAATCACCTGAAGTGACACTTTCACAATGCTTTGTTTTGTGCCACCTCAAAATGATTCAAAATAAGGTAAAACTATTAAAAGGAAAAGCATGTATGCATGAAAAATTACATAAACGATCCAAACCTCAGCTTTGTACTTAAGTTCAGTACTTGAATAAAACTGTTTAGATATATTCCACTTCTGTTAATATATATTTAGAGTTTAAAAGTCTTCATTATCACATAGTTCTCCCTCCCATGGAAGAATATTCCTCCTGGTTACCTCTGGAAGGCAGCAAAGCTAAATGACAAATTACACAAAGAGAAGAAGAAGAAGAAGAAGCAGAAGCAGCAGCAGCAGCAGCAGCAAGAGGAGGAGGAGGACAGGGTGACGACAACCATGACGAATGAAGTCGAAGAAGAAAAAGGAAGAACACAAAAAAGTGATTTTAATTAAAGTCACAAGTTGTCATGCGTACTTGGTATGAGAGGAGGGAAGTGTTCTCATAACAGTTGTTTCTATCTGTGTCCCATACTCACCACTACTCCTTTTTTCCCCTGCTGTTTGCGCATTAAACTGTAACTAAGCAGTTAGTAAAGTAAACTTTAGTGGCTCGACTTTAAATGGATTTATTCGAGTCTTTAACGAGTCCGTATGGAAGTCTTTCCTAGATTTGTATGAGTCGACAGCACAACACTACCGGTGGCAGTGAATTTAAAATGTATTGCTAGGACGGTTAAGGAAAACACCATGGCAGACAGAAGGACTTTCAACGTTGTGATTTTGGGTGTGGGATTTTTGTTCATTTTCACCGCCTTCACCACCTGTGGGAACGTTGAAGTAAGTTTTAAAAAGACAAAAACAAAAAAAATGTATTGTTGAGTTTTAACCATTTATTGTATATATGTGTATATGTATGTGTATAGCCTAAAATCCAAACTTACACCGACAGTCTGTTTGGTCTGTTTCCTCGCGGCTTATTTTCACAGAACACTCAAACACTGCACTGAGCTGATATTTGATTTAGATGATATTTTTCTTAATGGATGGTCCAGATTTCCTGCCTCTCAGCTCTGTGAAACCTATTCAAAACTCTGAGAGCACCCCATGCTCCTCTTACACACACGTGCAACTATGTAAATATGTTATAGCATGTTTCCACAAGTGCGCGATTCTAAATGTAATTTAGCAACTCACATAAAAAACCAAACAAAGTCGTATGGATTTAATGCTTTTATAATCATTACATTTCTATTTTTATAAGTTATCCTGAATATTACTTTCATGCCGAAAACTAAATCTTTTTTATTGCTTGAACTTTTTTTCCCCTTTAGACACGGTTATTAAAATTTTAATCAGAAAAAGAAAGTCCAACAGCAAATGTCTCGTGGGCAGTTCGGGAACAGGCCAATCAGAGCTGTGTGTCATGTGTATCTCGTGTTTCTAATTTTCTTCAATGGTCAGTGAAATTACCAAACCGGATGAATGACTTGAGGACATAATTATGACCCATTTTGTCTGGTCTAACTCTGTTGCACTATTTTCCCATCTCTTTTTAGCAAACTGTGGTGAAAAGCCTGGAGAATGACACTTTCACTGGAAGTGGGTACCACAGGTAGGTCAGGCAGGCCCACATCCTCTGCTCGGCATGGATTAAAAGGAGCTTATTGCTTTTCATTTTCAATAACAAACCAGTAACTTTTAAAGTGAAACTGCTACAGTGATTCTTTTTGCCTCCTTTACAGTCTTGGAATCATCTATGGCGTCTTTTCCTTCTCAAATTTACTTGCACCAGCCGTTGTTACAGTAATTGGACCAAAAATGACTATGTTTTTGAGTGGCCTGCTTTACAGGTAAACATTTCCATGGTAATTACATACAGGATGCTGACAGAGATGAAAGCTGAAGCGTGTCTCTAATGACTGTCCCTCATGTCTTTTGTCTAGTGGGTACATTGCTGTGTTCATCGTCCCTTCAACATGGTCCTTTTACTTGACCTCTGTGCTCATCGGCATAGGAGCAGCCAGTAAGTACCTCTCCCAAATATGAAATTATTTTATATTTAGTTACACTTATTTGTATGCACATTAAAGTGAAGGCACATGAGAGATGTTTATCCTCAAAAGGAGGGGAAGAGTTGAGGATTCAAGTATTTTCATTTGTGTTGGTCTCTGTTACAACAAACTCTGTATCAGAAAGTGAAAATTTAAACAAAACAAGCAAATTCTCAGAATGAGAGCAAATCACAGTCATTAATTAATTACAGTATTTCCCCTACATTATGATACAGTAAGCTGAAACCTGGGTTATAATTCAATTAGTATATTATCTTTGTATTAATATTAGTTACATTTATTGTAATTTATCAGGGTATCTTGCTTATTTTTCTTACAGTATATAATTTAAATGCTCGTTATTTTCTAAGTGCTCATTCTAATTTCCATTAACCCAAGGTGATGTCGAACATCCAAAGACTATCATACATGACAAAGAAAAGCTTCTAACCTTCATGTACGAGAAGCTGAAACCAGGAAATGTTTGGCTTTTGCTTTAAAAATGAGAGAAACAATTAGTCAATCATCAGAATAGTTGTTGATTAATTTTCTCTTGACTGTTTCTTGCAGAATAGGCAGGTTTCCAAAACTGTGCCTATCAGCATTTGAACAGGATACTTTGCATTAGCAATATCTCAAGATACTGAGGCACATAAATACTTTAACTTTGTTCCTGTTGGTTTTTTGCAGCCAATGCAAGCTCAGTTTCTGTGTTAAAATCCAAATAGTGTTTAATCATGCATACAGGGATTATCATGACTGGGATGTGATGATGCATACAAACAGTATATCCCAAATTAGACCTTTAAATGGGTTAGGAGCTGTTTCTGTAAATAGTGCGCGGCACCTTGAGCTCGCTCAAAGATGTTAGTTTGCCGGGCGTTTACTGGGGGTAGGGGTGAAGAGAAATTATTTGGGGCTGTTTTTGAATGCAGCCTGAAATCGCTGCAGTGTGATGAATTTTTATCATGTCCCCGGGGTTTGGCGTAGTTAGATGCATTACTTACCAAAACAGAAAGATAATTTTTCACTTCATGTCGCCAATTAACTGACTGTTTAATTTTTTTTCCCCCTCAAATGACTCCTCTCTCTCTCTGTCTCACCTGCCTGCAGTGCTGTGGACAGCTCAAGGACACTTTCTGGTGGAAAACTCAGAGGCCTCCACCATCAACAGGAACACGGGGATGTTCTGGGCTCTTTTGCAGTGCAGGTACGCAGCTACTGACACTAATGTTAGTTTTTAAGTCTATTCAGTGGTAAGAGATGGAACCCCAGTGCTATTAACTCCATGCATTACCTCAAAGGTTTATTTAAATCATACTGCATTTTAACACTTGGATTATACTTTATGTGATTCTCTTAAAGGCTCGAATTAATTGCAACCTTTATTCTTTATTTGAACATTTAAAAATCTTTAATTAACTACTGATATATTAGCCACATTATATCTGTCCTTCCCTGCTTTAGATTCAGTGCATAAAACACAATTCATCACCATGTTTTTTGTTTGATGCAACTGTTCTAGTTGATCAAAGCCATAACAACTCTGCAGCAGCCAAACTCATATTGTGTTTGTATTTTTAGCCTGACAGGATATTACATTATCTTTTCTTTTAAAATATATTTAATAAATAATGTCAGAACTTGTCATATCTGTCCACGAGTCATTAGTTTCCCTATTAAAAAAAAAAACACCTCTTAAAACCAGAGTTCTGCAGGTGAGAGTTTTGGCCTTTTCATCTCTGTTATTTGGCCCACTGCTCTTGCACACTGGCATGGACAACTAATTTCTATTTGCTAAAATATGCAAATTGAATTAGTATAATAATTACATTGGCTGTCACCTGCGCCAAAGCCCACAATAGGGCAATGCTAATCTGACTCTGCAGCGGTGATCCCTGCCACAGTAAACTTATGAATCAGTTCTTCACAGCCTACAGACACACACGCACACACACACACACAGAATGCAGTCAGTGTTATCTTTTATGAATAACCCCTGTTATCCCTCACTGAGTCATTGCAACAGAATAATTGCACAAAATTTTAAGCTCTGTAATGCCCCGAGAGATTTGGTTTACATAAAAACTTGCTGGCCACGACAAATTGCACTGAGGATGTTGTAATTAAATGTTAGTGTTTAACTAAAATACAAAAAATCTCAAAATTATCATTTGGAGTCTAATATTCACAGTTTGTAGCTCTGTTGTTTGTCTCTACCAACTGCTGACAAATATCTGGATCTTTAGCTGCTAAATGATTCACTAAGTTCAACCAGCCAGTCGCTACCCCTGTCTGTTTGGTGTTGGGCAGGTGGTCGTTGGTGGGTTTTAAGAACTTTTAGGCTGAAAACAGCTCCCTGCTGCTATGAGAGCTTTCTATAAATCTCCATAAGACTGAGTGGAAATGAACATCTGAACATCTGTAATGTAATTACACTGAGCAAATTCTGTCTGCTGTGAAAAAAAAAAAGTGAAAATCGTGCCATGAAAAAGCATATTTGAATGAAATGAAAAGTGAAATGCCTTTTTAATTTGTCATGTTTGTCATTTACACATTTGACTTTCTGTCTCATTCACAGCATGTTGTTTGGCAATCTTTACATTTACCTTGACTGGAATGGAAGAACAGAGATATCAGGTGGGGTTGACTTTGAGTAAGTACTCCCATGGCTGTGACAGGAAAATGTAGCATGATGATGAAAGCAAAATATCAAGAGGATTATATGAATAATTGGCTATTCTGAACATGCTCTGGCTCGATGTTGTTAATATATCTCGTGTATTTTAATTAAAGTGGTTTATTTTAATCTTCCTCTCTCAGACAGGAGCAGGAAAAACATCTTTCTGTCCCTGCTGGTCACCTCTATACTCGGCACACTCAGCTTCCTGGTGTTGAGAAAGAGCAATCATGAAGAGGAGATGCTCTCTGAAGAGGAAGGGCGGTCGCTGCTCTCAACTCGCATGATGTAAATCCTTTAGATAATTACACCTTTTTCACTGTAGTCTCACAAAATTACACAGGATATATAAAAATGTCTGATGACGGCCATGAACCTGAAGTGATGGGGGAAAAAAGGTGAGGACTGTGATTTATGTAAAAACGCACTAGTGAACATCTAGTTGACCATGTTTAGCTTTAACTAAACCACCTAAGAAATTTTTCAGATAACCTGTCTTGGATCTTAAAAGGGTTTTCAAGATGACTTACGGCCACAGTTCTGCAGGGGTTTTAAACCACTCTTGTCCTTCACAAAAATGACACCGACCATTTTTCTCCAGATCATTGCAATTTTGACAGAGTCGGGCCTAATCATAGCACTTCTTACAAGTAGGGTGCAATCAGGCAGACTTGGGACAGCTGGGATGGAGACTTCCTCGTTGAGAGTGACAGCAGTTTAAGAACCCTGCCACTTCAGGCACGGTTCTCCACATTACTCCAGACGTATTTAAATTTCTATGACTTGAATCTGGACGAAGTTTGACTCGAATCAGGGGATGAAAAAAACATATAGATGGCATCAAAGACCGCTGAAGGTCATGGAGAAAGTATTATGTTTCAGGCAGGAAAGCAGCTCTGAGAAAAACACAGACTGAAATTAGATGATCATATAGAAATCTTGTTAGCATCTGAATTTTGGACAAAACATATTCTCTCAGCCTGTTTCTGTGTGTTTTATGGTAGCAGATTGTGTTTAGAAACTGTTTTGGGTATCTGCTAAATGCCGGTATTAGATCCTTGGTTACTGACTGAGCCTGAGTGTGTGCAGCAGCAGCATAACAAGGAATCCTATAGGGAGCAATCATTTTCTCCGAAAGTGCTGTTTTGCACTCTGTTGGGATTTTGAGGAGGTCTTGTGATCTCTTTGCAGCTAGAGTTTCTTTGTAAATTACTTCAACTGCTCTCCACTCACAGGAAGTTATATCATTATTTTTATTGATTCAATTTCAGCTTTGTAGAAGTTTAAATTGATTTATTTTCTGTTGTTTAGGTATAAGCACAGAGCGAGCACTGCAATGCAAGATGCCAAGTCAGAATTCAGTAAGTTTTATCAGTGTTGTTGGAATACCACATTTAAGTGTAAATCACCTGCTTTGTTAAAATTAGCACATTTACACTTTGCATCTGCATGCATCTACTATATTCATTATCTACCCATATTCATATGCATGTATGGATACATAATGAACTCTATGGTGTGTTCCAGATCCATACTATATACTGGCTGTAAACAGATTTTTAGAAGGTTTTGTGTTCACACTGGAAAATTGACAAAATGAATTATACACCAACCGGATAATATGCATACTAAAAACAATTGATTTGTGAGTGTGCTGCTGATGCACACTATTCTTCCACAATGCAATGCACAAAGGAAGTTAAAGAATGCTCACAGCTGAAAGCTCCAGAAAGATAAAAAAACAAAAAACAAAAAAACATTTGTGAAATTTAACTGGCGGTGATGTTCCAAAGTCACAGTTTGACTGACATTTGATGTTGTACCTATTGCATCATGCTGGTGTTCACCATCTTAGTTTCGTGTGTCAGCTTGCCAACGTTTGCTAATTAGTACAAAGTGATTTTGCAGCTGAAGCTGATGGGAATGACATTTGTTTTGGAAATATGTAGGACTGGGCTCACTGGCAAATTGCAAACTTTCAGCCCTCACCCACTCACTTTTTCTTTGAGGTATAAATGCTTATCATCTGAGATTTTTCACAGTTGAACTACTGAACTAGGAACTAAAGATCTTCTAGAGGTGTGTTATTTTTCTTTTCTCTCTCGGTTATTTGGCATACGGCAGGTAACCTCTAGTTCTCTACATTTCGCTGCTCTTAGTCTGAAACTAGCAGGTGCTGACAGGCAGTTTTGTTTTTCTTCAAGTGAAAATTGCTTTCATGTGGATAAAAATCTAGCATTACAACAGAGTACACAGGAAACTGCCTGCGCGAGAGTTTATTTCAGATTATATCTCTTGTTTGTCAACTGGAAACTCTGCTGCACTTGCACCTGCCGTCAGTGCAGCCCCAAGTTGTTAGGATGATCAGATTGCTCTTTGTCTTTGCCGTGTATCTGGTGTGCATGTAGACTTGTGTACACCTGCCTTAAAGGTATCGGTTTTTATCAAAGATGTGCACTGATTTATGTCAAGAAAGGGCACCCAGGCATGTATAAACAAACCTAGTGGGATTTCTTCTTTTAAAATCTGAATTTCCCTAACTGCCTGAGTGAAAGTCTCTCTTGGGTGTTTTTCCTCCTGCCTTGAATGTGGCTTTTTGGCTTATTGAGACAGAATATTTTCTCATATTGTCCCTGCACTGAACTTTAATTGTCAGAGGAAAATGGGCTTTAAACGTCTGCAGTTTTTTTGCTCAGTACTTAGGTAAAGGAGGGAGTATTGGTGCTGGAAATCCAGCCTTTATTAGCAATTCAAATCAGTGTTTTGTGTCTCCCTCTGTTCAGAAACTATCCTGCAACTTCTGAAGACTAAAACTATACTTCTCCTGAGTCCCTGCATGGCATACAGCGGTAAGTGCTATGGAGAACGCGTTAATGTATTGTAAGTATTTTAGCCTCAAGTGAAGGCTTGCAGCTACAGCATGTCCTCCTTGTGCTCCAGGCCTCGAGCTATCTTTCTACAGTGGAGTGTACGGGACATGTATTGGAGCAACTACACAGTTTGGAGAAGCAGCTAAAGGCTTGATTGGGATCTCTGGGATCGTGGTAGGCGTCGGAGAAATAGTGGGTAAGTTTACGTTTCTCTATCAAAAACTTGATTTACAGTCACTGAAGGTCACTGGTTTCACGTCGACGATGTTCTTTCTCATCAGGTGGAGGCTTGTTTGGATTGTTGTGTAAGAACAACCGCTTCAGACGGACATCTGTGGTGTTTCTGGGAATGGTCGTCCACTTTGTTGCTTTCTATTTGATCTTCCTAAACATCCCAGATGATGCTCCTGTCGTCTTAAAAACCACCACCCAAAAGAACCCATATCTAACCCCAAGGTAGTTAATTTATCTGATAGTTTAACAGTGAAAATATATCAAGAACGTCCCTCACGATTCTGTTTTGTTTTAATAAGAACCATTTTTCCTCCCTCAGTGTATCCATTGCCCTGCTGTGCAGCTTCTTGCTCGGACTCGGGGACAGTTGTTTCAACACACAGCTCTACAGCATATTAGGCCGTGTTTATGCTGAACACAGCACGCCCGCTTTTGCCATCTTCAAATTCATCCAGGTAATCCTGACTTGCCAATTCTTAGACATTGTTAGCAGAGCCGAGGAAAGCTGGGTTAAAATGTTGTCTTGTCAAGTGTGAAATAAATTCACCTGAACCCCCATTAAAAAGGAAAAGAACAAGACCCACAGACGCCTCTTAATCTCTCCCTTTTTCTTTGCTGCAAAATTGGTCTCTAACCAGAAATAAACCCTACAAATTGTGGTATTTTCTGTTATATAAATATTGAAACATGAACATAATAGTAATTTAGCTGTATATGCAGTAACAAATACTTGTTGAATAATAAGCATATTGCTGCATGGGTCTAATAAACAGAATATTCTCAGCTTATGCACAAATCAGAGTAGTTGCACAAACAATTGAAGTTCAGTTAAAAAATCTGTGCAATCTCCTGTGAGTTGTCTTACCAACAACCTCACCTGCAGCCTTACCTGGGAGTGTTGTGTCTCACTCTCTGGAGGTTAGCTGTTGCAGGGCATCTTGATTCCAGTCTTGAGAGAGTAACTGTGTCTGTCAAACAACAAAGTAACATCTGTCATCCCCCGTCAGTCTGTTTTTGCAGCCGTGGCGTTCTTCTACAGCGGTTACGTCCTGTTGATGTGGCAGCTCCTGCTGATGATCATCCTGGGCTTCACCGGGACGCTCTGCTTCTTTGTGGTGGAGAGGATGCAGAACTTCTCTGTAGACTTGCAGGAATATTAGAAGGAAGACATTGTGATGTCAGCATTGGTTGCCTTGTGGGACAGACACCTGGTGGTGGGAAGAACTGAGGCCATCAGAAAAACAATCCTGCGTCTTTCATGAGGGGTTAACTTAAAATCTCTTTTTCTTCTAATGCACTGACGGTCGCACACATTTGGATAACATTCACACTTAAAATAGTTTGAATTGATGCCACAACTGGAGCCAAGTTGCCCTAAGAAAACCTTTGAATAGTTTGAGCCTGGATTGTACCTTGCACATTTTCTGCTTCCTTTTCCCGACACTACACAGTAGAACTGTTAATCATTTACTCTAATGTTCTGCTACTCCTGACTTTACTGTAGTATCGTAAAAATAACCACTCACTTGCCTCGTACTTAATCTGCATTGCTTCCAGCTCAGGTTTGTTATTAAAGACAGTGTCATTGTTGAATATGTTTTATGCATTTAAAAGTGTTAATAACTATTAAAGCTGTTCATAGTTTATCAGAATGATTGACAGTTAGATGAAAATAATGCAATATTGTTCCTGTCATTGTCTTTCAAAAAAAATGTTTAACTAATGCCTGACAATCATTGTTATTAACTTTTTTGTAAATTTTGCATATTAATACCAGGTTTGTGACTGATGAATAAAGCTATATGCATTTTGCATTTTCCGTAATTTAATTGAACGATTGGGAAAACTGAAAGAATCAGACTCTGATCTTGGCCCATTCTTTAGTTTTGTGTTTCTTGACTGACCTGAGTTACAGAACTGTTTTAATATTCCCTTCAGCCTGCAGGTCTGGCACCATAACTTTTAGATTTTGGTCAAAAATACTTGAAAAAGGTCTTTTTATATCTGTCTGTGTTCTAGATTTGAGGGGGATTCTGGGTTTTACTCACCATAACTTAACCAGGGTACACACCCAGGACTTGCTTGTATCACAACACAAGATAAATCTACTGGATTTAATCCTGATTTGCCAAAATCCATGAGGCCATTAATCAAGAGGAGCAGGAGGAGAGGGTCTAGGTGGAAGAGAAAGGGTTACAGGCCCAGAGGTCTCACATTCCTTCGCTGGTAATTGACTATTGATTACATTATAATGAGAGTAAGCAGTTTTGTGTGATCTTAAGTCAACTGTGCCACTTACTTGACAACAACAATGCACTGATGGGCTAAGTGAAGTCTACAGCATTTACTCACAGAATTAAATTCTGATGGGGTTCATATTATTGGTTTAGAGAGAGATAACCTTGTAAGGAAAGTAACTGGGTTTAGATAAGTCTATTACCTGCACACTGGTATGTATAATGCATCAGCTGTTTATTAATCTGTGTTGTTTCTCAATTGAGAATCAGAATGCAATTATAACAACCACTTTTCACTTATTATTGTAACTCAGCAGCAGCAGCACTTCACTGAAAGCTGTCAAGATAAATCTATAAAATATTCATCATTTAATATTCATTTATTAGCAAATAATGAGCAAATTCATAAAAGGAAACAGTGATTTCAATTTCAGTCGCAAGTGATTCCTCATGATGTTAGACTATATAAAACCATTCTGCCATAAAAAAGCAGAGAGCACTGACTGAAACAATGAAGCGGAGAAAAAAAAGGGGGGGGTTTGAAGTTTGAGGAGTCTTAGACTGTGTTGCATATTTTCAAGTTCTAAGACCCTAACTTAATGCCTTATTAGGCTGATTAGTAATTATTGTTTTTCTAAAACCTAAAAAAGACTTAGTACTACACTGTATGTTCAGAAAACCTAAAGGATGCAGGAGATGCATTATCTACAAGCGAAGGGCAGCTCTATACATTGTTGAGTTTGCAGCTAATTGTTTGAGTTTTTACATGAAAAGGTGGTTTCATTTTTCATACTCAAATCCTGACTCATCGGGAAAGACAGCACATTTAACACCCTTTTCTTGCGCTGTCGTTTTATTACAATATTCCCACAAAACCATTTCAGCTGCTCCACGGAAATGTTCTGTCTTATACAGCCTTAATTTCCCAAAACAGCACTTTAGCTGACTGTGAATTTGGCTGAAAAGCAGATCAAATGTGTACATCAGTGCCGATCTACTTAATTTTGTCACATCCGCACATACTTCATGGATGTAATTAGCAGGCTTGATTGAAACGCACCTACAGGATACACGACTGGGGCTTGTTGAAGATTTGAAATCGGAAATGAAGTGTCTTGGTAGTCAGGTGTTGTATTTTTGGTGCTCGACAAGAGTTGTACTGTCAGGGTACTTAACCAGTGAGACCATTTTAATTTCAAAGTCTGTCTGTGCCCAGGGGATTAATTCATTTAATTTATTAATTCTCATCTGTGACCTGCTTGATTGCCTCAGACTGTCAGTTTAACCAGAGAGCTGTGTTTATTACCACAGTTTTGTACCTGTAGCTCACTCAGTTATTAAATTTGAGGGCTTGCCTCATTTCCATGAATTATGGAAATCACACATCTGAGGATATTTGTAGGAATAAGGTTGAGAACACAATTAAATAAGCCAATTTGAAAAGAGAAACATATCCTATCAAATTAGATGACAACCTTCTGTAAATTATATGCAGGATGAAATGAGCACAAACAGTTTTAACTGCTCATTTGTTTTTTTTTCCCCTGCTGGTAGCTTTCCACACAATAGATGTTGTTGTAGTCATCAGCAGCACAATTAAACTAATCATTCAGCAATGTGTGTTCATTGTTCACGGATCAAAGGTTTGTGTGATCAGCGGTTGTCCTTACATTTATGAGAATTAGCCTCGCTTTAGTTAAGAACTCCAGACTGATTTCCATCCACGGCAGCAGAGAACAAGCTGAACTCACACTCTGCTAGAAAAATTACTGCTTTTTATTGTGGATCTGGAATCATGACCACCAGAAGCTGACAGAAAAACTAAGCTCCAAGGATCGGACATAATGCCAATGTCGGATGGGGATGAACAGCACGTCTCCGGGCTGTAACACGCATTCAAGATACGGAGCCTTGGCAAACTCCGGAAACCGCTCTGCGTCTGGATTCTCCACCTCCACCTGCATGGACAGAGTCAGAAATTGGAAATCCTGCATAAATTTGCAGGCTCAACATGTGCTATCTCTATGGACTGTCAATCCCACCTGACTGGTATTGTGAAGCAGCTGTGATTGATGAGGGTACAGCTTGTCTGTGTCCTCCGGGGAATATAGGCGAATGTATTTGCTTCCCACAACCTGATGTATATACAGGGGATATTTCATGTAGTAAACAAACTGCGATCACGTGACAGATCTTTGACATTAACTGGATTCATAAAAGCAGCAGGGTCATCTTCACCTGGGCCAAGAAGTTCTGTTGAGGGTCCTGGTGAAGAGGAGACACCGTGCCTCCGGGCCCAAACCATGCATTTACAGTAATATTATCTTCATCTTCCTCACCAAGGCAACAATAATCAGGGAGGCGGATGTCTTCCTTCAGCTCTGGTATCTAAGGAAACATTAAACAAAAAAGTTAAATTACATCAGGGACTGACACTAAATAATATCCTGTTGTTTCTTACCAGAATATTTGCAAACATTTCCTGGCAAATAATATTTAAAAAATGTTTTTTTCTTCTGTTTATTCTGCATTTCCTCCTTGTGTTTTAAGTATTTTTAGTTATGCTAACAGTGTGGCTCTAAGGATGGTACTGTTGGTCTGTGAGTCTCTCCACCACTTTGGTCCAGAGTGAAATACATCAAAAGCTACTGGATGAATTGCAATAAAATATTATACACACATTCATATCCCCAACAGGATGAATTGTAATAATTTGGTGATCGTCTATATTTTCATCTAACACCTAAAACATTATAAACATCAGCAAGAAAAGCTGCTAACATAAAACTATAGACTCTTAGTCTTGTTTACAGTCATTTATCTATTTACTGGATGTTTGTAATGCTAGACAATCTTACAGATATGTATGCTGAATGCTGTCCTGTTTCTATTCTGAATTTCCAAATAGCTTTTACTGTAATGACAGTTAGGTATCAATCTATCTTTTTCTCTTTCTCTTCCAACACCGATTTGGATTCTTCAGTTTAGGGTACCTGCCTGTACCAACCGATCAAAAATCAGTGCTCAGTGTACTTCTCTGCGTGTAACTCAGTGGGATCATTTTAATGAGAGACATGAGGCCACAGATTGCTTTCATATTATTCAGTTCATACTATTTCCATTAGATAAAATAGAAAATTGAGTTAGTTATTTTTATTATGTAATAATAATAAGAAATGAAATAATTATTCACAAGATTGCTATTGCAATAAAATGATCTAGAGGCATTTGCCTTTTACA
The DNA here is from genome assembly GCA_033238685.1 of Lates japonicus. NCBI lineage: Eukaryota > Metazoa > Chordata > Actinopteri > Centropomidae > Lates > Lates japonicus. The sequence goes on from BRZM01000007.1 coordinate 5,898,955, forward strand.
GGTGCTAAAATAACAGTGTAAAGGCAGCTTTTAGACACATATAAATAAACACTTTATTACAGCTGATTCCTGAAAGATGGGGATACAGAGTGAAAAATACAGATGTGTGATGACTCCTCATTTGGCCTCGTTCTGATCTATCAAACTGCCCAAAATACCCAACTTTTAGCTTGACAAGGTGCCCTTTTTGTAAAGTTCAATCCAGACAATGTATTGACTTCTACGGTAAAATTAGCACTAAAAAGTCAATACTGTTTAAAGCAATGAGGCGTGAGGACGACAGCTGAAATGAAACGGAGAATTCTATTCTCCTTTTCATTGTGCTGAAAATATCAGCTGAATAGTCAATTAGTAAACTGCCAAAATTAATATATGATTATTTTCATAATCATCTTGTTACTTTAAAAGTGAAGTATTGAACCATACCTGATCAAAGAGTTGGTGCTGAGCCAGATAACCCAAACCTTTCACTTCATCCTGTGTGATTGTGATCCGCAGAGAGAAATACATGAAAATACTCTGTTAGAAATCACATTGTGCTTTACCAGTGTAGCAGCATGACTTGATGAGGATGCACTTACTTTATTTAAAATATATTGATCGATGAATTCATTGACCGTAAGCAGCGTTTGCGACCATTCCTCGTCTGTGTACCTGGACCCCACTTCAACGGGAACGGTCCGACAACCAGCCACAGACCTCAAGTATTCTATGCTTTGCAGGAGGGAGAAAAAATTAATGAATTAAACATTACTGTAATGCCACGGTATAATTCACTAAAAAAACATCTTGTCATTCTCGATTCCAGCACTGCTCAAAAACATGTCGTGTGCACTCCTGGATGTCCTCCTCCACCATCAGAGTTGCGAGTCAGATGCCAGGAGCTGTATGTCAGATGTCAGCTGAAAGGAGTCGGCAGTGAGAGGGAGGACAGTGAAGGATATTCTTAAACAGAAAAGCAGCTGTATCAGACATTAACAGTCAGGGATCAGGGATGTAGTGACGACTTAAAAAAAACTGAGCTCAGATTATGTTGTTCCCACTGACATTTTAAGGAAATGAGTAAGACTGAAACTTGCACCATGCATCTTAGTGCTTTCTATCAAACTGGTGTAAACTGTATGTTCCCTGCTGGTGGTCCTTCAGTACCAGACTCCAGCAGGCTTTTCCTCTCTGGATTAGTGCACTCATCTCCTGTCACAAGTGCAATTCAGTCTGAATACACAGCTAGGTCGAACACAAGTGGTGTGGAGGACCACTGGTGTACATGCTAATGCTAATAGTGCGAGACCAAAGCTTATAATCAGAACCTACAATTTTTAACAGACATGGTGAGGTAATCTGGACAAAAATATACAAACCGATAGTGAAGTATGGGTTTACTGTGATGAGGATACAAAGTCACATCATGCAAATGGAAATTTGAGACTGAACAAGAAAACAAGCTGAGAAATCAAACCTCCAGGGGTGTTCATTGAGGGCAGGCCAGTGATCAATGATTCCTTCTAAAATCACAGGTTTGAGGGGCAGCAAGTAGTTGGCGTTGAAGCTCTCCAGTGACGGACACTTTATCCTGGGAACTGCCAACTCCTCTTTGATCACAGGAGCATGTGGGCATTCGATCTTTATTCTCTGTTAATGATGTCGAGACAACAAGGATTTGTCAATTCTTTAATTCACGTTTTTAGAGGGAAATAACAAGAAAAACAAACAACTGATCATATTTCTCTAGAGGAGAGCTGAAATTATTTGTCTATTAATTGGCTAACTGATTGACAGAAAATTAATCAGCAGCTATTGTGATGAATGACCAATGAATCATTTCGGTCATTTTGTAAGAAAAAATATTTTTTTAATTTTTAAGTTCCAGGTTCTCAAATGTAAGGATGCTCTTATTTTCTTTGTCTTATGTGAAAGTAAATTCAATATACTACTTTCTGACATTTACTATAATTGAGCACTCATCTCTGCTGCAATTGGACACTTATAGGTTGGGTGGGTTTTTTTGTTGTTTTTTTTAAGACAGAGGCAATCCCAAAAAGTCCCGCTAACCCAGCCTGAAACTCTCCATCTCAATTTTGATGGCACCTAAACAAAGTGATCTGACATTTGAGTGTCTGTTGCACTTTATCTTCGGTGACACATGATGGAGTGCATCAAGATGAAGAGCAGCAAGGGAAATACTACTCTAAAACTTCCAAAAGGCTTATTTTGAAATGTCAGTCACTCTTGATTGAGTCATCAAGAATCTAATGAAAAAAAAAACTACTCCTTTCAGATGAAAACTATCTGCCTAATAGGGCCGGGCGATAAAACGATAATGATAATTGTCGCAATACAATTTTATATTGCGATATGAAATTATGTTATCATTTTCCATGGTAGACATATAACAAATGGTTGATAAATGTTTGATATAATTAACTTTCATGCCTAAATTGCATTAGCAAGCACAGAAATTAATCATGAACCATTAATCATGTCGCAGGAAAAGAAGAATGCATTTGGCAAGTGTCTATCATGTTCTGACCATATAGAAAAGTGAGTTTAAATCCACATTTAAACATCTGTTTTTTTTTTTTCTTTCTTTCTTTTTTTTTCAAAATTCACTCAGGAGCAAAAATCAACCTTTAAATTTGGAAGAAATAATTTTCTTTCATTCATTGTGATAATTAATATTAACTGATACAAAATTATTTATAGTGATATCACTTTTTGGCTGTATCACCCAGCACTACAACCCACCTAGTTTTACATGGATAAGTGAGCACAACTTTGATATTTGTTGTAGGTACACTAAATCCTCACTTAAATTAGAAAAAGAAGGCAAACTCTCTTTCATGATAGTGAAGTATTTTTCTTCCTTTTATTTTTACTTACTTTAATAAAAATGTGCTTTTGTAATTTTTATTGCGCCTCAGGGGCTGTGGGAAAACTGTTTTTTAAAGGTTGCGTGATAATCTAATGCTATTGAAGCATAAACTTGCTTTCACTCCTCTTTTGATAGCACTTCTGAGGTAACTTATAACTTCTGATAAACTTAAATGACTGACTCACTCACAGTATGATGTGAGTTTTAAATAAAATGACCACTAACCTTAACCTCAGCATGTTCAGTTTCATCGTCTCCTTTAGAGGATTTTCTGACTTCGCTCTGCAGAATCCCAATGATAACCTGAAGTATATTATCCATGATGGCTGCACCCATGAGTAAACCCATGTCACAAGTCCTGACGGCCTGGAGGATCTCATCCTCTGATGGACTTTCCCGACACAGAGCTGCCACTTTGAACAGGCAGCCATAAGAGTAAACACGTCTCCACTCTTTGTCCACATGGCGCCATGTTCCTGTGTTGAGCTTCTCCCATGAAAAATCCAAAATGATCTGAGCGTTAAGCATACGGCTGGTGCTCGTAGCATCACTGTACAGCTGCTGCCTGCAGCGTTTCAGGATATCCACCATACTTGACTCGACTTTGTCGCTGAACTGCAGTGGAAAATGTTCCTCATTAAGGGGCAGAAGAGCAGAGATTTTAGACCACAGCGTAGCCATTGATGAGAGGGTCTTTATTGATGCTGTGGGACAGAGAGTGGAGGTGAGTCAGGACAGCACTTATTCCGACTGAAATCCTGATGATAATGCATTTATCATTTAAAGCTAAATTTCCCTGTGCTCTGTTTGTCTGACTTTAAAATCCACAGTGTTTTTCAGAGGCAAAGGTTGTAATTTAATCACTCTTTCTGTGTTCAGCTGGTCATGGGTCCACTGATGTCACAATTTGCACATGCATGCACTGACAGCCTCTTTGCTGCAGTCAAACAGATGTACATACACCTAATTTCCAAATTGGCAACTACAAAACGCAGGTGAGGGTATCCTGAGCCAGAGCTGTGGGTGTGACACATGCACGATGATGACACTCATGGCTGGAACTGCCAACTCTGCCTCCATGTGACTCCATCCATGTCTGAATGCTCTGTGTAGCTGGAGATGATGCCAGAGTACAAGGCCGCCAACTTTAAGCACCTGATTCATTTGAGTACATGAGCACAGCCTTGTGAACTTTAGAGGAGAGCAAACAGAGTCAGACTGAATGGTTGCATTTAAGCATCCCACATGCCTGAGGTAATCAACGATGTCGGGGGCAGCTACGACCCTGAAGCGCACTGATTACAGTCTGATATCCTGCACAGTCACAGCAGCTGAAATATGTGTGCAACCTTTGACTTTAATTTGCAAAAATAATAAAACAAAGCAGACTTATTTAGGATGTGTGGGGAGTCCAGGCTCCACCGTCAAATGTTATTAAAGAATCATTAAAAAGGGTGGGCAGAGTGCAGCTCCACTGAACGTGCATCTCTTTCATTCTTAAATAAAGCAGTGGGAGGAAGATACAACGAGATATATATATATATATATATATATATATATATATATATATATATATACACGCACACACACACACACACACACATATATGCACATATATATATATATATATGAAATCGGACTCCATCCATAACCACGCAGTCCAGTCTATTATCATGGTTATATTATATCTCACAAAAAATCAGAAATGCACAGAAAGACCTGATGTCAGCTTTGTTGCTGCAAGGCTTGATCATAATAATTAAAAATTAACAACCAAATGCACAAGAAATTTGAAATCTGAATAAAATATGACACATATATCTGTAACTTGCAGTCTGAATACTTTTACAGTTTGTGTTATTAATCAAAGTCTCCAGTATGTAGAGATAACAATCAGATATCATGAGGAACATTTTAAATATGGCATAAAACAAAATACATGTATATAAATGTTACAAAAACTGGTAAATAAAGTAACAAGTGTAACATGGGAGTTGTTAAGCTAATACCTACCGACACAGCGACTCCACGAAACCGACACATTTGAAACACTACGAGCTTAAAGCTGAATTAAATACGTTAAATGCTATGTTTGCCTGTTGTTATAATATCTAAACTATTATTATTTCAATATTATCTTTAAAATATAAGACGGTAACCACGAGAACTGCTACTACTACTTCAGCCACAATTCTGCTGCCGGTGTAACAACAAAAACACACCGAGAGGGAACTAGGAAATCGGAAAACATTAGTTCCGTGTTGCATTTAAGGATTAAAACAAAAACCCAAAATGTTTTCCAAAAAAGATTTTATAATGCCTGAAATCAGTGGTATTACAATATAGCAATATCGAGGATGTCAGCCTTTTATGTTTACTTTATTTATATAGAGGAAACTTTGATTTCCATTAATTCTCTAGTCCAGTAGAGGGTGGTAATCTGCTCTTGCTCTAACCATGGCCAATTTGGCATTGAATTGCATTACAAATTAATACACGATTGGACTGTATAGGAGACCCACCAACACACACACACACACACCTGTTTGTCATGTGTTGCCAGCTCCCTGCTGCGCAAACACCCTCCCACGCTCTTCTCCCACACGGTCACATCTGTCCACAACCTCTCCAGCCCTGAAGCTGCACAAGAATCTGTTCCTCTCTCATCTGAGGAATTCTTTCTTCTAAGATTATCAACCAACTGTGGCTAAGCTCAGTCAGTTAAAATAAAACAGTGCTCCTGTGACAGCACAGCCTGATTTACATACACTCAGAGACACATTAAATAAATGATGAAGCTGTTTCAACAGGTGAGTGCAGTCATCGTGTGGCATTGAGACAACAATTCTTCCGTAGTATAGTAAATGATGGCACAATTGTAACACAACATTTGTTTTTTTCCTCACTTTCCATTACTCCTGCTGCTCAGAAAGTTTTATGTAAATACAGATATTCATAGAAGACTGATTGATATGTATCTGCTCATGCGAAGCTAAAACAATAATTGGGTTTGTCTTTTTGATGTCACACAGAGATATTTGAGTTTTTTCGTGGAGGTGCAGGGGGGTCTGAACAAACATGATAGGAAACCTTCGGCAGGGAAGTCTAGAATCTATAAACACATGGCACTATTATCAAATGTCAAACACCCCATGAAATTCAAATAATCTCAGTGCATACTGCGGAGCTGTTCCTGTATGTAAAGCAGATGGAAACAAAAGAGAGACAGGCTGCCTTTCCAGGAATCACAGGGGATTTTAAAAATGTTTCATGCATTTCTGTTCATTCTCACTGTGTAAACAGTAGAATTCTCGTGGCTCGATCTATTGTTCACTTACTTGCACGGAGGTGAGAAATTACTGTAGAGGCCAAAACTGCAGCGTGTTGTTTTTTTTCCTCCTTAAATCTTTTGCTGTTGTTGCTTTTGGAATAGAGAGACTTAAAGAAAAATTTGATTTACAAATTTAAATGTAAATCAATAAAAGGAAAGGGTGGAAAGCAGACAAAACCTTCACAGGGCTCGGTAAGCTGAAGGTTTGACCTACACAGGAAATTGAATTAAGGACAAATCCTTGTGCGTAACACCAAAAACAAACAATAATGTTCAACAGCAATAATATTTTAGGCAAAAACAAAAGGAAAAAAAGATCTATGTCAGCCTGCACTGCAGCTGAAAAAAGCCCCGTCCCTGGCCTGGCCTCAGCTGGTCAAACACACTGTGTTCATTATTGTAAGGGATGCTGAGGGAGACATCCTCACACCATGATGTGAATGCTGTATTTGTGCACCTCTGCTTGTGTGAGCAAGGGTGGGTGGTCCCAGCAGGAGAGGCCGATGTATTATTCAGATGTGTCTGACTTTGTGGTTGTGAGACAGTGAGGGGCTACACTGAAGGTCAAAGGCCCAGCAATGTTATTCCTCCCTGCACTGTCAGCGCCGACTTGATGCGCAAGCCGTCCTCCCAAATCTTCATTGGCATGGGGTCAGCGACCTTTCCCTGGCTCACGTGGAGGAAGGGGGTGATTGCTCCATCTGTTCCTCCCAGGGCCTCGTTAACCAATGTCACTCAGGAAATAGCAAAGGTTTTGATTTTAAAATGTCATGTGTTATATTTTTCATTTTTGAAGTTTAGGTTTTTTACATGGGAATTCTCAAAAAAATTTACTTCTGTCACAATCTTTTTTCAAGTCAAAAGATTTAGAGGTGCTGGAGGTCCAGATTCCCTTTGGGTAGAGTTAGGCTAGCTGTTTCCCCATGTTTCCAGTATTTGTACAAAGCTAAGCAAACTGGCTGCTGGCTGTAGCCTCACGTTTACTGTACAGATATGAAGGTGGTATTGATTTTCTCATCTAACTCTTGACAAGAAAGACAAAAGAAGTTTTCAATCTAGTTGGCAAAATAATCCCATACAAGTTGCTGTTCTGGAGCTTTTGGTCACATCACATGATCTGTCTCAGCATATGGAGAAAGCTCCATAGCTGCAACTGAATGAATCTTATGGTCGCACCATTCAGTTCACTCCGACCCTCCTGATTCTTATAATGTTAATATTCATGCTTGCAGTGTTCTTGGTTTGTTTTTGATCAAAAGTGAATTGATTGTTTTTCATATAAGTTTTCTCCGAGCAGATTTTTTGTAAATTAATTTTACTTTGAAGTGAACAGTTTTAATTTTATGCCTCTACAAATAGAAGCCTTTCTTGATATGCTGTTTGGAATCTCAACTGTGCCAGAGTTTGTGCAGTAAACAATTAATTTGGTTTGTATTATCATAATTCCCTTTGAACCTGGGCTTGTCTCACCAGTGCTGTAACAAAAAGTCTCAGCAGCAGCAGCAGCAGCTCAGGGTTTGCCAGCAGCCAAACAGGGCAGGAGGGCAGCATGGACCGTGACTGTCAGCAGCGTATTCCCAGGGGCCCTGTGAGGGCTGAACCACCGGGACACCACAGGAGGGATGTAATCACCACCATTACGCTCCAGGTGCTGCTGAAATAAAAGAAGGAAACAAGCCTCCGGTGGTGTTGCCATGGATCAGAATCCAATTAAACACTGTTTAGCTCGACACAAACTGCCAGTCGTAGCCTGTTGACTCATGAAATTAATGTATTGTTGTGGCACAAAGAAACTGTTGCAACAGAGAGTGCAGCATGACCCGAGGCAGGACCCATTCAAACCTCTGCAGCTTCATTCTCTGGTGATGTAAATTTCATTAGGTAATTGAAGTGTCAGAGACGACACAATGTTGCATCTGTAATTTCCAAAACTCTTTTTTTTTGGCACTGCTCAGTTTTGAAGGTCATCTGTTTGCTTAAGCTTGCGCACAAACATCATGTCAATACCCCACAAACGCAGTGTCACATTTATCCCCAAGGTAATTTATGCATACATAAAAGCTAGTGGAGGTTAAAGGTTGCTACATTCCTTGGAAACCTGGTAATGGATATTTGGAAATACCCTGAAGAAGTAACAAATGAGAGGTGTAAAGTTAAATGTCCTGTGAAATCATCAGGAGATCTGAAACAAGCTGCCTTTACAGCCTCAGGGAGGTTTCCACAGACAATTATCCAGGGTGCACCAAGCCCTCAGCTGGGTGTGACTACAGGTCAGCGTTGCAGGAGTGCTCGCTTTACAGATGTTGCCGGTAAAGTCAGAGGCATTGGATGACAGAGCCTGTCCCCCCAGGTTCACCGTGAAGAAGACACAGGCCTCGCCAGCTCCTGGCGCACCTCCACAGAGCGGTGTTAGTGGAGCGCTCTCTAGCCTGCTCGCTCCAAGCAGGTGCTCAGTTCCAGTGGCTTAATGTGGGACGCCAGAGTGCAGGCAGTCCGTCAAAACCACTTTGGATCAAATTAATGCAACCAGGTGTGCCCCTGCAGTTGGGGCTCAGGTGACACCTGCTACTTCCCTTTAATTAGAGCTCAAACAGCTGTTTCAGGATAGACAGAAAGGGAGAGGGTCCCCAGGTTAGTCTGCTGCCTCGCTCACCGCTTGATACTGGTCACATTTGATTATTGCTGCAAGCTTTGGGGTAATGCTGATACATGAATCAATATCTGGAGGTGGGGAAATATATGGTGTCACCCTTTAGTAACGAATAAAACATGTAATAATGACACTGAATGTGTTTGCCTGCTTGAGTAATCCCCTGTTTTCACCTCTCCCTCAGTGCATTTATAAGAGGAGTATGGCACTTCTGGCCAAAAAGACTCACTTCTGACAAATATGACTCACTTGCTAAGCAAGGCGAAGATAAAAGTGGAGGCAGTCTTCACCTCGTTATTCTAGTACTGTGAAGAATCTTCAGGGGGCTGCAAGCTCTTAGGGTAGTTTAGGTAGCTTTGATCTTTCTTGGATGCAGTAATAAGCATAGTGCAGATGAAGAGAGAGGGTATCCATCTTGAAATATGATTTCCCTTTGGTTCTTTAACAAGGCTAAAAAGAGGTGGGTGGTCAGCTCCAGGGGCTCTGCTGGAAATTCTTTGCTCCTGACAAGGTGTGAGAGCGTAGAGCTCATACATACGACCGAAGGATCTGAACAAAGTGATATTACTCCAAATGTTCAGGAGCGCCCGTAGCTGGGGTGCCTGTGAATCATTGCTAAAGTTGCACATGCACCCCCGCCCCCACCTGCCACCCCCGCCACCCCTCCAACCCCCATCTTCCCCCACCCCCAGACACACATAGACACACAGTCTATAAATCTGTAAGTCATAAGGTGGAGGATCTGTATCATAAAGCTGCTTGACGAGAAGACATAACATTTCTAAATCTGTACGGTCTCTGCAGAGCATGCCTGACATGCTGCACATCTGAGGTACAGGAAAAGAAATAATTAATGACACTGGTTTGATGATTAATCTCTCTTCATACATATGCAAATATACAGTATATGCATTTTTAATAATATGCTAACAGTGTGCTGTCATCCAGGGATTTGATTTTACCTGTGGGTTTTTTTTTCAAGCCTGTTTTTATGTTACTCTTCTTCTTTCCTTTGGCAAATACAAACCTGAATGCTCATTCTCGCCAACCCCTGTCCTGAAAGTGTGCAAAGGTCAGCCCGACACAAGAGGTTCATTTGCCAGCAGAGAGCAGTATTGTGGCAGCAAAGTCCTCCCCCCATCATGGCTTAATAATTCAGTATGCAAAGAGGAGGCAGAGATAGTCAGGTATGTCATGCTTCCTTTGTTGACAGTGTTTTGACTCCAAAGGCTTTTCATGGGGTCAGATTTATGAATGACATCCTCCAATATTATAGAGAAAGGCTGTAAAACAGAGACTGAGACTTCAAAACCTCCTGTCAAGGCACAGAAAATAATCATTAGCTACGTACACTACATGGAAACTCACAAAGATTAGGTGTTTACATATTTTTCAAAATACAGAACAATTATGTTTTCAGGTAAATATATAGGTGTGTCAGAGAAAAGAAAGCTCCTCATTGAAAGATTTGAAATTTTTAAGGATAAGTTGAATGAATCCAGTCCCATTAAAAAAAACGAGTATTCATTTCTCTTTACCTTCCATATTTGTTGAATTTAAAGTTGAAGGATTATGAAATGAGCTTTTTCTTCTTTTTTATTTTAGAAAAGAGAAAATTGATGTTATTGTACCTACTACAGGTGCAAAAAATACCCTTCATCCCTTTCTCTTTTTTGTATAAGCTCACAAAGGCAAGAGAAGACCAGGATGACATTCAGAATTGAAAATGAACACGCGCAAAAAAACGAATAACGGCACATACACCTGAGTCAAGAATGCCTTTTGGCAGTTTGTGAACAAATAAAAACTGTGGGCGTCTGACCTTGATACACGTTCCCAGCTTTAAACTGGGTCAGCAGTCACCTCTGCTCACGAAAAGGAGTCCACTCTTCATTTGTGCGCAAGTTGGAAATCTAATGCTCCGGGTGAATGCAACCACAGAGCTGCATGTCAGTGTATGGGAGGGTAAATGTTCGCACTTGGAGGAAGATGGTTAATTTTCGTGGCACCTGTGACCTGCCACTGTTTCTGTCACAAACAACTGCCTCGGTGAATAAGGAGGGAGAGAGGAGGATGTATTGTGGCAGATTCAGAGGCAGAATCTTGCCCCCCTCCAACAGTCTTGAGTGGACATATGCAGAGCGCTGCCAAAATGTCATCACATGGTATTGATTTAGGAAACCTGAGGAGCTGATTGATGACTGTCTCTCTCTTCAGCTCCGCATGTGTGACAGAGATGCTCCATATGGATGGAAAGTCTTCATATCTTCCATTTAATATTAATAGCAATCATTATCTTTCCAATCCCCCTTCAAAATGCACAAATATACATTACTTTCTTTATAATAAGTCAGCATTTTTATTACAGGGGTTAAGGGAAGCCAAAACAGAAATAAAGCTTAGCAAAATAATTCAGTCCATCAACCACCTGCCTCTCCGATGAACAAATACACAGACACATCCCTGAACATGCCCAAGGGCTCTTATCACATCCAGCTGTCAAATGGTTGCTGATCCATCATCCAGGTTCTGTGTTCACATTTTGACACTTTGACCCCTCCGAATAAATCTTTAATACGTCCGGATGAGTAGCATATCCTTGGTTTTTGTGCTGAAATTTACACCAAAGAATTTACATTCTTACAAGGGGTGTGAGTGCCCCCCTGGTCTTATTAAAGGGCAATTGAGCAAGGAACAGACAAATTGTGGCCAGTGTTTCCTGCATTACAGATTTCCTATTACAAATTTTTCCTCTCTCGCTTTTGCTCCTCATCAAAAACAAATTGTGATATATTCCCAAGTCCTGCCACCTAAAAAAACAAAAAAAAAAAAACTGGTAACCTTGGAAACTGGAGTCCTGTTTGAAATAACTGTAGCACTGGTCCCTCAAAATTTCATATTATTCAACCAACTTTCATAAATTGTGTTAGTCATTGAAGTTGATTTTAAAAAATGGAAAATGTGTGTTCTCTCCTCATGTGAATGAGAAACCATGAACACCTTTAATTAAAAGTTTAAATCTCTACACCCTCCCATATAATGTATTCTTAAAAATGTGTCAAAAAATTAATAAAATGTCTTAAACATCACTTAGGACACACAGCTGAACTGGCTGAAGGACTGCTGTCCTCCATAAGCTCCTTATATTTCCTTTGAAATCAAAACCCAAGCAATTCATTAGCTTCCTCTGTCTAGTTCAGAGACGATTTGCCTTGGGGGAGATTTGTCCTGCTTTGCCTGTGGGCCTTATGGTTTGTTTCATGGTAACATCGTTGTGTTTTTGACATTGACAGGCAGTCAATGAGAAGCTAATATAAAGTTACATAAAAATAAGTATTAATTTCCTCCACTGATAGAATGACATTTATCAGCATAATTCAGAACTTACCTTCATTTGCAGCAGAGTAAAGAGGATTTAGCAGTTCTGCAGTAATCGATAATGTACTTTGTGGACTTAATCCATGAAAACAGTTAAAATGTGAGTGGGAAGACCCTTTGATTCTCTGTCTGGCCACAGAAAACATTTCCAGTTGCCACATTTTCTGCCGCTGAAACACTGAGATGAATCCTTTTCTTGTAGGATGTGAGAGATTTGGCAGTTCACTGACTCCAGGCAAACTTGGCAAGCCTCACTAGTTTGTATTTTAGCTTGGATAGACTGGGAGTTTCAAACTCAAGTCTCTCCCTGCTATGCCCCTGTAATCTTGATGATAATTCTAAGTATAACATAGAAATACTGGGATTCATTATGGGAATATTGCAGCTGAGAGTAGCCTGTGTGAAATCATGAAAACAATTCAAGCTGTTCCCTTGCTGTCATCTTTTTTCACATCAGTCTGTGACTCTTCTTCCAAATCAGAGAAGTAGAAAAAACCAAAACCTACTTTTAATTTATTTATTTTTTTATTAAAAGCATCCTGACTTAAACACCAGGAAGATGAAACATAGCTCCACTATATTTTGGCACTATCAAAGGTCATTTTGTAATTACTCAGAGATGATACATTAGCATGTGTGGTCTGTGTAATTATTATCTTCATCATCTCGATCACTGGCATTATCACGGTAAATTAAATGCAACTGTATAATCAGAATGTGGATGCATCACACAAAACACCACATCCAAACTACCAAATCCACAAGCAACAAACAAAAAACCCAAAATGCACTTATTTGTACAGATACATACATACCATATGTACACTTTCACACTTGCAAAGTCCATATAGTGGCTTCAGAAAGTGTGCAGACCCCACAGGTGGACCAATCAATTGTAGATGAGGATAATTAAGCCAACAGGATGCACCTGAGTGTCCCAGCAAAGGCTCTGAATGCTTACAGATGAGAGAGTTCAGTTTTTGATTTTTAATAGATCTGCAAATTTTTCAAAAACATGTGTTCACCTTGTCATTATGAGTTATTAATTGCAGATTGATGTGCAAAAATGGCAATTTTATCCTTTTAAAATGACTAAAACTCAATAAAATGTGCACAAAGTGAAGGGGGTCTGAATACTTTCTGGAGCTACTGCATTCATACTTGTGCCTGCAAAGTAAACACATATCCTAAAATAAAAAATAATAATGCATGCAGGTTCAGCCTATAATTTTAGCACCAAGCACTAAGTTACTATTAGGAATCACTTCTATGCAAAAATATATTTTATTTTAACTCCCTTGAGGTGGTCTCTCAAAATTAAATATAGAGATGGTCTCTCCAGCCCTCCTCGATTTAAGCTGGGAGGAATGATTTCAATTCTGGGAGAAAATAAAAACAGCAGAAGTTGTTCATGAGGAAAAAGAAAAGAATGACACAGATCTGATACACTTAAACATATGATGAATGAACACGATTGACCCAGTCATTAGGTAACTGGGTGTTAATTCATCTCACATGATAAGGCTAGCTAAGTTTCTACTCAGTAGTATAACATTTACTGTAATACACCTGACTTTTTTTCTCCATTTATCCCTTTTGCTAACTGTTGTTTCCATACCACTTCCACACCCAGCATGAATTTTTTGTCAGAATGAAATAAACCAGATAGTATTTACACCACAACACAGTGTACCACCTCACTCCACAGATCTGATCAGATGTATTTCAGCCTCTCTTTCAATTTATATTTTTTGCATTGTTGCCACACATTTCTTTTTTTTTTTTTTTTTCTCAGAGTACAGTACACAGGGGCATGATTACCTCTCTACCTGTGTGATGGAGACATTTCCTCTGTGACTTGGGGTCCCTTCATGCTTTCATTACAACACAACCATACATCTTCCCTGTATCTTGATGGTGTGCGGGGAGTGCAGCAGCCATCTGGGGAAGCATACAGACATACAACACTGTATCATTTGTGGCAACCTATCAACACCAGCCTCACCTTTTTAATTCTGATTTAGAGGGAGAAGCGAGCGGTTGGGGCGGAGGTGCTGATGATACAATCCCCTTCGTACCGGGTCTGCTGAACAAAAGAGACCGTGGAGACCAACTCTCCTCCAAGAGACACATGAATCATCACTGACAAGGCTCCTCCCCCCACGGTGTTGCCGCCATGAATTATCTACCTCTGTAAAGGCCTTGATCAATTAGTCAATCTCTCAAACGCGGCCCTCAATTAACAAGGTGATTCCCAATGCTGCTTGCTCCTAACATGTTGTGCATTACTTGACGCTGCCAATTAAAGCAGCGCTCTGCTACGGCACTCAGAGCCGATACGGGTAAGTATACTGAGGGATTCATCTATAACCACTCTGCTCCTGTGAAGCCGAAAATGAGGGGGTAGCGAGCATCTCTCTGAGATTGATGTGCTCAGGGATGCTGTTAGAGAATTGATTTTGTTATAAATTCAGAGAGAAGGTGCCAATCACCTGTGTTGGCAGCCAAAAACACCCAGTCTGAACAGAATTTGAAACGAAAGCAGGGCTAAAAGGAGATGTCTGCAGGTTCAAACAGAATACAGATTGGCAGTGGGATGTGTGGGCCCCCAGTGCTCCAGAGCAACATGCCACTACCCTAAGTCCACTCCAATAGACCGTTGCATGTGTCAAGGGGACTCTGGTGCGTGAGGCTTGCTGTAATTGGAGCAATCTGTCTCTTGGCTTGAGCCGTTGAGGCCGTTACATGTTTGAAGTCATAACCTACAAGATGTCCTCCATTTCAATCACAGGTAAAGCGCGGCCGCCGCATGTTCGAGACGCCCAACCCTCTGTATGCTCTTCCTAAATGTCCTTTGACATTTGTAATCTCTTGAATTTCCAGAGACTGGAAATTGGTTAAATTGACTGGTTAACCTTTAACTAAGGAAAAGAAGATTTTGGGAAATATCCTTATTTACACTCAGCTACTTGCTACCACTATTGTGGCTGTGCGGTAGCTTAGCTTAGCATAAAGACTGGAAACAGGTGGAAACAGCTAGCCTAGCCCTGCCCAAATGTAAGGAAATCCACGTATCAGCACCTCTAAACTCATTAATGAATATTTTGTATCTTGTTTGTTTAGCTGGTTAGTTGTTTCCCCCTATTTTCCAGTCTTTGTGCTAAGCTATGCTAACCAGCTCCTGTCTCCAGCTACATACTTAGGAAAGTGGTATCAATCTTCACACCTAAGACAGCAAATAAGTGTATTCCCTAAAGTGACAAACCAGTCCATTAATCAAATCTAAACTTGTGAAAATGAAACAAATACAGAATCCATGCACTGCTGATTATGATCAACTCTCAAATCCAAAAAAGGGTGAAATATCACAAAGAAACAACATTAGACATATTCATTTTTTTAGACTTTCAAAATATTAGCTTTTTTTCCCTCACAAGTTAAGTGAGCTTTATTTGCTTCATTTTATTGTACTGTTATGAACCAGAAAATATCCCTATATTTTCTGTAAAATCAACCTGGGTGCTGTTACCATGTCTACAAATCAGTCTCCCATTCACTGGCTGTGAAAAAGCTCCATAATTTGCCTCTTGATGATGTCATGAAATCTCTTAAGTGAATCAAATAGCAAACATTATACTGGCCATTTCCAGGCATGTCTCATCTGCATATTGTAGGTGTTATTTGTTTGACTTCATTCAGCACAGCAGTGACAATGTGGGAGAGGATATGGAGGGAAAATGTCCAGCAGGTCTCAGGTGATCTCTGTAGAAGTGCTAACCCATGTAATAGAACAACTGTGTTCTCTCTCGGCTGGAGAGCACGACACATGAATGGCCACGCAAATCCTCGCATTAATATTGGAGTTGATAGACTCCCATCAAAGCTGCTGGGCCAGATGCATTACATTTCCTGGCTCATTGAAATCGCCTCCTCCCCCCTTCATTCTTTTTCAAATTAGACATGCTTTGTTGGAGAAGTGTCTTCCTTGGAGAAGAGATGAGGGCTGTAGATTTTTCTTTTTTTTTTTTTCCTTTTTTTTCAGAGCCGACTCCTAAAACAATCCTGCTTACACTGTGATACATCTGCCTTTATCTTAAGTGGCTGTGGTTCTTCAAAAAGACCAGGATGTAATTTGGGGTAATGGCTAGCTCTGCACCTTGTTCTGCTCCTTCAAATAAACAAGCAAGACAAATCTCGTCTAGAGATATTCGTCTTACTCTCAGCCACAGTGATCCATAGGGTGCTTGAACAAATCAATTTAATTTTCTAAATGCATCAAAACACTTACCTACCTACCGATTAAACCTTCAGTTTATAGTAAGTTGTCTTGCTGTGGTGCTGTTCGACATATAGAAATACTATCTCCTCCTATGTTCTTTCATCCAGAGCAGTTGCCACCCGTAGGACTCCAGGTGAGGCCATCTCAATCATTTCATACATGTATCCCCACATGGCCTGAATTGTACCTGACAGGCTGCATAATTGCAGGACTCCTGTGGGTCTCCCAGGTCCTCATAAAGGGAAAGGTTTGGGTTTTTTTTTCGGTAGCTGCCGTTTTTTTTTCTTTTTTAATCTAAAGAGAATATTATACGTGTGATGAGAATAATTAAATGTAATTAGCACACTGCTGCTTTGAGCTATATGTATGGTTTTGCCCTAAAGTGCTCACACAAGTAAATCAGGGAACCACTGATGCCCTGCCTTTCATCTATCTGGTCTCCAGCCTGCCAAGCGCTAATGTCACATCACCATATACATCAGGACCGCTGCCATTTAGTTAGATTTGGGTGTGACAACAGTTTGATCACGTAATTCAAAGGCTTAGAAAATCAGGAAAATTAGGGGGGAAAAATCAGAGTGAATTGCAGTGGCATAAAGCAAAAAAAAAAAAAAAAAAAAATTGCAAGAGATATTCCCTCCATGTCTCCACTACGTGCTTGTACGTGAAATTTAATGTGTTTAGAGCTGTAATATGTTGAATCATATGACAATGATTGACACTTCATGAAATAAATAAAGTTAAACTGTGTAGCAGAAACATAAGCAAACCAAAGAATGTGCTCTCAAATGGCTGTTAGATATACAGCAAATACAGGATACTGTATATAGTAGACAGCAAGAAAATAAGATAAAAGGAATTAAAAAAAAACATGTTACATTAACACAGAACTCTGTTAGAATAATTATGCATATAGTGTCCTTATTTTGTTGGTATGAAAGTATGTTTTTGTAGACTAAGTTAATTATGTTTTCCTCTACCTCCTCTCCCATAATGAGATTTGTGTCCAAATGAATATCTTATGCCAGCTGTGTTGTCAAGACAGAGAATGCAAAAAACATTTTTGCTTTGTTTTAGGTTTTATTGGTATCTGGCAGCATGAAATGGCTGGTTTCATCAATATCCACTCAATACACACATAAGATACTGAACACAAAGTGAATAAATACCAGATTTCCCTGCACCAAACTATTTTCCTGGAATTCTTGTTTCTCTCATTTACTGTATATATTATCTCCAGCTGTGCAAGACAAAACCATCGATTGCAGATGGAGCATCAACATCCTGTTAACATTTGAGTCCAGTGCTGATAACACTGCTATTCCAGGGCCACTGTTTATAGATGTTCATAGGAGTAATCAGCAACCTTATCAAGACTGTTTTACCCAAACAAAAGGTGGTATAAAAGAAATACGAAAGCTATTTTTCCATGCAGTTATATTTCCAAAATAATCATACTGTTGTTCTAAACACATCTAAGGAACTATCTCTACTTGTTAAAATCCACAGCAGGTGATGTGGTTTGCGTTACCTGCAAGGAAAATGAAACATACAAGTATAATTCCAAGGAGTCTCGCACAAACTTTGAACGAATGGGTCACAAAAGATAAAAAAAAAAAAGAAAGATCATAGACTATCAAGCAGGTGGACACCATAGTTAAAAAAGACAATAGGGTGCAACAAGAGTCATTAAAAAACAACTGAAGTGGAATATCAAAAAATATTCTCTATTATTTTTGCACCCAGCAGATGTGCACATGACCTCCCTAACAGTTTAAAGTGATGCAGATCAACTTAGAATTCTTTTAGTGTTGAATGCTGCAAATACAAATAGCAGAGATCCAGACCTTAGATAGTTAGATATGTTGACCCTTTACCAGATAGACCACAATATTTTATGAATTCCTCTGATTATTACTATTATTATTATTATTTTATCATGCAGCCAGATGACTACAAGATTCTCTGAAGAGCTGATTCCTGGTGAGCTAAATGCCTCATAAATCAACTTTACAAATGGGTGTAATCCCACAGATGAATATTCAGTCACCACAGTGGGGGTCAATCAACTTTATAATTATAGTCTTTTACCACTGGGTGTCTGGTATTTGGGTGGTCACCTAATGATGGAATACGTAGCACAAAGAGAACATCTAGACTACAAACAGGAAGTCCACATGTTGAGTTTGAGCTGACTAAAGTTTTCTGAGAGGCATTTGCATGCACCTTATTCTTCCTTTTTTTGTGTTGTGTTCTTTTACACCATTTTCTCACTTGTAGCCCCTACTGCACCTCCAGATGCCTGAGGAAGGGGGATCTCTGATTGAGTTGTTTCTCCTAAGGTTTCTTCTTTTTCCTCCAGTGTCAATCTTTTCCTTGAGTTTTTCCTTGTCTTCTTAAAGAGTTTGGGCTGGGCCGGGAACTGTTGTGAACCTGTAAAGCCCACTGAGACATTTTATGTGATATTGGGCCTTACAAATAAACTTGACTCGACTTGACTTCACAAGACTTCTCCTCTGGGCACTCCCGTTTCCTCAAGCAGTCCAAAGACATGCAGGTCAGCTTGACCGCAGCATTGGACATCACCATATGTGTGAATGCGAGTGTGAAAGTGTCTTAGTCAGTGATAGACGGCTGACCTGCCCTGGGTCTTTCCCTGCCTTTTGCTCCATGTGTGCTGGGATTCTCTCCAGCCTGAATAGAAGACAGCAGGTACAGACAATAGATGGATGGATGGATGAATTGGGGGTATGACACTAATTGTTGGTGTTCTGAACCTGGAGAGATTGAAATCAGCCATGTTTCATGTAGCAGATGGTCAGGCATAATGAATGAAGAATCTGTGAGCTGGAAAGCAAACAGATTCATTTGTGTTACAATGAAATGACTGAACAAATTCAACTCACCAACTCACTGGTTTGGTTCAACAGACAGGCCTTAATGGGCTTCACAATTTTGTACATAGTATTTCGGTGTTGTTTTGCCTGTCAGACAGTTTACACCGGAGATTTGTCAGGCTACATCAAGCAGCCAGCCTGGACAAGCAGCACACCTTTTTTGTTTATAATTTAAATCATAAGTCAACACTTGCAGCTCCAAATACACTACACTATAATACACCCTCTCTGAACTGGGTTACTCACTGGTAGCTCTCAAAACACAGTCCTGTCTGGCTCTACAGTGGTTTTACACTGCTTTAGAGTTAGACCTTCCTGGTTAACCAGCTCGCTTTATGTTTTTCCCTCACTTCACAAGATTCTCTTTTGTTTTGTCTTTTTATTCCTCGCCAGCATGATACATGGTATAGTGGACATTATGATGTCATGGTGGCATCTGTTAATATCTTACTCTGTGACTGTGTCTGTGACTCTGTTACTCTGTGTCTGTGAGTTTGTGACTCTGTGACTTTGTTATTCTCTTATTCTGTGACTCTGTGACTCAGTGACTGTGACACTGTGATGTTGTTACTCTGTGACTCTGTCATTCTTTAACTGGGTGACGGTAACTCTGTGACTGCTTGACTGTGACTGTGATTCTGGAACTTTGTGACTCTGACTTTGATTTTGAGTCTGCTGATTCTGTGACTCTGACTCTGACTCTGTGACTCTGACTCTGACTCTGTGACTCTGTGACTCTGACTCTATGACTCTCTGACTCTGACTCCAGACCGTGGACTGACTCTGTGACCTGACCTGACTGTGACCTTGACCTGACCTGTGACCTGTGACTCTGACTCTGCAATTGTGACTCTGTGACTTTGTGACTGACTCTGTGACTCTGACTCTAACTCTCTGACTCTGTTACACTGTCACTCTGCAGACACATTCTTCTGTTAATGATAACATGGAGATGCGTTGATATAAAACACTTGCTAATTAATGAGATAATTGGCTTAATTAGGAAGAAAAATATTTTTCTTGTAAACTTACTGTGAGATACTTAGATATCCCATATGGAGTAGATCTGAGGTGAGGTAAAATATTTTCTTTAACTTCATTTAGCATTCTTGATGACAAACTACTAGCACTGTGAGCATTTGTGTTCTTTTGATATGGAGATCATGGTGGGACATAAGGTGCTTTCATATATATATATATATATATATATAAATGTCAAAAATAAAAATTAATCTTAGTCGTTACATGACTCTGTTTTACTCTGCTGACTAATTCAGACTGGCCTGTCAGTGTAACACACATACACCTTGTATACCATTTACAATTGTTAGCCATGCTGGAGGCAGGGTTCTATGAATGTCAGTGTTGGTCTTTTGGTCCACTACTTTGGTCCAGACAGGACCACAACTAACTCCACAACTATCAGATGGACACCAGTGTGTCTCACGATCACTATCGTAGCTGTAGACTCTTAGTCTTATAACAAGTGAAAATCACCACATTACGTCAACACAATTGCCAAAATGCCATAGTTTGTAAAATCTGTCTCAGTTGTATCTATCAAATAATTTAATATATCCTCTTTCAGATTTATGCTGATGATTTTGTTTGTGAGTGCATTTAAACAGTGTGGGTCAGTTTGACCCGTATCGTAATGGATGTAATTATTTTTGCATCGTAATAGGAGGGTTAAATCCGTCCCTTTGTCTGTTAATGTCAGCCCTTGTGACCTCCATGTCTACTGATAATTTACCCTTTTGTGTGTGTGTGTGGGTGTGAGAGAGAGAGAGAGAGAGAGAGAGAGAGAGAGAGAGAGGGGTAAGACTGCAGTGTGGTTGGGAAAGAGTGCAGGAAGGTTTGCCACATCATCAAAAATGAGTTGATTCTTTCACTGGAACAAGAATTTGTTCAGTTGTAGGCTTCTATAAACCAGGCTTACCAGATTTACTGACCATGTGTTGTCATATATTTCAGTTGTAAAGCTGAGAATTTGTGTGAAACAATAGGAACAGCAAGTAAAAGGTTAAAAACTGTAGTTATTTGAAACTAAAATCGAGAAGGTTGGCCCTTGCAGAATATACTATGGGTTTAAAGACACTGAAAGTGAATTTATATCTTCAAATATTGTCCTTTACATAAATGTATCTCATGAAAGGATGAATCATTGTGCTGGTAACAGAGGCCTGCCCTGAGCATAGGATCAGTCAGGATCAAGCGCTCTCTTTCTGATTCCTGTGGTGTAAAGCTACTCTAATAGCCACCATAACTACACCTGCATACTAAAAGGACTCTTTTATTCATCCAAATTACTGTGCAGAGGAATCCAAAAAATATCACTTACACAGCTCAAATTTGCAGTGAGTGATAAGCTAAATGCGCCACCCAAAACATAACTGATTTATCAGTAATCAAATTAACAGACCAGACAAGATCCAAGGTGGTAGCGGATAGCAATGACCAATGAGCCCTGATAAGAAATGAGTGCTGACTCTCAACCTTTATCCTCTTCAGAAAAATCCAAATATACAGACTTGGTCTATTTGAATTTTGCTGACATTTTAAACAGGAGCCTCACACATTCAGCCCAAACCCCATTTCCGTCAAGCAAATAAAGCAAAGCCCAAGATCTTGAATTCAGCAGCATATACAGTATAATGTGATTGCTTAATTTTAAAAACAATATTTACCTTTGTTATTCTTCTTTACCAGCTGAGTTTGGTTTCATCTACTTGTTGCAGCGCTCCACCATATTGTTGGTGAAGCTTTTTTGTGCCTTTAGCTTGATCATCAATATTTTCTTTTATATATGACCTTCATTCTTATGTTGCCTTATATTGCTTAATAATTTAAAATTAGCTGCTAATAAACATCTGCAGCAGCCAAATACACCATGAAACCAAGTGATTATGATAAAGAGGAGTTTACTGAATGTTTAAATGATCTCATTGAATCAGCAAGTTGTATCTTCTTGTGGTCCTGTCTAATATTAAGCATCAAAATCTGTGTGACCAGGAATTATGGGGCTACAAACTGTCATCAAATTCTAATTTTCAACATTTCTCTCTCCTCTCTGTTTTTTTTTTTTTTTTTAACTGTTATTGTTTCAGTTGTATTATTACCAGCTTCCTTTATTAATGCAATATGTTCCCTTTATTACGCTATGCAGGCTTGCTGGTGCACTTATGTTTATTAATGTATAAATGCTCTGTTGTTTGCACACTAAGTCATAGATTTCTGCCACAATGTAACATGGAATCATTAAAAACATTGCATTTGTTGTCACCAGCCTTAAAACAAATGAGGTTTTGGGTGAAATAGTAAAAACAATTTTCCAAGAGAAAAAAAAAAAGTATTTCTACAACAGTGTGGTCATGTATTTAAAAGAGCCAGTGAATGACACTTGGAAAATTTCAAAAGCGAGGCTCCCATATGTACTCTCAGCTTTGAAAACAACACAGTTTAGAGTATTATTTACAGGTCATGAAGCCTGAACACTGAGCATGAATAATAACAACCAACACCATCTGGGGAACTTCAAAGTTTCACATTAGCCAGTAATGAACATTAGTGTTATGAAGAGGGTCACTGAGCAAATCTAACTCACACAGAGTGTTCCTTCATTCGATGCACCCTTCGAGAAACCAGCAAATGCGGCAATAAACCAGTGAGTGAGTAGCCGCTTTATAGCATGTGAATGAAACTGCATCCATTATAAACACTGTGGCTGCGGCTCCCTGCCCTGATCTTAAACTGCTGTGACTAGAAATCCAGGCAAATGTTTAAATGCTCTACTCGCAACACAACACAACAGGCACATTTCTGTTTGGACCAAAACACCACCTGAAAAGGTAGAACTAGACTCAACATGATATCCTGTTTTAAGTATAGAACATGTCATAATTCTAAATATCATTTGCCTATAGAATTTACAAAGAAAAACAAACATGCATCAATTCTATCTTGGCAAACAAACCAATTTTAAAATGGCATTAGGGTTACCTTCATTATAAACAGAGGTGACCGCAAAGTGACACAAAACGCCTACAAAATGATGTGGCTGCATTGTTTGTAGTCGCTTTACGTCTCTTTCAGTTCAGGTGTCTTTACATTTTTGCATCGTTGCATTGTTAAGATTGTTAAGATTGTTTAGAATATTTAAAGTTGTTGATTTGGCATTCATTTATTATACTCAATAAATGATGTAACTATTAATAATGTACAGTTAATTATCACCAAGCACCAGGACTAAATGTGAATCCTGACTAATTTTTCTAATTTCCCAAATGAGCCCCCCTTCTTTGGATCTGTGCCTGACCCTGATTATAAACAGGCTATAGGCTATAACTATCAAGGCTAAGTGACAACATTTTTCTGTTTTATGTACTTTTTGCACGCTGACACAGGCTGGCTGTGATGGCGTATTGATTCAGATCGAGAAGCCGCACCGAGATGAGGCGAGAAAAAGGAAGAATCTCTGTTTGTGAATACTGAGCAGCATTGGACATAATTTATCCCACTGTATCTCTTGACGTTTTTTTATTTATTTCTTTTTTTGGTCCAACTTCTTTGGTATCATAACTCTGACAGAAGCCTCTTGTGCAGCAGCAGATGTGTGAAAATAGTCTCCATGTCGTGAGAGGCGAGCAAGAACAAGAACAAACTGGAATGTTTCTAATATGTCGCGTTTGCTTTTCTCTCCTCACGCTGAGTGCTCTGCAACAACTCAAAACAATGCATTATTTATGTGTGTGTGATTTCTTCTCTCTCTCTCTCTCGATGAAGAAAGATGACTTTATGTACAAATGCTTGAGGGTATAGTGCCATGTCTTTCAACACTTCTCCACACAGGCAAATGATAGAAATGTAATTGAAAGTACAGCTGTAGGTTTAGAAATATCATCACAAAATGCAACAAAAATATCTATATGAAGCTCAATTATATATTTGTCTGATATATAAAAACAGGATGCATCTGTGAGGAATAAAAACCAGTGTATTGCCTCAAAAGTCTGGTGATTGAGGGCCTCAAGATTCATATCAGAGAGAGACGTTGTCACTGATTTCATCAATCATCCAATCCATCCTTTCACTGCGACCTGAAGGACGCAGCATCCATCGTGATGATTAGTTTGGTGTTAGACTCATATTTGGTGGCAGTGAGGAAATCAAGGGGTTCAAGACCTGGATTTGTCAGCAAAGTCCTGCTGTCTACCGTCAAGGGCTCTCAGGGGAAGATCGGACGTGATGATGAGAATGACACAAACCTGCATTCTGTGTTACTTCTGTGGTTACTTGTGGAGGGAATCTTGACACGTTTGTTGAAACAGAACTGTGCTGCAGCACTGACTACTGGTCCGGGAGGAAGTGCCAGCAGCAGTGCAAGAGTTACACACTAATAAGATGGTAGGAATAAAGCAGCAAGGTACATGGATTGGATGGGAGCAGGCGATGGACCATAGGATCTCTTGTTCTTAGCACTGATAGGCCAGGGCTCATTGTGTCAAGTTCGAGTTTCAGGCATTTTCAGTTTATTTTGTCTTCCTCAGCCTCTTCAACTTCTTCTGCGGGGTGACTATTATGCCCTCTGTGCCTCAAAAGAGAAAGACTGTAAGACATCTTAAGCTCTTAGCGCTGAGAGGAGAGAGTCATCACTGGTGTGACAGCCAGGTGCTGAAGGCGAGATACTCCAACCGCCGTGGCGTGGCTCCACTTTCATCAAAGCAGGAGAGAAGCCACAGCCGAGAGGGTCAGCGGAGCAGTTTAAGACAGACAGTTCAAAGTGTTGCAGTATTTTCAGCTCAAATTCACATCACTGTGACCATGCTGTGAGTCCAAACAATGTGCCGCTGTCTAAAATATCAGCACAGGTACTTAAAGCGAGCTGACTTTGTCCCAGGAGAACCTGCCAGAGGAGACCCGATGATGAGGAGATGACAGAGTATCAGGGCTTGACGGCACAGCTAGAAGTGATGTACACAGTATGTGGCTCATCAAGGAGGGTCACACAGATGTCTTTCCACAAACCCTGCAGTCTCCTGGTAGGCCTGAATTAACTGAGCTGGCATACGGGGCACCACTCCCTGTGGAAGTGAACCACCAACAGGGAGATGGGTGCACAGGGCAGTAGCCCGGGGATCTGTAGCAGGATCATTTGTGAGAGTCTCCTGGGGCGTCACAGATGTGCACATACTGCAGCAGCGGCTGGAAACAGGGAATTATGATGTTTACGGATAAAGAAGAGTGATCCATAGATTATACATGTTGCCCTGGACACCTTCCAAGGACTGATCAATCCTCCTCTTGTCTATCTGAGAGTGACAGACTTAAAAAGGGCTGATATATACACTGATCCTCAGATTACACTGATTATGTTCCCAAATGGATGATGAACGGCTGTACACTGAAAACCAGTTTAGAAACTAATGTACTGTGTAAGAAAGCAAATCAACAAATAACAAACAGTACATTTGAAATCTTATTAGTAAATAAACAGGAATTAATTAAATGCAGGAAGAAAAATCTCAGTATTGGGCAGGTGACTTTATATTATGCGTATTGGATGATACAGAATACAGCAGTATAGTACAAATACCTGAGAACTGTACTTAAAGACATACGGTATTTGAGGTATTTTACATACTGTCACATACACATTATATGTTAATATGTTATTATGGAACTAAAACTACCAAACAGTATATAAAATAGTTCAAATTAGCTCAACCACAACCAATTGTAACATCAAAATGATAAGTAAGTAAGTTTAACACTCACTTGCACCATTTGTCTACAGTAAAAGTATTATAATTTGATACTTTAAGTACGTTTTGCCCAGTAAAACTGAATGCAGGACATTAAGTACTTTTACATGGTGGTGCTTTTACTTACATAAAGGATCTGAATACTTCTTCCACCACTGTAGATTTTAAATATCCACAGCAAATTCAAATTCATAATTAGTCCAAAAAAAAAAGAAAAGAAAAAAGTTTGATTAAACATTAATACAAACACATTCAAATCTGTTTTAGTCAGTCTTGGTTTTAAAAGATGTTATATTTACAAATTGTGTGGATTGATGAATTAAATATCACCATTAAATTACTAATACATGAAAGTTCCTGGTTTGAACAATTATAATAAAAGAAGTCCAGATTTTTCTCCTTACAAAATATATCTGCATATTATATGAAAGGGGCCAACAGTCCTAATAAAATGTGTGAGTAGAAAGGACTACACATTCAGTAACAGATATTCTATAACAGGAGAGGCCACCTCCTTGGCTCTACTGTTTTATGCTGCCAAGGCTACAAGTACCTGGAGCTCTACAGCCTGTGCGTCTTTACAATAGAAGATGAGAATTCTCTCAAACCCTCCTTCACAACAGTCCTCAGAGACGTCTGGTACAATGAAGCCTATTCATAAATACATGTAAGCATTTTGTTTTGTCCTTGAGAGGAGGAACAATGGCAGATACTACTGGCGGGGGCTAATTGTTAGACATGACCAAGGTCAGGAGTTTTCATACTTTTATACCTGTGCTTGAGAAAATGTGAGGATTCGGGCAAACATCTGCGAAGGCATCCACACACAGCTCTCTGAGTATTCAGGTTGTGTAACATCATGAGGTTTTTTGGCCCCATTCTCTTCGTACTTTGACTGTGAAATGAGACAATGACTGTGATGTTAAGGGTTCATGTTGTCAGCTTTGAGCGCTCTAGGGGATTTTCAATCATATCAAATGAACTGTTAGAGAGCCACAGACCCTTTTGTACTTCTGCCAGAAGTATTTGAACAGATTAAGAGTTGATCCTGTTATCACTATCTGTCGCCCTTTCTTATCAATTGCTGTTGCAAACTGTTAGGTAGTAAGAATGGAAAATTGCTAGAATAACAACACAGTAGCACATCAGATGAATATCAATACTTTTACCTCAGAAACAACAGAGTCAAAGCTTTATAGAAAACCCTGCAAGCTGTAATCATTACAGGATATGATCAAAATTGAAAAACAAGTTGGTAAAATAGCAGAAATTGCAGTGTTTTTGTCATTGTGGGATGGACCAGACATCAGAGCTATGGAGCAGTGACATTAAAAGACTGTACAAGTTCAGCTATGGGCTACAGATGAGCCTTCACACAAGAATCAGTCTGGAAAGCCCAACACTGTCTGTCTCTTTCATTTGACTAATTTAGCCACGTCAGTCTGAGCTAGAGAGACGGCAGGTCGAGTGAGGCGGAGACTGAGGTGAATGACAAAAGGGATTTTATCAGAGGGGGAAACAAAACAACCAGTTCACTAATCTGTTAGGATGCTCTGTGCTATTGCAGGGCATTATCTGATGCCTAATGATTGGTGGTGTGTGTTTGTCACAAGTCTAATGCTGACCAAACCTTATGCTGACCAAACCTAGAAGCGTGACCTAGAAACTCTTGTTTTAAGTGTTTGAGAATTACACTGTTTGGCCTAATGAAGACTTTAAATCCATGTATGATATCTCAAATGGTCTTATATGGATAGGGGAAAATATTTTCTTATACTCTGATTAATATGCATTTGTCTCACAGAGAGCACTGTGACTTAAAAGAAACAAACCATTACATTTAAAACCCACATGAGTACATTTTATGTGTCTTTCAAGTCATTTTGATTAAATTTGGTTTGTGTCTCTAGAAATATTTGCCACTTTATTGCTGCATGAAACATGTCTGTGGGAAAAGTGTATTTTGGATGCTACCACTTGGGGGTGACAGAGTCAGAAATTTTCAAATCCTACACATAGGGGCTTTAAAGGTGTTATTTGAGCTTGAAGAATTTATTTGAGATGATGCACTCTGACTTTCCTTTGAAGTGTCTCTGAGACACATTGACATACATTTTACAATACAAATCCAAACAATCCAATACTTTTCAAAAGAAAGGGTTTCTTCAAAGATTATTCTGAAAATGAAAATATTGTGAAGGTATAGAGCTTTACACACAGAGTCTGAGTACTGATTGGCCTATAGAGAGCTTTACTGTAGATATAAGGTAAACTTTTTCAAGCAAATTACTTGCATCATAGGGGGTATTTTGACACAACATCTTTTTTGATCTAGAGTCAGAGATGTTTAAATCCTACATATATGGGCTTTAAAAACATCAAAATAGAGCAAGTATAGACTAAAAAGACTTTAAAACTCTGACACCACTTTGAATTATCTCCAACAAGAGAATTCAAACTCACTGAAATTTCAAAAGAAAATATTTCAATAAGTTAAAAATAAAAAATTCAAAACCCAGATGCACATAATTCCAGAAGACAATAACACAAAACAAAATTATAATTTCAAGGCACGCATTTAACCTCCATTTATAGGTGTAATGAGTGTCACAGCTCTTTTCTTGTGATGTCCTGCCGCACAAACAAACAAGCAGCTCCAAACAATCACACCTGGGAGCCTCCCTGTACACCCACTGCCTCAGTCTCAGCTGCTGAGACGGATTAAGTTCTTTGCTCAAGGGCACCTCTAAGGTAGGTAATGAGCGAGGGGAAACCAGTGTTCACTCACCTCCCTGGATGCCAGCTTCTCTAACCTTTGGGCCATCTGAAGTCTCTGCTCATTAATCTTACAAGCTCATGCCGAATCGAGTAGATATACAGTACACAGTTCTTTCTTTTAAAGTCTCCACAGCTGAGTATCTGTTGTCAGATATCTGTCAGACCCTCATCATGTTCTTCAAACTGTAGTGGATGACATTCAGTTGCAGTGATTGTTATAATGAGATGAAAAGTGTTTTGTCTATTATATATGTGGATATGTGGACTGAGTAATGCATCAGACAAAAACACTGTGCTTCCCTAGACGGGAGTTTTTCTTCCAAACACCTTCAAGATTTGTCATTCACACCCATTAGCTGGCACACACACCGCATCTGAAGTCACTCTGTTTAGCGCTCCCCTTTAAATAGACTGCTTGTGTACAGTGGCGAAGGGTGTGCTTTCTCTTCCACATACAATAGCCTACTGTAATGACATCTGCTGCTAAGGTGTGATCAAACTTGTGTCGCTGCTGTCACAAACTGTTAGAAATGTGTTGTTTTCCACACGCTGATCGACCACAAGGCTGGATCAGCCTGTTTATCCGCCCTTCATTTCCTTTACATTTATTTTTGCAGAAAATGTTTAAGAATGTTAGAAAACGCGGCTATATTTTTAAACAAATCTTTCAAGTATAAGAGGCACTATTTTCTTTTTTCCACTTGAATAGGCCCTCAACCTCAACCCCTCTAACCCCCCAACCTCCACTGACCACTAACCTCTGCTGCATCTGTGAAAGTGTTTCCTTGAGCATGTGCAGTGTGTGAGTGGGTATGCGCAGTGATGTACACACACAATGTCACGTTTGTTTTGTAGTAACCTTGTATAAGTAAAAACAGGAGGCAGCTTTGACTAATGCCACTGTATATGTTGTAGCTGGTGTGTAAATGTGCAGTGGCAAATTTGCAAAAACACAATAAAAAAGGGTGGGAGGAACAAAAATAGGGCCAAGATTTTAATCATGGTTTTCTGTGGAGCACTGTTGGTCCCTCCTGTGCAGATGGACACTTGGATGTGAGACTGGAGTCTGGAGAGGCGGGGCAGTTACACGGATGGATTCGCAGAAAGAGAAGGAAAAAAAAATCATGCAGAATTTAAGGGTGTCAAAGACGAGTAACGGGCCGCTGTTAGCGGGTAAAGGAAGCATGAATTATGATCCGACTGTTCAGCCTGGGGTCGCGTTTCCACACATCAGATATCAGATTTAGGATCACATATGAGAGTGTCTGATATCGTTATAGAAAATGTCAGATTTATTGGGATTTTTTTCCCCCTGTTTTGTGCTGTCATCGAAAAATATGAGGAAAAGATTATCTAGGCCACTTTGGATATTTGTGATTGGACTGTCACACTGTAATATAAAACTGACAATGTCTTGATTACAGACATCAATTATTTAATCAATTAACTCTACTGCAGCAGGAAATATTGCTGTAAAACCTAATACTAGACTTCAGTGTGATGAGTTTAGAGTACATAGTTTTAATCCTTGTTACATTGGAGTTGTAGGCCCTGCTATGTGTCTGTTAGCGCTAGTTAACACTTTACCCCACATTCACATAGATATAGTTGATTATATTTGTCCAATACAACCACAGTCAAGCCCTACTGGTCCCAGTTTTGGGGGATGATACCTTGCTAAATAGCATCACACCAATATTTTCTGTTTCCGTGCTAATGCACAAATATTTTCTCTCCTTGTCTGTCTTTCTTGTCTGTACCTGTTGCCCAAACCTCCACCGCTAACACCTCCAGATTATGTGCCAGAACAGACAAATAAAAACAAAGCATGATTCACTGTGGCAGTTTGGCAGCGCTCAACAGGAACAGGAGTCTGGGAGGGTGGGCTGGGACAAACAGTATTTAAATTTTACAGAATGTACTGTAACACGCCGACTGTATTGACACAGATTCACAGAGTCAGCTACTGGGGGATAATAAATTGTACACTCCCCGCAGGAATTTCTATAGATTTAAATTGCTTGTTCGATAACATCCTGAAGGAGTGTTTTTGGAATTTACTGTTGTATATTGACCGAACAAACTGATCCAAACTGATCCAACAGATGTTATTTAAAAGGCCTCCTCCAAATGTTCTGTCACTTTGTGGCACAGACGTTTAAGTCTCTAATGCATCTTAAATGCACATGTACCTATCATGAATAAAATGCCTAAACATAAACTACATCAGTGCAGTTGTATATTACATTCAATACCAATTTGGAATAACTAGATTTTGCAAACTGCTGCTGGCAACAACTGTGAGCATATAGTGAATCTGCATCCTTATTCATGATCATCAGCTTGATTAATGACATGCTACGGATTCAATTCTTGGTAATTTAAGGTTGCTGTTAATTATCCTCGAACATCATTTTACACACACTGCAAAAAGAGTAAATTAATCAATAATGAAATAAATCTTAAATTAACAGAATCCTATTAACAAGATTCTGTTAATTTACTATTAAGTGAATCCCATTATCAATTCCCCCCATTCACTTTACTCTATGGCCAGGGCAGAAAACGATTTCACCTCTTTGATGGCAAGCCCTTACACTCAGTGTTATTGCACTCAGGAGGACTTGCACAGCACAGGAAAAAAATATATAGTGCAGCCATTAATTTGCCATCTCCAGAAAAGGGCATCAGTGATCTGTGAAATCACTTTGTTCGTTTGAGATGGTTGCACTTTCTGTTCATTTACGTCTGATAATGACTTAGATTATGTGAATCTCCCCCTGTCTGCCTGTCTCTTTTTTGGCATCTGCAGTATGTCAGACTGGAACATTCCCATGCCCTCGCTGTCTGTCTAATTCTACTCTTGACGAAAAGCTTAAACAGCCTCCGCTTTAAAGTAATCAAAAGAACATATTGGAGAATGGGAGCTGAGACACTCCCTCTGCTGAACGAGCCAGAGTTTTGTTTGCTGTGATCCATGAAATAATCTGTCAATGGGATAGGAAACGTGAAGCACTCCCATCGATTCTATTTTTTATTGTCAGTGTTCAGTTCT
This sequence comes from Lates japonicus, assembly GCA_033238685.1. NCBI lineage: Eukaryota > Metazoa > Chordata > Actinopteri > Centropomidae > Lates > Lates japonicus. The sequence goes on from BRZM01000007.1 coordinate 5,930,956, forward strand.
GCTCATGTGGTTTTTATTGCACCATGGGAAGTCTCTGGCGCTGCTCTGCCATCTATTGTTTCTCAACTTCTGTTCTGTGTGGGAAGCTGTAGATTCCGGTACAGTAACTACGCTGTTACTGCAGGAATCCAGTTTAGCAGCCTTTTTGGCAAAACCAACTGTTCTCCACAGATTCAACCTGGGCTTGAAATTATAATTAGTAAAATGTAATTGCACTTTTACACCATCAAACCCACTAGTGCTCAGAAAATGATGCCAATATACTGTATGAAACCACCAGAAATGTAAGGCTATAACTGATTTAATCAGAATGCTTGTTAACAAGCTGTTCACCATGTCCTTGTGTTTTGACTTCCACTGTTCCTCAGCCCTCACCTCCATGAATCAGAGAGAGCAGTAAAAAGCTGCAATGAATGTTTTTCTTAAAGCAGCACTTATCAGTGTTTTGGGGTAAAATGACTATGTGTAATGTGACAGGTGTCAAAGTGAAAGTAGAGGCAGAAGAGCTAATAAAACACCACAGTTTCCACCGAAGCTCTACTGAGTGTTTTAGCGTATTTTAGTGCACACTACCTGCTCAGCATCAAGTGACACACAAAGCTAGCAACTAGCTAACGTAGTGGAGGATATAGCTGCTAGAAAACAGATAGTTTCGGTGGAGACTAAAAGGTGAAGGCAGGGTCAACACTGGACAGTCTACGGGTCAGAAATATGACCCTAAATAAATGCTAATGATACTCAGTGTCTGCTGGATGTGTAAATAGGCACCTACTTGCTAATGTGTTAGCTATAATTCAAATGCAAAAACACACAATCTTGGGAGGCCAAAGAACTTTGCAATGTTAATATTTTGTTTTACAAAGTATTTATTGCAGGCTAATCAGTGTAAAAGTATTGACTGCAGACATTTATGGTTAAATATAGACTCAGCTAGTGTAAAAAGTATGGAATATAGCACTGTTTTCAGATGTAGCAGCTTTTAGTGAAGGCAGCCATAACCCCTAAGGATCCCTTAGAGGACATTTACAGTGAGAGCATTATCCCACTATAATATCTACTTTTAATTAAGTGAAAGATTAGTGCTTCCTCCATCAGTGCTACAGCCTTAATGTCACCAGTAGTTCCACTTCACTTCAAATTGAGGCAAACACTTTTCATCTCATTTCAGCTTATTCAAAAAGAAATAAAAATCATTTAATTTGGTTGATTCCAGACATCAGTGAGCTCCCAGGGGACAGAAGAGAGCCATAAATATTCTGGAAAGCACAGTTACACTTCCCAGGATCATATTCAACTTTAAAAAGCACATTTTTGCTTTTAAGCACATGTGATTTAGCAGCGGTGTTTCTCGCTCTCTCTCATGTTCAAACTGCAGTACAAAAGGTCACACCTGTAGCACAATGGCCTTCCATCCTGGTCTCTCAGACTGCCATTTAGGTAGATTTTTTCCCCCTCCTCTCTTCCCTCACTACTTCCTCAACATGAAATATGATGAGCAATAGAGGAGAGGAGGAGGCGGGGGAAAATGGAGGCCATTTGGGACAGTTTATTTGCTACTCCATCATGAAAAATGGACGTGTGCTATTGATGAAGACACGGTACCATAACTGAACCAATGGCGTATTCATATTCCACTTTGACTGCCATCGGCAGGACGGCAGGGTCTGATAATTAACACAGGCTATTTCTCAGCTTTATGCACACTTACACTGATTTATCTTTTTTCTCAGCTTACACTGATGAATACATTTTTTCTATTTTTGATGGACCTCATTTTAACGAATATGGGATTAATTTGAAGTATTTAAGATAAATGATTATCCGCTTATTTGTCTCCATCCAATCCTAACTTAATTTTACCTTAAGATCAAAACATTTTCAGTAACTGTAATTAAGATTCATCTTAACTATGACTAAAACTAACACTTTAGCACATATACAATTATGTTGTGATATGGCTTTCATGTTGAAACTGCCTTATAAAAGGTCAAGAGGTCATAATGATAGCACATGATACAATTCAGCTTAACTGAATCGTAACTATCTTTGATGCTGTTTTTCCATAATTCATATTTTTTTTTGTGTTGGATTATAAAGTTTGGCGCTGTTAGACATCTCTGAGTGTCATTTAACACAACCTGCACTGGAATACAAAGGATATTTTGATAAATACAATGTTCTGTAAAACACTGAGCTGGGACTTGGAACTGTGAAGTCAGAAAATTCTCTTATTAGTCATAAATATTAGTAGACGTGTGGAAGCTCTGTAGCTGCAAAACTAATTGGTACCTTAGCTTCTACAACCCAACATATTTAGCTGTCTTTAATTGTTGATTTCTTTATTTTTGTGAAAATTCTATTATTAGATTCTCTGACACCATTAAAAAATATTGTAGTTTAGCAGCCCGCAGTTCCTGCTTACAACTGCGTTATTACACAACAATAATATAACTTTAACAAACAAAGACTCTGTAGACACAAGCTATTTGACTGCATGGGCGACTTCAAAAATATCAATCTATGGTAAACAAGTCCAGAGGCTTTTTCTGTATGCGGATCAGAAGAAACACATCAAGTGTACACTTGGCTAAGATTTTCAGCTCACAGTAAAAGAAATTCTTCCCTTTTTTCAGTGTACTGTTGTTGGCTGTGGCTGAAAGAAACCCAATTAACCCGAGTTAGAGACAGAGCAACACTTCCAGCGGTACCCTTCTACAACACTCAGGAGATCACTCTCTACCATTAAAGTGAATACACTCAGATGCACCACACTTTTCTAATTGAAACCTTTGGGACTGACGTTTGAGCTTCAGAAAAAGCGTATAAATGTTAAGGAAGAGACAAAGAGCTCAAAGGATCAGGGCCCTCCGTGGTGAAAAACAAAATGAATTGGGGGTGGGGAAATGTGTCGGAAAGCGCCTTCACATCTCTGACTAACAAACATGTGTTTCCACACTTGACAGGGTTTTTGGGAAATTGGTGTTAGATTGGACTGAGACTAATATTAGGGTCCTTCATCAGTATTCCCATCCAAAACATTTAGGTGTTTTTGTTCCACTCTCTGGAAAACATAACTCATACTTTAAGTGCAACTTTTCTCAGAAGACTCAATTTAGTCACTTCAAACTAATCTCCACATCACTTACACTGTCCACACACTCACACACACACACACACACACACACACACACTCATTCTTACACACACAGCATCAAGGGATAAAGCAAAAGAACATTTGTCAAATTAAGTGAAACCTGTGCTATTGATTTCTCCTAACCAAAGTAAATGAAAGAGAATTAATTAAAGAGGATTAATGGATAAATGAGAACTAAGCAGAAACATTTCCTGGGGAGCTATTAATGACCCACAGGGCAGACGAGAGACCCCGCTCATTTTGTCACCGCAGCACGATGATCAGCACCAACACCATCTTCAGCTCTGGGAGCGACTAACTATAACTCAGGGTTGGTCCTTCACAGTGGGTAAATAATTAGCACAGTGTGCGCAAAAGCCAGAGTAGTTTCTGTGCATTTTAGTAAACATGAAAACACAAATAAGCAACTGTAAATGTAACAGAGACCATTTTCACATTGTCACAACTGAAAAGGGGCCCCAACTACTTTTTGAGCAGAGATGAAAACTGGGAACTACTGGTGTAACTATAGCATTATATCATATTTTGTTATTTTTATTTTTTATTTTTTTGGCAGCCCTATAAACACTAATGTGAGTGAGTTGGCCGTGGTGAAGTTAAACCATTGGTCGGCCAGCTGTTGGACTTTTCCCATTGGCCCTTGCTCTATCAAAATGATTTGGAGCGAACAGCTTCTATTGCATCATCAAGGATCGTGACTTGTCTCTGTTTCCCCGCTGCAATCTGATATTCTCAGCTCCAGTGTAAAGTGTCAGGTGTTTGCAGAGTTCTGCCTGACTGTCTACCTTGTAGTTGAAGTATGAACTAGCATAAAATGGAAAAACACAGTTTTCTTGCCCTAGTGAAAGTGACTGGTATTGTCATACATAGATGGTTAAAATAGCTTGACTGTCCCAACCCCTCAAAAAATAATAAAATAAAATAAAATAATAAATAAAAAATCACGCGTGTCAAATGAAATTAGAGATCTGAGCGTAGCTGAGAACACTTTAATGGTAGCACAGACAGAAGGATGGAAAACTGTAATTATGTTGTACAAAGTGGAGAGGCACAGTGTTAATAACATGTAATCTCAGCTCTCCAAATTCACAGTTCATCCCCCAAAGGCAGGTGTTCATATAGTCCTCTGACTATAGAATTAATTCCATTGAAACCTTTTACACTCGTCAGTCAAAGTAAAAAAATAATTCTTTGTCCTCTGTGAACTGCTTAGGTAATGTTACTACATAAGATTGTGTTGAAAAGTATTGCAGAGATGCAATTTGAGTCCCGCATGTATTTTTATTAAACTTTGAAACTGTAAAATAACTCCTCAGTAAATCCAAACTTTTTAATGGATGAGCCCGCTCGATTGTTAGTGTCCACTGAGAGGTTTTATAGAGTCCAGAACCTTGTTAGTCCTCTATATGAGTCAAATATCCTATCATATTTTCTTCAGAACATGAGAGCCTTTGATTGGCCTTTGTTAGTGTTCACATCCAGTGCTCAGATCAATGTTTATTACAGCAGCAGCTTTAAGGCAGAACGTGTTATGTCCAAGCAAGCACTGGAGAAAAACCCAGAATCATAATAAAGCTGTCAAACTTTAGATTTGTTACAGCAATGCTTTGAAATACATTTAGCTCACTAACTCTGAAAAGTTTGGAGACTCTTTGGAGAAAAAAATCAGTCTCTCCTTAAAGCTGCTAAAGTTGTTGAGGAAGCAATCAGTGCGGCCACATTTTAAATACATTTCATCAGTCGTTACATCATGTTATTTTTAAAACGTTGTGTTTGTCAGAAAAGTTGAGAAAGTTAAATTCATCAAAAAGGAGAGCAGTGCTTGTGTGATTGATCTCGAAAGTGGCCAGTCAACAGAAAATGTGTGATAAGCTTCAAAATTTGGATTTACATGATTTATATGTTCATATATTACAATGTCAAGTAAAACTCTCAGCTGGTTGAAAAGTTGTTAATTGTGTGTACCTGCCTTATACAAATTATATGGCTCTGTGGCAGGCTGTGCTGTAAGTGATTTCCCAGCATATGAGAGGGTAAAAAAAAAAAAAAAAGAACGAAAAAAAAATCAATGGAGACTTCAACAAATTGAGTTTACTGCTCAGAGTCAACAGTGACAATTATATCAGTTGTACTAGGTCAAGTAGACAGCTGTTAAACTCTGAGCAGCAGATGTGTAGACCCTAGAAATTTGGGTGGATGTTGTTCTGCACACCACAAAAAAAAACCCAAAACAAAAACAAAACAAGGCTGGACAGACAGGTTTTGATTTTGCAGTTTCAACTGACTACAGTTTGTTTCTTTTGTAGTGACTGTGATAAAGCAACAGTCCAACCAGCTGCTGGCTGTAGTTTCATATTGACAGCACAGACATCAGAGTTATATCAATCACCTTAGTGTTTAGTTATGGTTTTTAAAAGTTTGTCTTATAAAAGTGAGACAAAGGCCATGACCATCCATCATATACGTTGTTTGTCCCTACCCATTGGAGCATCTCTTTAAATAGCGCCCCTATAGCCACAGATGTACCAGACCTTTGTCGCCATGGTTACACTAATAAACACATAGTTATGGATCAGTTTAGGCACAGAAAGGACATCCATAAGGACCATCGTCGTCATGGTTACAATAATGAACATGTGGCAAGGGTGTGGAACAGTCATGACTATTGATTTCAAACAGGAAATAAACAGTGGTCTCCTTTGTCAAAGTCCTGGGTTTTCTCTTTATACTACAGCACATCATCTGACTTCCTCCTTAGTATGGCTGTTAGAGGTCACCTAACAATAAAACATATGGGTCATAAGCTCCTTAAGCTCCTTGATCTATAGGCTCATATTTTGCAGGAGGACAGTCTCTTAACTTGGGTTGAATTGGTTTATAAAATAAATAAATAAATGACTACATAAAATACATTAAAGAAAAGTTCCTGGGGTGATGCTGTAATATAGCGTACTATCAGTCCTTTTACTCTTCATTACTGTATTTTTCTATTCCGGCTTCAGTAGAATCCTTTTTAATATTCCTCTCGTTGTCTGAAATCTTGAAGTTATTAGCCCACTGCAGAATAGCTCCTGTCAATAGCCCTGTCAAATTTCCCATTGTCAGTGCACACCAAATTACAGTGATAAGGGAAAAAGAACACGCGGAATAGGAAGGAGAGGGGAAAGTGTGCCACATTTCAGTGGGAATTAAGTGGCCCAGGACAGTGTAGAGATTAACTGTCTTACTTGGCACTCAGGCAGACAGTTCTCGGGTGTTCCCCCTGCTTTCAATTTGTCACCCAAAACGCAAGACGCTCCTCTCATGCTTGTTGCATTTCCATAAATTTACAATTCATTTGTGTATGCCGATTTTGATGGAAGCGCTAGGACAGCGGTACTTTAACCGGTCATTATTTATTTGTTCTCATTCGTGTGATTTAAAGGTCGCACCAGAGGGTAATTAGGCTGAGTCAGCACCCAGTCATGCCGATAGTGAGGAAGCCTATTGATTTACAGTAGATAACCATCTTTAAGAGAGAAGCGAAGGCAGCAGCGTGGTTTGTGTCCTCTAATACCCCCCACAGACACACACACACACACTCATGTTATGTTAGCCAAGTATTAGATCTTTATCTGTGTGTATTACTTGCTAAATATAATGATATTTCTAGTCATTATTATCAAATATTTGCACTTTTATGACTCATTTAATTTTACGGAATATAATTTTACTAAACTCTGTTTGACAGAGTGCATAATATGATACCATTTAAACAGGCAGGAGTCAAGTTAGGTTAAAAGGAACATTTCTCACAAAACTCTTGGTCCTCTATAATGTTCTTCATGCAAGTGTGGGCCATATTTTTCTCTGAGCAACATTACATGTACATTACACAAACGACAGCTTGTTTAATTAAATTTCACTGCTAACATGTAATGGATTATTATGGAAGCCCTGAAAGGCAAGTGAGAAAATAATTCTGTAGGTCCTGCCAGGATAATCTTTCAAAGGTTCCTTTTTTCCACCGTGTTGGAGTGCGTCTCTGACTGTGATGGAACAGCCAAGACTCTGAGGTATGTTTTGTACACTGACCCTCCCAGATGCTGCGGCGCCAAGTATAAACAGTGGAAAAGACCGCAGCTTCAGTCTGTGCCTCTTACAGCTGCAGGTACCATTAGCAAGCCTTCACAAGTTGTAAACCAACTAGAGATTTATCTCTCTTCCGTGGCAGTAAACACAACACATGGCCCAGCCGATAACTGTGATTCACAGCTTAACAAGATATTCAGGATTGACAAACAGTAATGTTAACTGTGATAAACAGCAACTGGGACAGACACACACACACAGTGGAGAACCCAGGTACACTCAGAGTAACTTTTGTGCTAGTGACTGTCCATGCTTGACTATGTGTCTGACTACTTTGAGGACTCCTCATTCATGTTGAACTTCAGAGTGAACCTTGAAATGATTTATTTATTTATTTATTTATTTTGTTAACTGCTGTTTCCAAGGTCAGGAATGGACTTTTGAACTCAAGCTTTGAGTCAAAATAGATGAGAAGTCTACCCTGTTGATCACACTGAATTGCCATTTTGTTTCACTTCATTCATTGTACTCAATTTGAATTGCTGAACACATTCGAGAGGTAGGCGGTGAGGTCTGGAAACAGGCTACAAAATGTCCTCAAAGTACTCAAAAACAAAACAAAAAACAAAAAACTGAACAGTTCAGTTCAGTTCTAAGACAGAGAGCAAAATCTGCTGCTGAGGAAGATCGTGTGATATCAGGAAAGCTCCAGAACAGCTACTAAATGGACCTTGAGGTGAGCAAGTTTTGTCATCTGCTGTTTCCAAGATCATAAACAAAATCTGTGAGGTGTTTCACTTGTAATCAACTACAAGCCGTTTTTTAAAGGAGAAAATAGTTTCAGACTAATATTTTTAAGTGCATGGTTAATTAGTCATCATTACATTTAATTTTGATAAGTTGCTGGTAACACACACAAAACCTTCAAGTTCCCAAAGTCATACTACAAAACCTTCATCTCCAAACTGTATTAATGTGGTTGCTTTTCCAGTGCTCAATATTACCCCCATATCATTTCCATGTCCAAGCCTGACTGATGCTTCAACTATTGGCTCTCCACTCTATGAACCTATGAAGTGCTACTTTATCTTTGTTGTATCAATGTGGGATCCATCCAAGAAACACTTATTCCCACTCACCGACTCTCGGATTTGAAACAGCTATTGGATATGACGATACAGTGGCGCACGGCTGAAAGTATGTGTATTTGCATGAGGGGTTTTTGTCTACACTATGTGTGTGCTTCTGTGTCTGTGTGTGTCTATACATGTTTCTAAAAATGTGGCTGTGGGATTTCAACACTTTCTGTTGCTTGACTTTAGGCAACACATAGCAAGTATTCATGCAGCCCCAGGAGGGAATGTAATTGTTAGAAGTTAAATTTTTAAATTTAGGAGCTTGATTTAAAGTGACGTCAAAAAACAAACAAACAAACAAAAAAACAGTGAACACTGAAGTGGTGGGAAAACAATCTTTTGGCAGTATAACCCTGTCTTGTGAGTCCTGCTTTGTTTGAATGGAGTGTTCCTTTGCTTTTGTTTTAAAAGAGTTAGAAATTAGCTCCTCCTTTGTGCCCAGAGGATTTCCTGTCAGTGACCATAGATGGGTTTCCCAGCAATGATATTTTGGGGCAGAAAACAGCAGAGGAGAGAGCTACGACTGGGCAAGTTAAAGTGGAGTCATAATGCGGGATACCACTTACTATCACATAGCCATTTGCAAGCAGGGAAACTGAATTTGGCCCATGGGCCTCTAGATATATGATTTTCAAATAAATATACCAACAGTCTGTTTGACTCCTGCAGAGAAACTCCTGTCCCAAAACAACAAATCATCAGGACTGTGCAACTTATGCCAACTACTGCACCCTAATTAGCTACTCATTTTTTCTAATCCAGTGAGTTTTAAAGCACACACTGGCCACTCACAAACTGTGTGGGAGAGAGCTTGTTTTCCAATTTGGGACATATAAATATTTAAGTAACAACCAAGATGACTCAGGAGCATCTCAGTTTTCTTGTCTTTCTTGTGGTGGAAAATTTAGCTCAAACAAACAAACAAAACAAACATCTGGTGTAAGGTACAGTAGGACAACTCAGTGTGTTACTCTGTGAGCAACAGTTTGTGAGGCTCTGTGATCAGTAAGTGTTGGATTGGCGCGCGTAGAGTTTCAGTGTGTGACTTGGTGACAGCTGCCACTTCGTAGTAATTCAGGTTTGATCGAGCTGACAGACTGATGGCTCTGGATACAGAATGAATCATTTTGTTTTGATTTTTCTGAGGGAAAAACAAAGTGTCAAACAGATGTAAGACAGTCTGTGATTCGTGTGTGTGCAGACTCTGTCCCCCTGTAGCTGATGAGTAATGCTACTTATTAAATTCTCTCCTGACACAGTTCCACTTCACTGAAACTTTGCCGATATATAATTCAGACATCTAATACTATACTATATATATCTGTGCACAAAACATTCAACAGTGTCTGAAACAGTTTGTTGGCAAGTGTTCTGGAAGTTTCTGCCATATCTTGCACTGGATCTCTGGAGTTCAGCCAGAGGACCTTAGACAGGTGTGTCCCTCTCCCAATCACATCCAATCAGCTGAATTTACTGCAGGTGGACTCCAATCAAGGTGTGGAAACAAGAAATGAAATGGGAAGCAGAGAAGTAGTGGGTTAAGTAGAGAAATGACAAAGGATGAGCTAAGTCATGAAAAGCAAAAAAATATGTAATGATAAACATAAAATGACTGAAGGAAATCGGTGCCAATTAGTGATATCAGGCTGTAAAAACATAAAACGAAACTGGAACAATTATCATAATCAATTAGGCTCAGTGACATTTAACAAAATCAAGCTCTGGCATGATAATGTTTTCGTGTATCAGCCCATGTTAGTCATTATTTAATTTTTTCATGAAACAACACCGTGCATGGAGCAAAAACATTTAGACAAGATAATAATAATGCTTTCTAATTAGAAACATGTCATGTTAAGTGCTGTATGAAAAGCTTAAAACCCCCTTTTTTTGCACATATATTTCTTTTTTTCCACTTTTGGTTTTCTGAAAGAGGAAAAAAAAAAAAAAAAAAAAACAACAACTTCGTAATGAGACTAAAATGTTGCAGTGTCCTATCATTATTTTGACATAGCAGAAGTAGTGTTGCCAGCGTCCCACTGTGAGAGCGGAGCGGAGTGCCAAAACACAGCGATGACTGACGAGCTTACAATGGAGGCTTGATTTGTGTCCCCTGAAGAATGCAACATGCCAGGACACCATCCTGCAGTAAACACTAGTACAATGTCATCACACAGCACATGAATACATCCATCACACCCTCTCATCAGTCCAGCACACGGACAACAACTGTTAAACACACATTTCTTCAAAACAGGGGAAGAAATTCAAAGTAAAAGTACATAATTTTGAATCATCTTCACTTCAGATATGGGAAGTGAAAAAATGTCTTTTTAAAAACATTTTCATCATGTTTCCAGTGGCAGGGGTACTACATGTTATCTCAATTTTTTTCAGTTCATATATCTGTTTTAAATTCTTCTCAAGGTTGACATTAACAGAGGAGTTTCCACAACAGCACTTTCTGTACTACATATTTTTTTCTCTTTACTAACCCATGTAATATGTAATGCAAGATACATTCATTATGATTCTCTTTCAAACTCAATGGAAGTCACCAGAGAAGAGGCTTGAAAATTTGTTTTTTTACATCATGCTAATTCGGAGAACCAGAGGCTTTATTTATTTATGACATTGTTGGTAAAAAGCCTCACTCTTACTGCTCTGGTCTTTGATAAAATCACATAGACATTCCACATGTAGTGTACATGTGCAGAGTTTAGATCTCAGAAGTATTTTATGATAAACTGTTTACCATTTGGATAGCTCATTAGATGTAGATTGTGTCACGGAGTGATTAATTATGCCAGACTGTAAGACTTCTGTTTGTGTCAAGTTGATGTATATTCTGTTTTTTTTATCCTAATGAACAGAAGAATTGCAAGCTCTGCGCTCGCATCAACAACTGTGATTATGCCTCATCTCAAGGCTGGCACCGTTTCTGTAGAGTGCGGGGAAGGAAAACATTATGGGTGTTCTCTGTAAAGACCACCCATCAGAAACTCCAACTCAAGCTCCAAATGCATGAGTAACCCTGAATTATACCCAAGTAGACTGAGTCATATACTGTGTCATTTTTGTCTTTGGCGAAGATTTCAGTGCCGCTCGATGCGGAGGCACCTGTGGTTACTATGGTAACAGCAAGCGTGATTTAATATTAGCTAGAGCAAACACTGGGTAGCTACTTCGTCAGGAAAAAAATCCCCCAAAAAACGGAAGAGCAGCTGGTGTATCTGTTACAGTTCAACCAAACAAACTTATGTTGTTTCCATAAAAAGGTTAGTTAATAATAATCGAAACTGACGAATTCTTGTTCCATAAATGATCCGCTGACAAAAAACTGCCAAAAAATTAATGTTGTTTTCTTTTTTAGGTGGACTTTTTTATAACTAATCAGCAAGAAAAAGCTAATCAGTCAGCAATAGCCATGCTGTGTTTCCCCGTGTGAGCTCTTTCAATGTGAAGCAGTGCCAGTAGGATGTTCTGGTTACATTAGCAGTAGCCTAATACAAGCTCTGTTACAGTGTAAAGAGAGTCAGCTGTAAACAGCAAGGCTTATATGCACTGGAGTACATACATGCATCATTTTCTGGTGATTCCCTCATGCTTTGATAAGTAATCCGAATCCAGCGTGGGAATGGTAGACTCTGCCACAAACAATGACAACTCCTACATAGACAAATAATTACTGACTGTAAATGAATTGAATGGCTCCTGCAGAAAAATGCCATTTGTGAAAAGTATAAAAACCTGGGTTTAATATGATGAAAATCTTAAGGATTATAACTTAAAGGTTGTTATGTGCCAAGTTCAGATATTCAAACATTATCTATAAACATTAAACTAAAGGTTCAGTTATTCAGCTGATAATGTAATGATGTAAAGTTCTATATAAACCATAGGCATGGGAAATCTTTTGTTGATTGGCGGGGGGTTGAAATAATACAACAGGACTCCTCAACCTTGGGTTAATGCACACTGAGGTGTTCCAGTATAATAATAATGCACTGCTTCCCATCAGAGCTATTTTTTTTGCCTCCACCCTTGTGTATTATTTTGTTATGTCAGAGACCTCATCTCATATTATCCTGACTCAAAACAAAATGAAGGTCATAAAAAAAAAGTTAGCATTACAGTGATGATGACTAGTAGCACAGATAGAGTGAACCAAAAGGGAGGCGCTTGCTATAGTGTGCATCATACACTAAGTTATGGCATATTAGGGAATAATATGCCATAATGTACATAAATTATACAATTTTAATAGCCCAATAGTTTAAATTTGCTGATAGAAATGATGCGCAACACTGCATCAACTTTGCACACTCATTAGCAATAGGTTGTGCTCATTAAAAATTTAATTTGTTGCCGTTGTGTGTTTTTTAGTCAGTGAGCAGGCTCTGCCAGTGAGCCCAGTTATTGATGAGGCAGTGCCAGGAGGATCCCTGAGGACAGACAGGTAGAGCTGTGCCCACTGTTATAAGAAGAACAATGCATGCAAGCAGTAAAAAAAAGTCTAATTTTAAATATGCTCCCACTGCTGTGCAGCCAGATTTGTATTATTATTGAATACATTTAAAGTAAATAAAAAGAGCGCATTGAAAATATTTAACAGGCATAACTTTCTCTAAAGTAAAATAATGAGGAATCAGTCTGAACTGATGAACTGATCAGTTTGACATGAACTGATTTTCTGTCAGAAACTAGTCATTTGTTTCAAACAGATTTGGCAGAAAATATTCAGCCCATGAAGGAACCTCTTCAAGAGTCCAAGCAGGAATGAGGATCGTACTGCTTAATATTTAATGACAGGAAGCAAGTTAGACAACCAAAACAACAGAGCTATTGCAATCCTGTCTCCTTTGTGAACTTCATCGATGCAGCAGGCATGTTAAAATAAAGGTGTAGCCTTTCCTATTTCAGATGTAGAAAATGCTACAAGATATTAAAAGCATCTTGATCTATGGGAAATATCTTACGCTGAAACAGACGTGAAGAAATAAACATGTTGAAATTTATCTTGAACGTGAGGAAAGCTCTTTTCATCTAATGTAACTAAGGTAAATGTGCTGATTCCTTTCAGATGAACTTGTGCAAGATACAAACAGTATCGTGCAAGCAAAGTGATCTCACCTCCATCAAGGAGTTAGCCAAATTAGCATGAGAGTGGCTTTAGAAAATAGTTACGTGATAGTTAGTGATAGTTACGATATAAAGAATAATTAAAGACACTTTTGTGGGGAAAATGTGAATGCAATCTAATTCAGATCATAAACTCATATTTTTTATTTGTATTTTACTACTGTGGACATCAACAGCATAAAATAATAATGCATGCATCATTATTAATTAGCAGAGAATACCACTACAAATAATTTCTCATAATAAATTCAATTAATCTTGACTCTAACCCCAGTCATCGTCTCTGCAGTGGCTGATCATATTCTAACCTATGCGCTAAGCCTAACCACAGATGGATGGCAGCACTGCATGAGACACAACTCAGTGGAGGAACAGAATTTGAAACGAGACTGCGGCAGCAAGTAAACACAAGACAAACATAATTACTTCCACTGCAAAGCCGTCCTGAAACAGAGGGCATGTACTGTGTGTAAAGTGTCAGCAGAATGTGAGAGGTCAGGTCATAAGGGCTGTGCTGTACACTTGTATGAATACGATGTTAGTGCTCTACCTGAACTAACACAATACTCGTACATCAAGTACATTACTGATTTTTTTTTCTCCAAACAGTCATGTTTTTGTAATTTATTTTTCAGTGTGAGATATGAGTAAGATGACTCAGCGCAGTCTGAGAAAACTAGTGATGTATGGTGCGAGGAAAATCCAGTGTGAGGCACGTAACCCGACAATAAAACTAAAATGTACGACAGCCTGAGGTTGCCAGGCAGATCATTTGAAACCCTGTGTGTCATGATGGCAAAGGCCGCCAATAGTTCTTGGCTTTGACCTTGGACCAGACGAGCGCTTTCCCCCGTGGCGCTGATGTTGATACAAGGTCAGCGATGTTGGCCAGGGCTAAACACAACAGGGATTCAGAGGTCAGGAAAAAAGTGATTTTCTAAAAAAATTTCTTTGTTAAAAATCCTGAAGCTGCATTTTTATGTGCTACTGTGTAGTATGTGTGAGGTATGAATGTGTTTTTTTTTTACACTGTAACCTACACAAACTGCAGTGGAGGATTCCTGAATGAATAAACACTGACTCATTCATTTTTTTCTACTTGATTTATTCTCTCTGGGTTACAGGAGGCCAAAGCTGAGCTGATCATACAAAGGGCCATTTCGATATTGTGAAAATAAAAATAACAGCAGCTTTGATGCTTCTATCATAATCCAAACTCACCCTATTTCCCACAGACATCCATATTTGGTGACTGTGGATGAAGGGAACTGTCTGAAATGTACTCCCATATAGTCTTTACAGAGGTGTAATATTTTATGGTTATATGCTGATGTGTGTTTAGGAATTATTTGGCCAATTAGAGCTACATACAGAGATAACTGTGCCAAAGCTGGATCCCTGAGGTACACTGGTGGCTAATTTGAGCCAGTGAAGACTCTGAACAGTCTAGACCGAGAGAAAAGGGAAAACTGTTGAAAGGAGATTCAGTTCCCCTACAGCCTTTTCTGTTTTCTGCTGCCAGTTTAAAAAACGGTATTACCAAGTGCATGTAAGATTGAAGGGAGTCAAGGGAGAAAGAGTCATAAAAATGGATGTCCAAAAGTCTTTGAAAACAATTCTGTCAACCAGTAAATAACCAGAAAGCAGTTGGAAAGACAGCATTGGGGGATTCTGGTGCAACTCTCTCTTCCTTCTTTTTAAATACTGAGAAATGAATTAGTTTAGTATTCACTACACCACACATGGTGTCAGCATAAGATGATTTATGCAATACTTAAATATAACTGACATTAAGAAGACATTATACCATGTACTTTAAGAACTACATCATCCTCCAGGAATTTCACAGGTCATTGAATTAACTGGATTTGAGCATTTGTAACTGAAGTGGCAGTAGGCTCTAATAAAAATTACTATGAAAAGGCAAAACTGACAATGTAATGACTGGTACTTATATCAGAAATTAGATCATGCAGATCGATAAACTGATGTGTAAAATAATATGTGCAATATATAGACGGTCAAATGTATATACTAGATATCTCTTAAAAGTGTTATTGTAATTTGTAATCAGGCATATTTTGATGTATTTCACTATTCCCTGCCACTGAGAATTGTATTGACAAGAAGAGAAATGAGGGTGTGACTGTGGACGAGGAGCATCATTTAACAGAGCCTCGGGCGCAGTTCTCTCTCCTCTTCCAGTAAGATGCCTCTTCTGCAACTCTGACTGCTCGCTGTTTCATTATGATGAGGCTATGGGCTAAACGTAGCCAAGCATATCAAATATCCTGGAAGCACATACTAAATAAATCATTTTATTCATTCCATTAGTGGTGGATGTGCTTCCCTTGTAAACCATCTTGTGACCGTACTGGCAAACAAAAAGCTTGTTGTGCCTCCGCCTGCCATCTCTGCTGCCGAGATCAAGACAAAAAGCACACTGAGCTCCGCTTCTGCAAATCGCAACTGTTCCATCCATTTCGGTTTCATGCCTTTCTTGGCATGCAATGCCCATGGTCAGTATATGTTCCCTGTGTGTCTCTCTAATTTGCCACAGTCGTCTGAATTTGCTAGTGCCAACATTGGAGTGAAAATGCTGTAAATGATCAATGTGCTAAACACACAGCAGGGATAGAGCCTCAGTTTCAACACAAGGCTGTGCAGATGTGTCCTTTTTTTTTACCGCCTCAAAAATCAACTAAATTTAGTTGTGTGTTAATCTTGATAGAAGAGTCAGAAAGTGAAGCTAAGGTCATGCCAGCTTTGGTAGAGTGAGAGGGTCAGATGCTGAGATGAGGCCTGATTCTGCAGCAGGTCGAGGTGACTCAACCGGTGAGTAACCAGCGACCGCACGTCGAGAGGTTCTCACAGTGGTGGTGGTGGGGGGGGGGGGGGGGACGTGGCCAAGCAGAGGTGACACCCTCCTTAGCTGAGGGTGACCTGTAAAGAGGTCCAGCAGCAGATGTTACAGGTGACACGCCAAGTCTGGCAGCAGATGGGAAGCACTGCTGTGGTTGGCCCGAGCTGCAGACACTGAAGGCGTTGGCTGTCTTCTTCTGGAGACTGTGAGAGCTATGACTGCAAGAGACAGGTAGGAGGGGAGAACTGGTGGGCTACAGTGTGCTGTCTTTGTCTATTAATTCTCTCCAACTGTAGTGAGCAAAGTTAAGTTTGTGGCAGTGGGTAAGCTACTGTACTTGAAAAATGTATTCATTTACTCATGACGTATTACTCATGAAAACAGCAACTATAGTCCATCACTTTACCAAGAACCCAACAGCAAAAATAAGTAGTTACATTACTTTTGTTACCCAGTACATCTCTGTCAAAGGTGCCTTTGAACAACTTCAATATTGTAGCATCCCTCAGTAAGAAGAAAACTAGACACTACTGGGTCTCTCTAGCAATTTATTAGCAAACAGTACTCAGGCTGCTGTGAGCTGTGGCCGACACCAAAGGGAGACTCTCTGCCAACCACAGCTACGTTATCTCAAAGAAATCACTGTCATATAGCTGGAGTGACTGACACAGCCTCACACCCAGGAAATCTTAACAACTGAAATAAAACAGCCCTGTTTGTCTCATCTGAACTACTATTTCTCACCTAATTCAAGATCCTGTTGACATTTGTAACAATGCAGTCATTTGGCTCACTTCATATGCTTCCATAAGGATAAAGGTATGGGCATTAGATTTAAAAAAAAAAGATCTAATACTGATGTTTAATTATATTTTGTTTTTAGTGGCCTTTACAACATTTCTCATAAACCCTAGACCTCAGTGGACTAAATCTCATGGCTCGACAAAAGAGGCGAACGCACGGGTAAGTCGAGGAGGCTCTGGTTAGTTCAGTAATAATAGGAATTTGAAAAGATGTAAGTACCCTACACTGCCACGGGTAGAATGGTGAAGGTGAAGTATATTTCACCCACATCTAAAATCAGGACTTTTTTTTCTGTAAGAATGAATCAGAGCTGCAGTGACTGTATCCGTGAGACTTATACATCCTTGCTGCTTGTGAATGAACTAGCTGCTGCATTCCAGACAGCCTTGTATGCTTAATTGTCAGGTATGAACTCTTTTTAGATTTTTGTTATTTCATCAGTTGTTGAATTGGTTGCTTTTCAGTGGTTTCTTCATCATGATATCAAGGTTAAAGGTGGGCTGATCTGCTCATTGTGTAGAAATTTTCGAGTCTGGCTTCCTGTAAAAAAAATTGCCCATTTATCGTCTTTGCAAGCAGATTATTATAACCCATAATTATGTTTTATAGTTAGGCGATCTCCAGCAGCCGTAGCAATTATGATGCGAGAAAAGGAATAAGTTAGGTGATGTAGTACATATAGCAAAAAATCCACTTTAGGAGGAGGAGAAGGCTGGGGTGGACGGATGGGTTATCAAAACACTTTAACCCAGGAGAGCGTTGTTTGCTTCCCATGTTAAACCGATTTGTTTCTTTTATCCATTACTGTTCTACAGCCTTAACCATGCGTTTATTATTGTTATCGTCAGCCATACCCGAGGGCACAGATAACTGACCTATGTGGTCATTTAAGTTGGAGGACTTGTTGAAACTTTTGGTTTGTGGTTATTAAAACATTTGCATGAAAACAGTAACATCAGTGGTCACAGGGGTTGATGTGGGTGCTTGTTAGAGAACAGAAGAGACACGAAAAGACTGAGTACACACACACACACACACGAAACAACTGGTTTTTATTGAGCTGTTTTACAATTCAAATTATGGCCTCGCCCCAAATTGTTGGGTCCTCTTGTTGTGACACCCGTCTTCCATGCCTGGATGGTGTAGCGACACAGAGGGTCACGGTGACACTGTATGGGTCATGTTAGACAATCTCACCTTTTTTTTCCCCCATTTGAATCTTAATTAGATTTTTGTTAACAGCACCATTTTGCAGTAATTATTTATCACAAATGTAATTACACAGTCCATCACATTATCCACTACCCATCCTGAATAATGGACTTTGGAAAAAAAAATAAAAAAAGTTCAAGGACATCAACTCAAGACATGAATCAAGAAGCAGCCCTTTTTTTCTCTTTTCTTTGATATTACAATGAGTTTCAGGTTCACTGATCACAGCACAGTATGAAAGATAAATGTGACCGGATGAAATACTCAAATTATCAGCTTCTCCCTGCTTTGTAAGAGAACTAATCTGAAAATACTTTATTGATGTAATTTATATTTCATGTACAGCATCACTTGTGTTTTAATCTGTGCTGTTATATAGGATTGTACAGAGGATTGTACCTAAAAATAAATCTTTTAATTAACCTTACGAATTGTGTGCTTCCTGCAAACAAGTTCAGCATTAAAATGTTTATTTTTTTACTGCATTTTTCACGTTCTCACTGCACAGTGTTTTTTGTGTGTATGAAGTTACACAAAGAAGTACACCCTCATTGAACTGCAGCAGATTTTTTACCGTAGGCTGTTACTGTCTGCCATGTTACATATAAAAAGAGAAAATGTGATATAAAAAACATATCAAAGAGGCATAAAATGTGAGAAAAATATACAGTACCACACAAAACTTTAAAGGAGCCATAGGAAAACAACATACAAAACATATTATGCATGCAGTTGTAGAGTCTACAAAACAATTTTTTTCCAAGGACAAATGATCATGAAAGATAAACAAAATAGATTAAAACAAATGAATTATTTTGTTTATTGTGAAATGCAGCGGGATATATTTGTGGAAATCAGATTATTGCAACATTTATGTCTGTTTAAAACGAACTTGTATCCTCTAGGGTGCATGTTTGCAAGAAAAAAAACCCTCAACATATGTCAACAGCTGGAGACAGCAACATAAATGCTATCTTATCACAATTGGGGGGGGGGGGGGGTCTACTGTCTCCACAGTGTAAATGCTTCATGAAAAAAATTAAAGAGACAGGGGATGGAAACAATAGCCAGGCCTGTTTGTCTGTGGTGGTGTGTGATATGGAGATACTGTAGAAAAACAACAGTCCATCATCAACTGTTCCTCCCTGGTGTATTTTCATATCGTGCAGATTGGGAAGGCTTTCTTTTATGCATGTGTTGAATAGGCTGGGGCTTGCGCAGGTATTTGTCTACTCTCTGGCAGGGCCAAGGGATTAGAGAGGCAAGCACTGTGTTGCCATGGTTTCCAGTTCAGCTCTGTCTGCCTCCAACACCAAGGATAGTTGCTCTTTGTTGGCCCTCAGTATCACACCAATCGTAAGTGGGAGAGCTGAAGATAAATAAAAAGATCCTTATACAATAGAAAAACAGGTTGTGAGTCATTATATACTGTACAGTATATTTGGCACTCATGGTTATCTGTACACTAATATCGTTTATTACAAAAAAAAAAACAAACAGTGTGTGACCAGAACATTTGGGCTATTCTTGTTTTTTTCTGAGAGGCCATCTGTCCTGTTCACTGAGATCTAATGTAAGAATAATACCATGAATACTTCAACTAGACTTAAAAGGCTAAAAGTTTGCCTGTAATTTCTCTCACAGCACGTCTGAAGATTCTGAGCCTACTGACCGCTGTACCAATGTTCCCTGTTAAAAAACAGGATACAATGAAATACATGTCCACCTCGTATAACCACTTTTTATCACAAACACAATTGCAGTTCCACTCACCCTTTGCACTATATAGAAAATATGACCCTTACTCTGTACACTGTACAAAATACATTCTAGCCTGATATTCACATGCCATGTTTTTCAGAAAATCATGAACTTCAAGAGCCTGATTTTCATGAACCACTGGTGTATGGCATAAAGTCAACAGCACAAAGCACACACAGAGCTGTGAGTGTCTTTGTGATTTCCACTCCTGTGCAGTGGGTTAAGGGGTTGGACTAGGAAGAATACTTTTTATTGTGGGTGTTTTAGGAGAATTCTTCTCTGTCAATACCCCCCTCTCCCCCACACCTTTTTTTTTTTGGAGAGGTCAGCGTTTCTTGCAACAGGAAACTCAGACACTTGTCCAGGAGGTGGAGATTCACATGAACCAAATAAGCTGCCAAGAGCAGATGGCATTCCTTTTTTAAGTTGATTTCACATTTCTAGAGATACTGGGATGTCTGTCCCCATGTTTTCTATTCATAATGAAGAACATCTTGCATCTTTGTGCTGAAAGTTGTTGATTCACAAAATAACAAGTATACTGCCAGTACCAGTCCCCATAACACTCAGTTATTCATTTATTTCACACCAAGGTTTAATTATCTCTCCTCTCGTCTCTTGCCTCCTGGTTTTCCACAGGGGCAAAGGGTTCCCCTCTCCTGCTCCCTGGAGCAGTTCCTCTAGTGAAACCCAGAGACACGCCTGAGGCCTGAGCTGCCTCCTGCCCCCAGAGACCTACACAGGAAGTCTGTCACCTCCCCTGCAGAAGTAGCACATAAAATGAAAAGTTCTGAGTGAAATCAGAAAATGAAAGCACAAACACTTTGGAATTAAATTTTTTAAATACAATTTGAGGACATGATGACATGCATTGAGGAGCTGAAAACCACCTCATTCCACTCACTATGGGCACATGCTGTAGATATGGCTATGTTAGTATTCTAAGAGGGGGTTCCTGCTTTGACTTTCTTGATTAATGTAGGAGCACTTCTTATTTTATAGCTATCCGAATTATCTGGCTGCTTAACCCTGTTTGATGCATGAGCAAAGTTCGCTTATTTTGCTACCCGGCCTTGGCATGGGTCATCACACCTGCAGTGAGCCTGGCTGAACTCATTACAGTGTAGACAAACCTGAAGGAGACAGGCTGAGGTGAAACTGAAACTGAGCTGCTGTCAAGTTTTGAATCAGAGGTGTGTTCAGTGTGGCAGAATTTTTGATTTCTGACTGACAAAGAAAAAGGACAACTGACAAGAAAATTGCATGGACTGTAAGAGAGCCTCTTGGGGGAAACAAAACACCCCTGAGAATAAAGTGAAAAAATCTGGTTGCTGGTTACTGTATATACATTTTAATACTGCATTTCAGGCCTAGAGATCGTTATTTCTTTGTACTACTGTTAGTTAGAAAGGCCAATTATTTTGAACATATATACTAAACAAATACTATGCTTATTCATATATGAAATGTGTATTTGTGTTAGAACTGCAATTGATGTGCTTTAAAAGGAACAGCTTCACATTTTAGGAAATGCACTTGCTTTCTGTCTTGATGAGAAGATTCACAGCCTTTTCCCCATGTTTCCAGTCTTTAAGCTAAGTTAAGCTAATCAGCTACCGTGCAGACATGAGTGGGATCAAGCTTTTTATCTAAATCTTGGCTAGAAAGCGAATGAGTGAATTTCTCAAAATGTCAAACTATTACAACTTAAAGGAGACATATGTTTAAGTTTTTGCTATTGGTATATAGCCAGTGTTAGCAATGAGAGCTGTTTACTCAGTAGGCTAGATTCATCCCTTAGCATGCTAACCAGCTAGCCCAGGCCTGGCCTGCCTGTCTTGGCACTTTCTGATATTGAGTCACTGCAGTGTCCAGTATGCCCTGAAGAAGTAATGCTGCTCAGAGGGTATATTACAACCTCTTGTTCTATAAATGCAATGTTGGATCTCAACAATGGCTGAAGCAAGCAACTGTCACCACATCCACTGTTTATTATTCCTATTTATATTATTTCTTTTAAGCCATTAAAATGAACATAGTTACTGCATTACAAAATGTTCTCAAAACACAATACTTCCAATGGCTATGGTAACTAAAATTCAAATGAAGAGAAATGAGGAGTCCTGGCTAATAGGCATTTCATCTATCACAGCATTCAAGGGTTAAATGTTTTAATGGCAAATAAAAGAGCAGAATAATCTTAGCTAATCTGTCAAAGGAAATGCCTCAGGTACAGTTAAGAATGAACTGATGTCGTGCCAAGTGAAGTTCTGCATGGCTGCATCTGCATCACATGGACCCTGCAGCCACCACAGCTCGGCTGAACTTTAAAAATAACAACCACTGTAGCGCACAGGGGCTGCTGGATTTGACCGTCCATCTCTGTGTAGAGATCAGCTACACTTTAACATGTGCTGTCATCTTAAAACAATAAAATAAGGTACAGTAAAAGACTTGAGAAAACCTCTGACTGATGTGATGACAGTTGCAGAGGATCTGGGGAGGATTTGTCTTTCTGGGTAAAGGTAAATATTTATTGTCTAAGTTATAGTCACTCTCATCTATATTAATAGTTTCTGGAAAAATTAGGGAAAAAACAAGAAGTTCACCAGACTGTCAGGATTCTTCCAAAACTACAGCATGACTATAAGATTGACAACTAAAGATAAACCATGTTTCCAGTCAGAGGCTAAACTTTATTCAATATAATCTGTCTTTGTTTGACTATACTTAAACCTGAATGACTAAGACTGCTTTTCAATGAAATAGAAAAAAAAAAAAAAACAGACAACAGAAAGAGAGATATTTTCTTGAGGAAAATCAATTAACAGTGATGCGACAGCTCAAAAATATTCTCCTTAATCCCTGAATTGATTTACATTCATCAAAAGAGAAATGAAACTGTGTGCTAGTGAGAGCTATATTGCATGGTCAATGCCACTGCTGTTATAGTTATTTCAACACTGGGCAGGTCAATTAAAGGAAGAGTTCATAATTTTCAAATCCATTTTGCAAAATCTGTTTTGCATTACTCACCCATACTGCTGTCGCTGCACTGCGAGTGTCTCTGTATTCATAAGGCGTGGTGGGAGCTCTTGTGCTGCTGCCAAGGAAATGAACTTAATTCCATATGAGCCTGACATGATATAAAAAACATCCCAACTATCCTGTCAAGGACAAATTTTAATTTACAGTTGGCAGCAAAAGGAATCCAAGGGATGCAGGATATGCTGACGAATGTTGTGCCAAGTAAACATAATGATAAATAAATGGAAACCCTCTGGGAAATATGAAGAGGTTTGGTTTGTATAAAACAATGTTACAGTCATAAAACAAGGAGCTGTCAAAAGGTGCTATATTTCTGCTGTGCTGCTTTAATCGCATACAAACTTTACCCCTATTAGAAGTTTCACCTCCTCACTTGTTTCCTCTAACATTCAACAGATGACAGCAGTAATGTAAGCACAACCAGCTAGTCTAAGGGGTCTCCCCAGTGTCTAATGTCCTGATGAGTTCATTCTGCACAGAATCATTAGGGTTCAAATGTTAATGTCCACATTAAGATGCTTTCACAAAACCAAGCACCGGGCTCAAATTATCTGTCACAAGAGCAGTAATTTCCCAGCAGAGTTATGGAAATATGTATCTGAATTAGGTTTTTAACAACTTTGTTGCCTGATTTATCTTCATTAGACACTTTTAAAAAGATGCCTAAGGACAGAAATGATGTAAAAAATAAAGCAAAGCAATATATCTGTGGGACTTCTCAGCCATCCAGGTCACAGGACTCGTAGTGAAACTACTTAGTGAGTGGATTTAAAATGGGCAAAGTTCAGAGTAGTAAAAATGTCTGGAGACTAAAACATGGCTCCAAATGAGACTAGTAAATCTACCAGCCTACAACAGGCTGCTAATGTTGTACTTATTGTTTTTATTGCTTGTTTCAAGACAGTTACCAGATCAAAATGTCATCATTACACACAGAAAATCTTAGATAATTTACAGAAACATTCACTAACCAGTTAAGATAGACTGAGGTACTTGTTGATAAAATATTAGGCCTTAGAAAGTCTTACATGGGGCTGGTATAAAGGTTTTAGCGGTACTACTTGTTAGTTTGTACCATGTACACACAAGTGCCTTAGAAGACACAAAAGTACCACTGCAGAGGTGAAACAACGTGTCGGTGCTGTCTTGCATAAACACCATTAGCCACAACATTAAAACCACTGACAGGTGAAGTAAATAACATTGATTATCTCGTTACAATACAAAGTCCTGCTGGGAAACCTTGGGTCCTGGCATTCACCTGAATGTTACTTTAACACATCCCACCCACCTAGGCATTATTGCAGTATGGCAACAGGGGCAGGGGCCTCCCCCAGCAGGACAGTGTGCATAAACACATCGCACAAACTTGTCAGAAATGGCTTGAGGAAAATGAGCCCAAGGTGCTGACCGGGCCTTCAAGCTCCCCAGATCCAAAAGCCAATCAAGTGTCTGTGGGATGTGCCGCTGCCAATATCGTGATGCCAGACATAACACACATCTTTTATAACAATAACATATAAAACAGACTGTATCTTCTAAACAAAGATTTACTCCTCAGGGGGACCATTAAATCCAGTTTCTGTAATTGATGGTATACCTGAATGTAAATGTGCACACCGAGATCTTTACTTGCCTCACATCATCACTCTACACTATAGTCCTTCAGGTGACAGTAATTTGAGTTTTAAACTATATAACAGAACATACTTCCTTTTCTTATTCAGTGCATAAGCTTTATAAATATATATGTCTGTCTAACCATATTTGTGAACAACTGTGAAGATATTAGTAAAGCCCAAAGTGTTCAAATTGTAACAATATTCAGTGAGTATTCCAAGTATCTATCAGTGTCAACTTAGACAGGGTTAAGATATAGCAAGTAAAAAAGTTCAGGACAGCAACTTAATGCCTTCAGTGAAATTTATTGTGCTGCTGCAGTTTGGAGGACTCTCTCCTCCCTCAGGCCACACAAAACATGAATGACAGACCAAGCTCACAACAAATACTGCAGGCAGGCAGCTTCAATCAGACAAAAATGGTTTCACCTGTGTGTGTATGTGTCTGTGTGTGTGGCAGTGTGCAGATTTGTAGATCTGTAAGGTCCAGAATCAATGTGAACCTAAAGGTAAATGTGTGCTAATACAATGCAAATAAAACCTCATGGTTAACTTTAGAGTTGTTGTCACGGTAACATAAGAAAAAGAAAATCTACCAGTCAGTGCAGGAGCTCATTAGTGGTGAAGCTGCTTATGTGAGCTGACACACAAAAATGTCCGGTTCAATTTTATGCTGGAAAGAAGCACAGAGGATCAATAAACCTGCACCTAATGGACACAAGAAATAAATAAACTTTACAGATGTATTCCATTCCAACAGCCAGCAAGTGTGATATTGCAGCAAAAGTGAATACTGAAGTGGTACTTAAACTTCAATTCAGACCAAGTCTCAACATGATACATTTATAAAACAAGACAGATTTGATTCATGAGTTGATTCTTTAATTTAAGACAGCTTTGGAGACCAATTTCCACCATCTTGTTCTACCCTGTGATGCAGTTAAGAGCCAATGAAATTATTACCTATATTAGCCTTAACAGTTTAACATATGCACTGCTGGTTCTCATTAATTTGTGACTTTTATTGAACCTCATTTAGATTGCCACATCGGTGACAGCTGTACCTCCAAAGACACAGACAGCTAACACCTCAGTTCAACACAGTTTTGTTTTGTGTCCGTAATTCCATATAATACATGGATATGTTCCCTGGGCTTCACCGCAAAGAAATGCATTCCTTTTCAGGTGAATAGAAACACCAGTGTAGCCATGGGAGTAGAAGTTAATTTTATCTGTTTTTGGCTGTCCAGACTTATGACATGCACATGGAGCATTATCAACACAAAAACAGGACCAGTAATGCATGCCGACTAATAAGTGAGGGGGTTGGTCTACCAGGTGTGTAGCCTGTTTAGGGAAAGACGTATGGACCACTGTTTATACACTCTGTGTGTTTCACACCTAGCATGCTACCAGCTAAATACACTGCCAAACTTAAGCTAGTTTGTTTTTATGCTAGAAAATTTTATGCTAAAGAAAAAAACAAAACAAAACAAAACAAGGAGGAGCATACAGCAAGCTCTTGTGAGCCACCTCCTGTAAGCTAACGTGTTAACAGTTTTTCTTTGTTAGCTAGCTCGTTAGCTACAGCAAAGGCCAATTTTTGCTCAAGCTAAGGAGATTAAAGATGTGATTTTTTTTCCCTCCCCCAACAAAACATGCTCCCATTAATCGAACAACATTAGTTTACATTTATAGTACAGTATTAGAGTATTCAAGAATATAATTTGAAAGCTGTAACAATACTGAGCTACGGAGTAAAGTAGGTTTCTTTTGTTTGTACCTGTAGCTGTTTTTAATGATCAGGTTTTGTTTGAGCCTCAGAAAGATTTTGCCTTCACATGTTGACCATTAATTACTTATCCATCTGTATAAAAAAAAACACTGATATCACAGTTACATGGCACATGTGACTTTAAAACACAATGTCTCCTGTCTCAACCTGAATCTGTTTTACTCTTCACTACTCCCTCTCTTGCTCTGAAATGTTTGTGTTGTTTCACTAATTAAACCGCTCATGACGAGCAATAAATGCATTTAAAAAAATGTGAATCACCAAAATATCTCCTCTGGTCTTTTGTGGCGTCAGTTAGCCAGAGGATGGGCAAGCAGGAGAATACATCTCACAGCTTTAAGGTTTATTCATGATTAGTCTTGATATATGTGTAACTGTATAACCTGGAATTACCTCCCTATCAGTTTCATGCATTTATTGCTCTTCACGAGAGGTCAGTGAAGTGGCTCCACAGTGGATTAAGATGATCAGCACCCTTCCCTTCTCCATCCTTGAACACGGATGCAACCTTGCAACCACATACTTTATGAATAAATAATGAAAGAACAAGCTTTGGAGGTGAGGGCTCCAGGGAAAGGGTTGAGCTGTTGCTTAGTTCACCTATGCCACAGGCTGGCCCCTGTAATTATTTACCTACATGGATACAGGTGTAATTTCATAGTGACTCAGTGTTTGCATGTGATGAATTTCTAATGGTTGATGTACCTGCAATAACAAGGATGGATATTAAATCTAAGTGCACATTTCAACGTCGTTTTTCAACAAAAAAGCATTTCATTACACAGATAGTAAACAATTTGTACTCGTAAACAGCAGCCCTGTCTGAATTCATATAATTAAAATATATGATTCCTTTCAAAAACCGATTTAAATATTGCATTTAACAACCGGAGAGAGTTACGTATTTCCTCAGTATTTCTTTTAAAGCATGTACCGTGATTTCTGCCGGTGTGCTCTAACAAGCAATGAGTCACAAGCATGAATTAAAGTGCTTTTCTTTGATCTTGTTTGAGAGACAATATTTGCAAGGAATTAACTCAGCCTTTTTGCCAGAATGAGTTCCACATGACTTACCTCTGAGAGTGAAATTGCTTCTAAATTGAAGTCTTAAATACATGTAAGAGGAGTTGTAGTACAGTGCATGTGGGATATGTTAAATACTGTAGATTTACATGATTAAAAAGCAAGAAAATCTCTATTGACATACCTAAAGCTCAGGTGGTCCATTCACTTTATCAGATGTGGCAAAGCTCAGAGAAGCGGTGAACCATTATAGACTATTGAAAATAATTTGGCTCTCTTGTGCCATCTGAGGGAAAACAATAACTTGTTTCATATGGTTATATACCTCTTAATACCTCATAAAAAGATGTGATGGAGAAAATAATTCCCTTAACAGCAACATTTAAAAATAAATTCTGTATAAATTAAGTGGAAGTCTTTATTTTGCACTAATTAAATGTCCCATTGAGGCATCCTGGTAGATACAGTGTAATGTTCCTGACTTAAAACCTGGCTCAGCACCCTTGCCTCATGGTGTCATAATTTTTCTGTTTTTAAATGGTTCTTCAAATTTGTTTTCTTATCCAACATAAAATTAAAAAAAAAAAAAAAAGTAGGTCTGAATGATAAATCAACTTTAGAACACATTTTCACAACAGTCTAATTTCACGATCAGCCTGAAGGCAACTTGCGTAAGCAGCAGTAATCAATCACTGTGTCAGACAGTAACACCTTGGTTGTGATGTTTAATTTCCATTTGCCACAGGGTAAGTTTTTTTTTTATTAAACAATTACTTAACTATTTCTGAGACATACTTGTCATACTCCAATTAGTTAAATAATTAAAAACACAAAAATAGAATATGCCAAGGTCTACACTAACTCTATGTTCACCTTGAAACACACACTCCACAAACAGTGACAACATGTTTCATTATTATATTATTATAAAGGTGCTGATAATCATCATCATCATCATCATCATCATCTTGCTTAAAGTGAGACTATGTAACTTTTGATGGGAAAACACAGAATTAAAAGCAACTAAGTCAAGATAATCTTAAGAAACCAAGGAAATTCAGTGTGTAATCTTTCCTGTTAATACCACTTGTGGTCACAATGATTGATACCAAAAATGACAATGACATAGTCTTGCTCTCTGAAAATCCCTCCAACTTAAAGCATTGAGGTCTACCAGCAGGAGGAATTGGATGAACAGATGGTATAAATCGTAAAACCCAAACTGTCTGAGAATATGAAACACTTTCAAATGAAATTCTAGTTTGACTAATTACAAAGTCAGTTTGCATGCTGTTAAATAATACCTTGACATAAATAGGGAAAGCTGTGAAAAGCAGATAACATTATCTGCCAAAACAAACTCTGAGACAACAAGGCCATGATCTGACAGGTGAACTGACGGAGCAGCATTCATCAGTAATTGACATTTGACTTGACAAAATGTTTTCACAAAATCATGTTCGTATTGCCTTCATTTCGGTATAACATGCTTGCAGATACAGGTAAAGACACAAATAGTGTATTCATGACAATACATAATGTTTTATTTTACAGGTCTGTATTTTCCTGCTAATTTCTTGGAAACTTTCTTCATAATGTCCTCGAACCTAATTTACACAGACAGGATGTCTAAAATAAGAATGTTGCACATTTTCTAATTTTCTAATTACCAGTTTTGTCAGTCTTGTTAGTCTGGGAAACTGTAATGAATATCAACATCAGTTTATGAACAATGTTTCATTTACCTACACGATTTTGTTTTGGGTTTTTTAAGATTTGAACACAACAAGCAGGCACTTAATTCTAGCAACTGTCACTTTCTCTATTTCCCTTATAATTATATCATTTTGGATATATCCATAGGTCCCTGATTTCAGGCAGAGGCAGACAAAATCAGGGTTCTCATTTCTAGCTGGTGACCATGTATTTTGTCAGCTGTTGCTATGTTATTCGTTAGCTACAGGGACTGCAGCTGCCGGGGAGGAAAGAATATTAAGTAGTCAAATGAAAGTTACTGAAACCAATAAAGAAAAAAAATAGTGCTTTAGTGTACTCACAAAATCTAAAACTGTGAGTGAACCCTAAAGTATCTGTCAATCAGTAAACTGTCAATACAACATAAACCAAGCAAAACAGGAAATTGAGCTGAGGCCACTTGTGGGGAGGCAGACTGCACTGAGGAGTGCCCAGGGGTGCTACCGCCTACCCACCTCAGATGCAATACAGCAAAAATGGTGCAATCTACATTTGTGTCCCAGTGGTTTTACTCACATGCATGAAGTGTAGGCACCTCACTGTGAGTGCCTAGCCTCCCAACAACATGGCAGTCAGGTTCACTGGATGAAAGGGGAATAATACAAAAAGAATCACAAGCAAACAACCATCCCAGTTGGTTTGACAATACAGGCAAAACAATGACAATTCAAGCAAAACAAACCATAAGGCCAAACAAAACAATAAGGAGCAAAACAGTGGTATTAACAGGGCTCACCATGCTGCATACTAAAGTGATAGATCTTGGTGTTGTGGCTCTTCTCACCACCTCTGGTATGAGGCATTAACACAAAAAAAAAGCGAAAAGGGAATTTGTTTGGGGGGCGAGGAGTCAGGTCTGGGGCTGCATTCACTAGCACCGCACATAATGAAGTATTCACCTGCAGTAGGGGAGCATTCCCCACCACTCTTACATTTTTGTTTTTGTACTTCTGCTTTTGGAGAGGGTAGAAAAAAGAAACCACCATCCAGAGACTTCATATGTGGAGCATCATTCTCACAAGAGTCCTGTGTGCACTGCCTCATCATGTGGGGGAATGTTCCTGAGCTACGACTGGACACGAGTCACGAGTTTAGCTAATGGTCAATTCTATTTACTTCAGTAAGGGGGTTTTCTGAAAACTATTATTAGGAGTACTTGTCATATCAATTGTGACAGTATGTGTGAGTGTAACTATTCCTGAACACAACAGCCAGGATCTAGGCCCAAGCTTAGATTCTGGGGAGAAGGTAACACATCACATTGTAAGCTGCACCTATGATTAATTTAATGCAGTTTTTCTTCATGGCTCTCTCCAGCTGAGTTTCTCACTCTCCCCTTTCACCCACTGACCCTGCTTTTCCTGAGACACTGCTTTAGCACACGTGGCTGCCTCCTCCTGTGGATGTGTTTGATCTACCACCATTTTTCTTTTCCCAGATGGTGCCACTACCTTACTACTCAGTGCTGCCCTATTTACAGGTCTGAGCCCAGTCACCCTTGCCGCACCTGCCCTACGAAATACGTGTCTGTGCTGACGGTGCCAAAGTCTCCATTTAGTGCTTTCTCACACATTTTTTTGCAGGTAAACAAATTAATCATTACTACACACACACACACATACACACACACTTCTCTACAATGATATCTGTGTCTTTAGTCATACTTACTGCATAATAAGCTCCTCTTAATGAGTAATAAAATTCAGGTTGATTCAGGCTAATGGCTGTAAATTAACAGCACATAAATGGAAACAATATCGTGCCTCGTTTATAAAGCAGAGGTAATGCAACCTACTGCCATCATCAAAAGGGTTCTTTAACCATCCAGTCGAGTGTCTCTGACAAAGCAGGACAGGTTCAGTTCACATTAAGTGCTGCATATTTCATATAAATGCATGTGGTTGCAGTTGATGGGACTGTGTTCACGCTATGGAAAACATGTGGTCTGAAAATAACTATAATTGAAAAAAATATATATTTGCAAGATTATGATTAAATACATCAGCTGCAGACAAAGCATTTCAAAAACAAAACTTGTTTTTATTTTACTAATGAACCGAACGAATTGAGCAAAATCTATGGATAACATTGCATCCACAAACAGAAACTTAATTAGCTGTCAGAAGTTACCATAACCTACGATCAAAATAAATACAAAACTGAAAAAGTCATTTGTCAGATCTTTGCAGGAAGAAGGATGTCTTGCTAAAAAAAGAGCAATGGCATTTAAATGTAATAGGAGTCATAAAGAGAAAAACTGTGAACTTGCTATGCTTTTATAAGATTTCCCTAGCTGCCAACTTTTTGTATGAAAGGTTTTTGAAAATAAAGAAAAAGAGATTTCATAAGTCTTCTTGGCTCATCTCCAGGTCAGACCATGAGACAAACATATGTTCGACTGCTGCTTGGCTTTTTGTGGCGAGCCATCTGGGCACATCTTGTCAAGGTCACGCACTACATCAACCGCATCATGCAACTTAACCAGTGTAGTGCCGGTTCCTTGGGATGCTAATGATATTATACTTTAATCTCACAGGATTACAGTTGGGGTTCCTGAGGACATTTCTTTTCCACTTTAGTGATGAGTAGAGAGGAGATAGTGCTTACCAGAAGAAATGATAGCACTGGTCATTTGGTTAAGTGGTTAAAATGACTGCTATTTTCCAAAAGAGGCAACCTCATGCAGTTGTGCAAATGACTGCTCTCATTCAGTATCAAAGGTGCAAGTACAGTGACATTTACTGCCACAAAAAGTCTAATAGAAGAGGTAGATTGTTGGTGTTTTAAATGTTTAGCTAGCAAAACCTAACCGGACCTTAGCCACTGATAGTTTTCTGGTGTTAGACTTTTGGTTCCCATCAGTCCCTACAGTATCTTTTACCTCATATGCTCTGAGGCACTTGGCTTCTTTTACCTTCTTCCTTACTTGTCATGCTCATTCTCAAATGTTGGGATTAATATTTCATCAACAAAATATCAGCTCAGACAAGTTAACTAGAAAAAGAATCTTCAAAAGAATCCCGAACAAGAAGTGACAACGTTCCCACCCATCGCATTGCTGTCATGTAAAGGTTTACTAAGTGGGTTGAAAAAAATGTCTACAAAGAGGGCAGAGTGGGTGAGGCAAAATGTCACGTGGCCTCCTAATGACAGCTGTGAACATTAGGGTGCATATTTAACATCTACCCCTGTTGAGTGCTTGAGAAATATATTTGAACAAACACATAACAGATTTAGTTTTCACTGTACGCGTGGCATGTAGGAGTTTCATAACACTGGTTATCTAGCTCATATTTCAGGAAGATTTCAATGTAGATATTGCACACTTGTAGGTAAATTTTCAGATATGCTCAGCTGATGTGGAGGTCTGTCTGGTTGGGGCTTACTGTACACTGCTCACATGGTTTAGGTATAAAAAGAGACTTACAGTCATTTACAATGATGCCACGAGGGAGTTATTTTCTGTGCCAAGACTTTATGGTGTTAGTCATATGTTTGTCAGCATAAATGTACCCACATGTGAGGCAGTGATAAGCAACCTTATGTATAAATGTATGTGCAGATTGAATAAGGTAGAGAACCGCATAATTGATGCACTGCTAAATCCTGCCAAGAGCTGCACAGTGTGTATCAGACAGTCTCTGGTGGTGGAGGCTGCTTGTGATGCTGATGTCTTTAATTGCAACGCTTGTATTGTGACCCTGTGTATGTGTGCATGTTCTTTATACAATGCATGTTGTGTGCGATTTTTATGTATGAAATGAAACCTGTAATCTCAGTTCAAAATGAATTAAAATGACTAACTGATGGATTGATTAGGAATGTGGGCCTGTAGAGCCCTTTGAGACACTGAGTGTGATACTAGTCTATACAAATAAACTTGATGTGGCTCATTGACTTTCTTGGCTCAATGTCCCAATAGATGCCAGGGTGTATATACACTGCACATTCACACATCTACACACATGCATAGATTCTTAACCCAAAATAAACTTAAAAATGAGTAGTTTTAAGTTATGTTGTAATAATTAATGGCATTTTTTGTTGTGAGAACATAGCACTCAATAAAAACACATACTTTGTATTTAGTTTCAAATTGCAATAAGGACCCAGGATGGTTCAGATTTAAAAACCATACAGTAAAGCTGGTCTGTTTGTTGTCTACTAATACAATAGGAGATGTATGAAATGTGACATGATCACTCAGTATTGTGTTGGAATGCAGTTGCCAGTGCCATTGCCATTTTACATCAAACTCATCATATGCCTGCAATGAACCATGGAAGCATCAAATGAGGAGTGTTAAATGATGCACGTCAATTACAGCCCCCAGTTATTAACTGACTGTAAATATTTACTCCAAGAATTGCGCTTTAAGTAAACAAAGGAGAATTCTCTGAACAAGTGGGATAGCTATCAGAATATGTTCTGCATGACACTTGCTGAGGTAATCTGCAGAAGCACCCAGTTGCATATCCAGAATGTCCCTGAAAGCCGTTTGGGAGCAGTAAAGTAAATATGACTGATGCCACCATGAGCAAATACATTTTTCATGTCGATTCACAATGTTTCTCTATTATGGTTAACGGATGCCTGCTTTTGGGCCCTGGAGTCATTACCTATTTTCTTTGCCATTAGCTTTAGCTCATCTGTTTTGATTTTCAAGTGTTTTGCAGTTTAAATAATGCTTCACTCAATGTGGTTCCTTGTTACAACCTTGACATTATAGATTAGATGATAATGAGTTGATGAAACATTAATGTTAGCCATGTACAAATTGGAGTGTTGTAACAGTAATTAGGAACAAACATACACTTCAATGAGTTTAGTATCAGCATAAAATGTGTACTTTACTTTAATGTACTTTAATGTGAAAATATATAAAAAAAAATAAAATTGGTTATGTGTAAGGATTATATAACAAAGAAATAGTGCATAAAAAGTGGAAGAAAACTGCATATAACATAAGCAAAAAAGTGCTTGTATGTTCATATTATCCCATTATCATTCTCATAATCAGCTCTGCAAGAAGCCACACATAAAACCAGGTGTAAGGGTGTGTAGAGGTGTGTTAATAAAATACACTTTCCTGATAGATTGACTTGATTTTACATGCGTAGATAGCATGGACAGAAACTAATTTAGATGGTGAAACCGTTTATTTAGAGAAAGTGATGGTACATTTAACATTCGCCGACATATACACATTGAAGACATATGACTCATGTAAGCAGAGCTGTATAGAGTCGCCTAGAGCATAAAGAGTCCATGGTAGTCAGCATGTGCAGGCATCTTGCGCCAGCACCCTCTTGGCTGGCTGAGGCTGGGGCCAGTGGGGCAGGAAGCTCTGTACAGTCTGAAGTCTGATGACTGTCGGCACAAAAGGAGAGCCTGAAGTGATCTGTGCAGCAGCCGGGAAGAAGGTGCTTTGTAGCTGGATCAGCACACACTGCAGGGGGTGGCAGGTTTGTTATATGGTGTGAAACAAGTGGTTTTGGATTCAGCAGTGATGACACACGCTCCCCTCTGTGTACCTCTTGGCAGACTTTAAGTAACACACAGAAAACCCCTGGCATATCTGACATCAACATATTGGTCTGACCAGGCACGGAGCAGGGGTCTTACTGTAGAAATGACACATGATTTGAAATGGACTCTACAATATACTGGGGTTTCTTTTAAAGGTAAAATGTGCTCAGTGACTCTCTCTTGCTTAAGCTCTGTGTCTCTACACCCACAAACATGTACAGGGTGTTTTGGTTTTCGGTTGGCCTCACTTGCCTAGTGTTAAAATACATGCTGCGTTCCAGCGCTTATGAACTTGGCAGTACTACCTTATAAGAGACATTAGGAACAGACTGGCAGTACTGTGTACAGTATTAAAGGATGAGGCCGGTGATACTCTAAATTTCTCTTATTGTCCACAAATCCTATGAAAATATAAATTGACCCTACTAAGTAAGCACCATCTGCGTATCAAAGTCTAATACAGTTTACCCCTCTATGCCATAGATCTCCATTGTTGTCTAAAATGATTAAAAACACGTTAATTAGGCTCATTGTTCGTTGGGTGACATTTTCCCTCATTACCATGAACACACACTGTGGGCTATTTTGGGTTAATCCCACATGCATTGCCCTGCCGCTGTAAATATTCAGCAGTACAAATGTGTATTAATCCGCAGCTAGTTCCCAATAAATGTACTATTTACTCTTATTTGACTCATATTTGCTAAACACTACAGTGCCCAGCTGCTTTAAGAGAATGATTAGCAATTTTTGAGTTGTGAAAGTAAACTAGTTCACTTAGTTGTGTAAGATATAATTATACAAACTGTAAGACTAATCTTTTCAGTAGTAAACAACAGGCTTTGGAGCACAAATCTAAACATAAATAACAGGGAAAGATAACTCCATACTTCAGTGTCATTTACTGACACTCTTAAGATAATGAGTGCGATGAATTCTTTTGTCAAACATTAATGGACAGTACAGAACAAACGACTTGCAAAGGACGTTCACAAGCCATGGCAATCAAGGAATAAATGCATTCATAGCCTGGTAGCTAAAGGCAGCAGGTTACCAAAATCCATTTACAACCAGTAAACACAGTTTTCATATTACAGCCATCATAATTCACTGGGTGCTATAGATAGCCACGTGTGCTGGATAAATTATTTTTATTTAGCATAAATGAAAATCATTTTTCAAATGGATGATGCAAGAATTAAAGTGTTCTCTCATGCAGACATGAAAAAAATCAATTATTGTACACAGTATTCAGCCAGCCACCTCTCATTTTATTGAAGGTGTTTTCAATTTCGCTGAATGCAATAGGTAAGTGCATCTGCATGTATGAAAAGAGGCCCATGCCCCCTCATCTCTTTGAAAGCAGTGACTGCATTGAAATGTCATGTAGCCTTTCGATCATGGATCTAAATGGAAAACAGTTATTGTTATAATGTAATTTCATGGCAAAGTATTTGTGTGTTATTGTATGTCGATTCAATGCAGGCCCGACCTCTGAATCCTTTTCTAGAAGTAATTATGCCTGGATACAGATCATCAGTATATATCAGCATCACAAATACTGAAAAATTACAACCTGTCAGGAAGGGAGGTGAAATTTGGTTTTTCAAGGCATAAAAAAGGGAGAAAGTGAATGATGGAGAGTGTATTTACAGTGAAGATAAAATAATATGTAGGAAAATGAGGATGATGTTACATGTTAGCGTAAAGACTACTGATGTTAAAATGGATTTAATAGTTTCGTTGATTTTGGAGAACAATAAACAAAAAACAAAACAAAAAAACAAAGAAAAAAAAGACAGATTGTCTAATCATACAGACATTACTGGTGATCAAAATGACAGTTTCTGGGCACTACTGCACAACATTAAGATTTTTGGAACTTGGTTTGACAAACTTTTCTTTGACTGGTGCAGCTGCAGATCATGTGAGCAGCCTTAATTATCTAATAATCCACTGTTTTCCACTGAGGTCTGCTCACAACTCACACATCCTGGGTGTAGCAGTAAAGTCCCAAGTCTGTGGAAATGTTGAATATGTACTTTTACCAAATATCCTACATATTGTGTATTGTGTATATGGAGTGCATATCAGACTTCATTTATTTTTGTCTCTTGTATGAAAATATGGTGCTCATTACTTTTACATACCTATAGGGTTATTTGAATTAAGTGGACAATAATTTATCTCATCCCTTTTTGTCAGCAGTGAATGAATATCAATAGGAATAGTTCAGCATTCAGGTATTCTTGCTCAGACATGCTGGTACATATAGATTCAACTGGTGTTTGAGCACCTGTCAATGAAAGAGTCTGAGTTTGGTGATAATCTTTTAATGTTCATTTCAACAATTCAGGAGCTTCTCTAACATTCAGTATCGACATCAATCAATAGTCAATAATAGATGAAATTTCTATTCAGTATCTGAACCCGTGTGTATCTCTGGTGGTCGCACAGATTTCCAAAGATATAAATTCTTCATGTTTCCTCAATATCAAATAGTTTTTTCTGTTTCTTACACACACGTTACATTGCATCTACCAGAGCTCAATCCAAAAATATACATTCCCATGTCCTTTTTGTAATCATATTATTATTATTTGTAATGTCTGGGTTACGAGCCACTTGGTCAGACAACCTAGAGTGTTCAAGGTTTAATACACCCATGTAACTTCTTTAAAGGTGAGGACAGTAAAACCAGCTCAACATAATTTCAGTTATTTAATGAATGACTTTGAATGCATCGTATAGTATATTATCTTTAGGGAAATTAAGACTGCACATTTTAATTACCCTGTCATTCTCATTTATTCTTATTAGGAACCAATTAATACATGTAATTGTACTTGTAAAGCTTCTCATTAATAAAAAGGCTTTTAAATGGCATCCTTTGGTGAAGTGTGTAAGAGAGTTCTTCATATCAGCTGTAATTATAGCTTTGTTTTGTCACTATATAGGATTGCTTCTAAGAGAAGTCATTTATTCTTAGGGAAACCTATAAGGCACACCAAAAAATTAGGAACAACTCCCCATTATCTAGTTCTCAGCCTGAGGAGAGTGATGCTTTTCTAGTTGTTTTTGACAAGGTCAAAAACAAAGTCATGACATTTTTATTTTTAATGTAATGACCTTCGACCTTTAATTGAGCTCAATTGTACGATAAGGGGACATTTTTTCCACTTCCCTTTATATGCAGCCACATTTCTTTTAAACAATGCAGGGATCCTAACTAATTTGTATGCTGTAGATTTAAACAATGCTGGCCAGACAAATGTGTAAAATTATTTCCCTCATATGCCCACTCACTCCCCCCACAAGCTGCATTATTAATTTGTCTATCATTACACGTCACATTATTTTTTTTCTCTTCACACAGTGAAATAAATGCAAAAATCATTTTCACTTGATTGATGATTTGTCAGCTAGATGAAATTTTGTTGATTTTCCTGCTATCCCAGGGCCATGGGTATTTCTTGCTTTCAGTTCTACCTACTCCTCTGAATTCCCTGATTAGGTGGTTAGAGACAAAACCAGCAGAGTCCTGATAACCAGGGGTAGATTCTACAGCTTTTTCACTCCTCCTTCAGGAAGTAATTTGGAACAGAGAAGAGGAGGAATGGAGCAGCAGAGAGAGAGGAACAAGGGAAAGTCAAGGCAATTTGGCACAGTGTATTTTCTACTCTATCATTAAACATGGATGTCAGTTATTTATGAAGCAGCCCTATTGCAACTCGTGTATGCCAAAACCAAAACACCACATAGTCTTTCAAAATTGTGAATTTTGAACATACACAATAAGCTCATATATTTTTCTTTACACACATTCATGAATTAACCTTTTTCCTCAGCCTGATACTGATACTGAGAACAGATTCTTTTTTCTGTGGATGTCTGAAACCAAGCTGACTCTACTAACACTGGCTCTTTACTTTGATGCTGAGTTATAATCTAAGCTCACAACCCACTGTAACTTGTTAGCTGGCAACGTAAGGGGCATGTGCAGCCTTATTAAGCCTATATTAAGCCTTATAAAAGTAGAGGTTAGTGTCTGTGTAATGTGTTCACAGCCACAGATTCTAGTTGGTTGATACAGGACTACACTGTTGTTGCTTCTGTTAAAAGGAGCAAACTAACTTCTACTACTAAATCTGGTAATAGTTGTTAAGTTTGCTTGCTGAGAGGCAGGGGGCACGCGATTGGCTGAAATTTGGTAACAACACCACTGACTGAAAACTATTAAATAAAATGAGACTTAAAATCAAGTGTTATTGTGAAAAATATCATTATGGATTCATGGTAATGAAAGAGGACATTTTGAAAAAAAAATCTATGATGAAATAGTATTTCATAGTAATGAAGTGACATTAAAATATTTCTTGAAAATATTTAACAAATTAATGCCTTATTTATTCATGTGATTGTTCATTTCATAGCATTTAATTATTAAGTAATGTTCTCTTTGAAGCTCCACATTTAACTGTTTAAAGGGGGTATATGTAAGTTTTCCCTGGTGCCAAATGTGGTTTACAATATGAGAGATTATAATTCATCCTCTGAGTAGTGCTACTACTTCATGGCAGTCTATTTGTTACAGTAAGTCGCTTTAAGAAGGTGGCAAAATGGACTGGCTGGGCTTGCAGAGACTATATGATTAGCATGCTAACTTCAGTAGAAGAAAATAAGTGACACAAAACCAAATTTAACATTGCCACTGCTTTCCACCACTGGAGACAACTCTTAGCAAGTGAAGCGATTAAGTTTGATGCTGAACTCACAACATTTCTTCTGAACTGGAAAGTAAAGAGCTGTTAATGCTAACGTTGGCTATGTAGCAATAGCAAAAACCTACATAAAGCTCCTTTAACACTGTATAACATTAATACATAAATACATACATGTCACTGGAAGCCAAGCACCATGCTCGTGGTTTAGATATATGAAAATGCTAAATCACTTAAAGTGAAGGTGAGATTCACAAATTATGAAAAGGACCACACTGCACTTCTTGAACCCCCTTAAGTTATAGTCAAAATTATTCCTTCTCAGTATAGAAAGTAAGGCCCCTTACCCTCACAAAGCCATGAATTTTATATCCTCAGTAATATGGAATCCTCGAATTACCTGAACACAGAGACCTGAGTGCAAAAAGTGAACACAAGCAAGGGACCCATAACCAAAAATGTCCTTGTGAAAGTATGTACACTAAAGGTAAGGAACACTGACAGCCATTAAGTGCAGGGAAAATACAAAACATAAAAAGTCCTGCCAACTCTTTCAAAAAAATAATGGAGCTATCAGCTGTAATGACATGGCCTCTGCAGCGGGAGACTCAGGGAATATTCAATCTGAAGGCTATAAAAGAGCATTGTCAACCCTGTTAACAGCCGACCCCTAAAAGCAATGTCTGGTTACATGTTAGGACTTAACCGGTGGAAGCACTTCCTCTGTGCACTCCATCTACCCCAAGGAGATTGAGTGTGAAGATAATGCACCAAGAAAGATGTCATAGTCACAGCTTAGGCCTCCCCTCCCATACCAATGTAGTCGTACTCTGGAGGCATCAACAAGGTGTAGGGACAAGAAAGTGATAAATCTAATACACGCTGACTGAAAGCTCACAGAGTCAGATGCTGTTATGGGAGATTTTTTTTTTCCTTTTTCTTCTTTTTTTTTAAACATTGGTTGAATAAGTGGTGTATACTCAGTCAGGCTCAAGAAGAAACAGAGTTCTTTATTCCATCTTTTCCACCTTGAAAAACTGTACTCGCCCGTCAATGATCGCAGATGTCATTAAAATTGCACCAAAGGCTCCTCGCCGTGGAGCATGTCGTGCAGCCTCACCCCGATGACCTTGTGTGACTGAAGAGAGTAAAATGTCATAAGTATGGATTGTAATATGTTTTTGACAGGGTTAATTTCATGTGGTCACACGGGAAATGGAGATGTCAGCACACTGTTGTCAAGCTATAATGTAAACAGATATTTTACATGGCTGTCAAACCGGGCCTGACGTCAGGAGACCGCGAGAGAGCAGTTGCCTCAGGATCACATCTCTGTTATTAGATTTCCAACAAATACTGAGTGTTTCATACAAAAAGAAAACCTAGAAAATAATCTTAGGACAAAATGCATTAGTCTGGAAGAATAAATACAGTCAGTTGCAGGGTTTAAATGAAGACAAAATAACGAGTCAGAAATTCTGTGAACAATACTCCTCTATTGTTTAGCGTAGACAGAGCTGTTATAGAATATTTGCTTTGTGTGGGCCCTGCATGGTGATTGTGTCCTCACATTAGCAATCAGGGCTATGTACTTTAAGGGTGACAGTAATGAATTACTTGCTCTTTATGGACAGCAGGGCACCAGGATAAGTGAGGGCTTTTCCTGTGTATTACTCTGTTTTAAGATGTGCACTTTCACATCACTGTGACACCAACAATCTCCTGCTGATTAACAACAGCCGTCAGTTACAACTAACACTTGTAACTGAAGATAATTATTAGTTGAATGTTTTTTTGTTAAAACACTTGATGGATTTTTGTTGTGACATCTTAGCAGGTCTGAGACAACTGCTTGAAATCTCAGTTGACAAATCCTTTGAAAAATTGGTGCACAATTTATCCATTCTGTTTAGAAACAGCCCTCTTTAATGTTGAATAAATTGTTAGAATGCTTAGAGTATTAAATGTTATGGTATAGATACAAAAACAGTTATCACATTATTGGCATTTAATGATATTTAAAGCAGTTTTAACTTATTTTTTGCCATGTAAGGGCACTGGGTCAGGCTGTGAAAACACTGGTTATCACCTTATAAAGTTGTTACAGCTAATGTCTTAGCAAACAAGCGCCTATTTACAGACATGAAGACATGGAGCAACACTAGCCTTCATTTGAAGTCATGTTACTGACATCTTGATGAATCCAAGTCCAATGTTTACTCTCCTTTTACCTCCTTTTCCTATATTTCCCTCTCCATCAACTCTGGCTCTTTAGCTGTAATAGCATTATTTATATTACCTAGCTAGATGCTAACTTTGTCTGTCCGCTGCTGGGCAGGTAACATAAAGTCTGAAAACAGCTGCCTGCTGCT
Organism: Lates japonicus; assembly: GCA_033238685.1. Taxonomy (NCBI): domain Eukaryota; kingdom Metazoa; phylum Chordata; class Actinopteri; family Centropomidae; genus Lates; species Lates japonicus. The sequence goes on from BRZM01000007.1 coordinate 5,972,961, forward strand.
GCTGGTTTTGGTGAGAGCACCGAGAGTTAACCAAAACAGTAAAGTTGCGGGCCCGAAAACCAAAACAATGACCTGAAAGGTGTTAAAATGCTCAATAAAACTAATAGGAATTGAAGAGTTGTATAATTCTTTTTGGGTTCAACACTTGAGATAATCATTTTCCATACTGCTCCAACATCAGCTAAAAAATTTGTCTTCGTTTTTCCTTTGCAGTAACACTCTATGTGAAAAATATGAAGTACAGCAGATATCATCTCAACAGCCCTGAACAAGTGGAAGCTATAAAGCTTTTATACTCAATGGTAACTATAACAACACCCTCAGCACTTTCACCTCCTCTGGAACTACACTTGAGAGCCACTTTGAGTACACACCCCACTGAGCTGGTTCCAATCTTGGAGTCAAAGGGGAATATGCAGCTTCCTGCAAGATACACATTGGAGGTCATGAATATGGAAATCAAGGCCACCTTCAAGTTTTAATATGTGGACCCAGGGATAAACTTGGATAATTTTGCATTCTTTTTTATGGACCCAAAACTCTGCAACATCTGATATTTCCAGATGTTGTTTCCAATTGCTAAACTGAAATATGCATGCTGATAAATACTGTGGACGGGTAATAGGATGAATATTTTAAGTAAAACAAAAATAATAAACAAAACTGCACTCCCAATTTTTTATTGCATTGTGACGGACAATAAAGTTTCCTGAATGTGAATCTACACAGCGCTGTCACACACAGAGGCTGGTTGAATTTTAATACATCAACAAAAGAAGCAGCACTATCAAGGCTCACGAAGGGAGCCGAGACATGATTTTAATGTGCCGGATTTAACATTCAGTGCATCCATAGCACACGGATATGACTCGGATCACTGAGGTGTGCTGCCATGTGTCCTCTAAGCCGGTGGTGTCCAGTGCTGTGCCCTGGAAGATATGTGGGTTTAAAATTCTAGCCAAATTCAACACCAGCTGATTTGTTCCTCTCTGTCTGGTTGAAGACATGCCAATTATTAAAATTAGTGGGTGAGGTTTGATTGGATTGAAAACCAGCACACTCCACCGCTGGCAGGGAGCATTTTTGTGAATGGTGTCCTACAGAGCCAGATTGCACAGCAGACACCCTCCTATCAGCCAAACAGGGAGTCCAGGAATGTTGTAACATTATACTCCATCATGTCCATCATTTTTAAGCACAGTGAACAGATGCAACACACATTTCAGAAATTTCAGTCTGTTTTAGACATGCATTGTGCATATATAAATGTTACAGTTTTGATCCAGTTAAAGTCCAGAGTGAATGTTTCAAATTGAATCTCCTTGCACTTTCATTTTAAACACAACTGAACTAAAAAGATACTGTGCAATAACACCAGACAGGGACGTGCTAAAACTGTACAGAAATCATTCCATGTGATCTGCAGGCTGAATAATTTAGTGTTTTTTGGACTGAAGACCTTTTTCCCTCAAAAATTGTCTGAGCCTCTGATGTAATAGCATTTAAGGACTGACAGAATATGATGGATGCTATCTCTAATTGAGACTTTATCTGTTTCCTCGCCGGCTCAACAAAATGACCCAGAAATGACAACTGCTTTCGCTTCAATCGGCCTGCTTGAATCCCAGAAAACGTCCTTAAAAAAAAACAAAAAACATTTCTTTAAAAATGACTTCAGTTGAGTTTCCTTCCTCCACTACTTTTCAGAAAGTTCCCTCTGTGATACCTGTGCCCTGTGATAAAATGTTGTGTTTAACTTGAAAATGAAAATGCTAATTATCACCCTCACTGTTTTTTCCACATCTTGATTTTTTTAAAAAGTTAAATTGACACTTATATTGTGAAAGTTCACAAAGAATGTATTTGGCAAATGTAACTCGTACCTGTCCCATAAAGTAAGCAGCTTTCCTGCTGAGCAGCAGATGGTTTATCCCTATAGTTTTGGTCACGTTATTAAATTTGCTAATAGAAAACACATAACACATAACACCTAAATAACCAGGCACCACGGTGGGAGTGTGATCTCAGGGTTTCTGCCACAGTGTGTGACTTAAATCATTTTAAACTCAAGTTGAAACAGTTTTTAAAGAGTGGCCAGTCATGTAGTCATGAATGATTTGGTTCCATTGCCTTCTATTTTCCTATTTGTTTGTATGTTGTGTTTGTATTGTCTGACTGAGTTTTGTGTATTTGTATAAAGGCCCACCTATAGGGGTGGGCGTCGCTAACTAGCTAAGGCTATAATTGCTGTGCTATTTGCCACTGGTCCATGCTTTACAGTCAGTGGTGTAGCACAAAAGTCTGGGCCCCGACCATATGCTGCCCCATATGCCCCTTCCCCTTTTAACACATCCATTGTCATGCCTGTACAAATAAGGGAATCAGCAACTAAACACATGCATCTGTAGTGATTAGGAGGGTTTATAAGGTATTTAAGAAAGTCTGCCTGATCTGAAATCTCAGCACATTTCAGCCCTCTTCTCTCAACATGCTGTGATTACTGTGTGAAGCTTTCACTGTGACGATTTAGAGCATTATTGCCAGTTTTTACGGTTTCATTAAACTGTGGACATAAGACAAAGGTGGAAAATGATCTTATGCTGGCCTTTCTCTGAACTGCACTAGAACTGGACTTTTTTCAGAATAAAGGTGAATTAGTGACGGCCAGAATACAGAAGCACAATAAAACTTAAAGGCACAAGCCAAATATGTACAGAAAACATATTCCAAATATTAAAACTGAAAACACAGGATTAGAACCTGCTGTGTCTCGCAAATTGACTGTGATGTTAAATAATACATTACATCGATATAAGAAGATGGTGATGATGAACCTGCAGCTGATCAGAAGCTGCATACCAATATTAAACCACTGTGAAACACTGCTAAAGGAGAGACTTTTGTATACAGCAGCTTTATATCTACTCTCTCATTCTATCATACCTGATTTGAATTCTTTTGGAATAACACGATTGGTTCAAAGAAGTCCTCAGCATCAGCCAATTACTGCACCGATTTTGATGATCAGCAGATAAAAATAAGCTTTTAGTTCCAGGCTTTTAAAGCTTTTAAGGCTTTTTCCACTATTCTACTAACCCTGACCCTTACTTCTACACCTCTGTATACAGTATATAATTGACTCCTTTCATTTTGCAAGATTTGAACAATCATGTGGTGTAGTTTTAGTTCATTAGTATACAGGCTTGACAAACGAAACATCTGAAAATTTGAACCATGAATCTTCCTGTATGGTTATAATTTTGTACTGGATGCTGAATGTCTTCTTCATCCAATGTTTTTATGCTTCCCTATCTACCTATTATATTGAAGCATTGGTATTCTTTCATTCAGTGTAATACTACAGACCATGCAGTATACACTATTGTGTACATGATAAAAGGTTAAGACATGCGTCATGTAGGCACTAAGTAATGTTCACAGTCAAAAGAAGAGTACTGGTTTTCCAGTAATGAGTCACACAGGCTGTTTACAGGATGTTATTGACACACAAAAATTAAATGAATTACGGTCGTACCTAACTGTGTTAATATTTTACACACTCCAAAGACACGTGCACCTGGTTTAGTGAACTGTATTGTTGTTCTCTGGAATACACACACGATTTCAAGTCTTGTCTTAGTGAGAGATAGCTTGTTAAGATATTTAAATGGCTTGCTTGTACAAAGGCGCTTTTAGGCATCCCCATACAATGAGCACACAATGCTTAGATAGAAAAAGCTTTTGTTGGAACATTTAATAAACACTTTATATTTCTAGCTGCAAGAGATCATTTTAACTGGTGCTGATATGAAAATCTTGTCTTATTAATTGTGGCTTTTCATTTTGGTCTGGGTCATTTGAATTCACAGGGTATTGTTGCTGTGATGCTAAGAGTCAAAGATAATGAAAAACTTGATGCGTAGCTCTGCCCAGATCCTTGGAGTTATGATTTCAATTGCTATGCACAACTTGATTTTCAAGGTCTGGAGTCTTTCTTGAATGAATGCTTGGAATCTGGCTCTAGGGGTTAACAAGGAGGCTCCATACACTGTTTAACAATTCAGCCCATGCTCACCCCACGTGACGGTGCATGCAATAGGGCCTGCACTTGTTTATATCTCTGGATAAAGCATCCCACTGGCCGCAAATTAAGCATTCAGGCTTGGCAGCCTTGTTGTGCTCCAGTATGACGTGTTTAGAGTACCAAATCTGACTCTGTGCACTAGGTACACCACAATCTTGTTTGGGAGCTTCATAAGTTCTGAAGATGTCATATCCTTTGAAATGATCTCGAATACACAGGATTCACACTTGATATAGAGATAAACTCATCCTTTTCTTTAAATAGAAATACTTTTGTGGGGTTTGTTGGTTGCGAGCCATAACAAATTAGAGGTTTGTCACACAACAAGATAAGAGTTGGTAAATATAGAGAAAAATATTGATTCTTCTAGATTATAAATAGCATAAATGTCAAGTTAAGGATGAAGGAGAAAAAATCGCTTTATGTGTGTGGTCCAATGCTGAAACCCCCAATCGGAAGATAAAATTTTTTAAAGTAACCCAAAACACTGAGTCAGTTATCAACGCTGGTCTGTCCAAATTAACTAATGACGAATATAAATTCACAAAATAACCGTTCATTCATACTCAGTCTGAGAATTCAGCTCGCTAGGACAGAAATGTCAGCAGGGGGATGCAGATCAATGAAATGAAGAGATCCTCTCAAATACATTTCTGTGATATTTTCCTCAGTCATTCTCAAAACTAGCCCAGATGGAATCATTTGCCATCAGTCAAGAGCAAAATTGAACAGCTTTGAGTCATTTTAAAATTCACCATATGAGCCAATTTATTCCAACCTAGCATCCTCTATCATCTGTTCTGATGAAAAACTACATATAATAATGATTTTCTTATATATGATGTTTTATAAATAATAAATAAATAAATAAAAAGATATGGCATTCATAGGTCTATGATCCTGGAATGTGAAAAGCATTTTCTGCATATTCACATCTGCATCAACCCCAGCACCAGACATTCACTGTGCTTTGAATTCAGTCTGGATGCATCAGTTCAACACATCCTTGGATTAGACACTAAAGTCCCCGACATATGTCACAGAGACATTAGAAAGTGTTCTTATTAGAGCAATTAATAGATCTTATCTCATACTGATGACAGGGGAAAAGCCAGATCACTCACTCTGGAGACAATTCCTCTGACAACATATTACATGCATAATTAAGCACAAGATCTCAGTTAAGTATGAAAGGTGAGTCTCTGAGGATGATACATACAAGAGGAGACATGTGTCCATATATCGCATTTTTAGCATTTACTGTGGCTCTCTCTCCTATGCCCTGCATTTGGCACTGCAGGGCAATGTGGATGGAGAGACAAACCATAGTTTGATTATGACTCCTCTCTTCAATTAAACTCCCTACATTTTGCACAGATCAATACAGAGGAGTCTATAAAAATGTCAATACCTGAAGCATAGACTGTAGCTCCAGACAAGCTGGAGATAATGCAGCATCCCCCATGTGTGTTTGGCTAACAAGTTTCCCTCTTTGAACTCAATGCAGGCTTCCTTTGTGAAATACCAAAGCATTGATTAATCCATCTGTACTGATCTGAATTTTCTCTGAGTTGTGTTGCATCCCTTTGAAATATTCAAAGCAGAGCTCTTGGAATAACCATTATATGGACCTCTGCTCTCCTAGGGGCAAGCAATGAAAGTGGCTGCATACAAATTAAGTATCAGCAAAGCAAAGGGAGCACAGAGTGATTGAAACCACACTTGCATAATCATTCTTTTAGATAAAAAAGCAAGTCATTCATTGTAGAGAGGATGTAGACAGAACTGATCGCTAAATTTAGAGTTGCACAGGTATATTTGAAATATGTGTAATATATATAGTCATGGAAAGGTTAAATCTGTGAAAACAATGTATCACAGAATTTGAGGATCTATTAAAAGTTCCTACATGGGTTGACAAAATTCTCCTTCATGTTGTTACATAAACCATTTAGAAAAACATTGGACTAGTTCAAAAATTCATTGTCACAAAGCTGAAAACAGGGTTAGTTTTCTTAGCTCATGAAAGAAAGTCGTCAACATGAAAAGTTGATAATTTGGAGACGTGGTTTTCACAGGACAGTGACAACACTGCATGTACATTTATCTTGTGCCCCCTAAAGGGATTACTGATTCAACCTGAATTCAAGAAAGATTTGTAAACTTAGCCTGTGGGTGCACTTTGCAGTTGAAATTTAGCTACTAAAATGTGGAAATAGGATTCAAAGAGAAGCCAGAGTTAAGTTAGTTGTAATTCGTAAGGTTTCAGACCTGATTTGGTGACATCTTTGACAAATGTACTAACAGAAAGTGTGGTATGACAGCAAAAATGACTACCTTGTGGAATGCAACAGAAAAGAAACTGGTGTATGCGTTTACAGTGCAGCCAAACAAACACTATGGGGGACCCTGCTACTGCCTATGAACAGTACAAATTCAGGGGCAGCATTGGTTGCAGTATGAAATGCTAATGAGCAGACTCATTCAAAGCCATGTACACAAGAGAAAGGATGAAAAAAAGAAGCATTCAGGTGCAGGTCTTTTAAGAGCTTGTGGACTGAGAGACCAGTGCTAAAAATAAGGCTGTACAGTATCCACTGCAGTAAATGTTTATCAAGGAACATAAACTACATTTTTTAAACAGAAAATCTGAAATGTGGCGCTGCACCATAGAGAATTAAACATTATATTAAAGACATTTCATTCAGTTCCGTTTTTGTGATTTGAGAACAGGGTTGTTAAATATTAGCTGCACTATAATCAAACAGAAATTAAATCAATACTTCTATTTAGTGCAGCAGTTTTCACCGCAGTATTAGATACTGATGCAAGGAACCGAGAGTTTTATAGTGTAATTTATTTAATAGTGTAATTTTCATTTCGACTGACCCCCCATAAACATAATCTAAACAATAAAATTTGACAATTCCCCCAAAATCTGTTTCTTTTCTCTCCCCTAAATAGCATATTAAAGTAGAGCTATTCAAAAGCTGTACTCCACCACAATGCCTCAATTTGTCCTCATTATATTGTAGTCATTACTCTCAGCTGACAGTGGGACATCTTATATGAGAAATGGGAGCATATTTTACTTTTACGCGGGTGGAATTTTCCTCTTTGATTTTCCTGAGCAAAAAAATGATACATCTTTTTTTACGCTCTTCATCTGAAAGATGAAAGGCACTTTATAACTCAAAATTTGACTTGAATTGACATGTCTGTCCATTGTTATTGTCTGCAGATACACAGAAATAACCTGAAGTTTACAAATGTGGATGTAACACATTAAATAGTGGGATTTGTGAGCAGTAGAGAGTATTGGCAAGTTGTGTTATGGACATAAGGCTGCCTATTGAATCTAAAAATAGTGAAGACATGCATTTGAAGGTCCTGGAATAAGAACACATGAAAGCACAGGAGGCAATGCTGTGTCTGAAATCACCCCTTTTTGCTACTTGTGCTACATTTTTGTAATTATATTCATTAATTATTGTCAGAAGTTTGGGTTACAATCTGTGCAATGGAGTAAAAAAGAAAAAAAGTAATGGAAAATATAGTGTCCATGGCATATATACTTCTATTGTAAAATCCAACTCTCCTCCTCTGTCTCTGAGATGACAGATGTGTATACAGCTAGGTGTACACCACAGACACAACACGTTAGCAGTAATACATTATGATAATAATTAATACAGTGGGTGTCTGAAATCTCAACTTCTGCTAAATATACCCTATTGAGAATTTACTTCTGCTGACATCTGGACTGCTAACTACAGAGACTCTCTCCTGATGACAGTGCGGGAAGCAATGTAACATAGGAGACAATGTGACAAGGCTTTTGTAACAGATTGGAGGCAGAAATATATGTGATATTATTGATGGTGACATGGATGCTTTTATTTTCTAATTTTACTGTATGGTCTTTTAAACAAAGTCACTGTTACTGTGTTGGACAATGAATTGAGCAGTGGTGTTTAAGTATACAAGCATATTGATTCGGATCATGAACCTGAAAAAAGATGAGGAAGCAACAATATGAATTGGAACTTAGCATAAAATGGTTAAAAATGCTAAGAAATATGGATAAACATGGAAGTACAGTAATGTTGAAAAGCCTTTTCTTCTTAGCTCCATAGACTGTGCATTGTTAAAGGCTAATGAAGCAAAGCCTGCAAGTTAGTCCATAAAAACAGCTAGAGATCTCAGCTGCATTGTCACATGAGCAACACTACTTGCTGCAAAATATATCTAACGCACCCTTTGGAATAGGCGGGCTATTTAGGCTTGCAATGCCCCTGCCCACTCTTTTGGTCTGGGCCTAGTTCTACTGCTCATGTAGCATTTTAAAAAGAAGTTCACCTGTGTGCTGCAATCACTTAAGGAATGTCTCTGAGGATAAAATGGAGTTTTCTTTCTTTTTGTTGGCAACTTGGCAACCTGGGACCTGGTGACTCCTCCCAATGGATTTACTTTTTGCTGAGAAGTCGAGGATCACTGCTTCAGTTTAACAAGCTAAGTACCTACCTGTTGTGCAGTTGAGCATGCACATGTTCATGTCTTGGTTCTGCTTAGTCGTTGTGTCTTTATGTGCTGACTTTAAGCTGTGAGGTTGGTGTTGCTGTTTTATTTCCTGCAAATCTGCTTGCAGGCAAAATCATGTGTGTCTGCTTACTTCTGCTCTTATGCTAGCATGCAATGGTATTGTTTTTGAATCACTTCATTGCTAAATGTGCTTCCTTTCCTTTTGGTTGTTGTTTGGCATGTGTATTATGATGCTTTCATGCTGCTGTTGTGTTGTGCTATTGTTGTAGCAGTGGAAATGAATACTAATGTTTGAGCATTATGAGTGTTTTGGGCTGAATTAGTTTAGCAACATATTTTCCCCTTGGTTGTAGCTGTTGCTTTATTGGGTTCCTTCCTATTGAGACTGCCAGGTCTCTAGTAATATTGTATGTTGTCTATAGGGATGTAATCACTGTAGTCTTGCACACATCTGTTTCACACTACTGTTATCTCTGCAGTATTGTTTTCATGGCAAACAGCATGGCTACATAGGTTTGACATTTACAAGGGATTTTTTCACGTTATCTTTTACAATACAAATGATAAATTCAATGCTTTTGAGTAATATCTGACTCTCATAGTGACTTGTAGTAACCAATTTTGCTTTCTCATCTCTCCTCCAACCTCTGCTTGGCACAGCTGGTGCTTTGTTTTTTTCGTGAGATCACAGAATGGCCTCCACTTTTTCTTTATTTTATTGTGCAAATCCACAGCTAATTTAAGGACTAGAATCCAAACAGCTTCATTTACGGATGCAAATCCAAGAATTGTGGCACCACATTAGACGTATCTTTGTAGCATCTGATTACAAATATAATGTATGGGACACTGTAGAATTTGCAGATAGTACAAAAGAGGTAAGTTCCTCTACCAGTGCATAGAAATGCCTTTTGGATGATCATTTATTCAGACACTGTTCTATAGGTTTTAATATTGCTGTCATGTAGGACTCAGACGTTAAAAGATCTTAAGCCATCTGGCAATGTATTTGCATTACAAAGTGTCATTCTAGATGGTATTCAAGTGGTATGGTGATTACTGGCAGTGTGGCAGGTTTAGCATCTGCAAGCATGGATTGCATTCAGTAACACTGAGCTAATAGCTAACTTGTTTGATAAAATTTAATCTAAACCTAAATTCTAACATCTTTCACTGCGTTTTTTGTTGCTGGATCAGCTAGAAACATATGATCATGGTGTACTTGCAGGATGTCGTATTTCCCAGCCATGGTATGAAATTCTCCCCATGCTTAAGGTCTTTAGTCATCTCAAACATCGTGCAGTCTGAAGCCAGGCTAAATAACTCACTTCTCTGATAAAACAAGACGTAGGAGAGTACGTTCAGCTCTCAAGTGAAGCATAAAGACAATAAGAAAACCATTACTTCTTTCCTCTCATTATAAGATCTTCTCCTGCAGAGGAATGTGGTGGATGACGGCCCGCAGCCCTGGGACTCCATTTCAGAGATACAAGTCAAAGTAAAATATTTAATTGAACACACCCTCCTGCTTCACTGATCACTGCAACAAATCAAATTTAACTTATCCCGATCGTGCTTCTCTTGCCACACAGAACAATCTGACACCTCGTGAGACCAGGGATTTAAAAGCTGTCTCTTTTAGAATGACAGTAGAATGCCCTTTATTGTCATTATACTAAAAGTACAACGAGATTGGAGAGCTTCTCCTTTACAGTGCAAACATGAGAATATACAGAAACAAGAAAAAATATATAGAATAGATATATATATATATATATAAAAAAGTGCAACTCTATATACAATGAGAGGTATAGGTGTGAATGTGAATGTATTGCACAGGTGTGTTGTATTGCACAGGACGGTTGTATATAAATAGTTAAATAAGAGCCGTGAGCTGCCGCGTCCGTGCGTGCCGCCATCTTGGTAATGTACTCATTCAGACTTTTATGTGTGGTTATGAGGGAATTGGGAAGAGCTGTCTCGCGACAAACAGACATTTCAACCATTGTATGTCCTAACAATGCTACTGTTCTTGACCTCTGCAAATAAATTTTCATGATGCAGGATGATAATGACAGAATGTGATGCTGTATTTCAGAACATGCGAAAAACATCTAAAATATCTTCTTCTCAAGATGACATTCGAATGACTTTTCCTACACTACCCTCAAGTATTGTTCTGAAATGTGAAATGATGATTGCATTTTACATGGCTATAATTATACCAGACAATATATATGGACACCTATATCGCAGGTGTTTGACGCACATTGTCTTTGTTGACGTAAGTGTCTCTAGTGGGGCAAATTTTAGATACTGTATTTTTGATATGCCCTTTACATTTCCAAACATACAGCAGTATCTTAAAATCTGTGTCAATGGTTTATAATCAGTCTAAGGAGGCATACAATTAAGATTCTACACTTTATATATCTGTTACCCAATTTGGCCAAGAGCTTTCAAACTTCAAAGCCCTACTCAGTTACCAGTCTCTGCCTTTGTAAGGGAGAACACCACCAACAACCTAAAATAAGAAGATAAACAGCCTCTGATTGAAAACCACACACATTTAATCTGGTTAATGATTACGCTGTATGTAAGTAAATGAACAAATTATATTTAAAACTGCATTACATGTGGCATTTAGTTGGGAAGTGTTTATTGTATAAACAGGATAATACAGTATAATCCTTTACATAGGCCTAATGCAGTGAACTGCAACTGAAGGGAACTATTGTTTCACATAATGAAGTGGTAGAGTATTAAAAGGAATAGTTTAACCCTCTTTATATGTGAATTAATTCAGTATTGTGTATTTATTGTGTTTAATGCATAAGTTCAAACTTAAATTGGAGGCAGATGTCTCATTTTGAGTTTGTCGGAAAGGTCACCTCACCTCACCTCACATCTAAAAGGCTGTGGGTTTGAATGTGTCGGCCGGTGGGGCGTTTGTGTGGAGTTTGCATATTCTACCAGGGCACTCTGGGTACTCTGGCTTCCTACCTCAGTCCAAAGACATGCAGGTCATAAGTCAATTCTTTGACTCTAAATTGCCCATAGTGCAATGTGAGCATGCGTGGTTGTTTGTCTCTTTATGTCAGCCTTGTGACTGACTGGTTACCTGTCCAGGGTGTACCCCACCCCTCGCCCTAATGTCACTTGGGATCCCCCTCCCAACTACTTAATTTAAATTGTTATGGAAATTCTTCATACAGCACTTGTATTTGACTTGTCTGAAAATGTCAGCAAAACCTTTCAATTAAATTAAGGAGGAAAAAAATAATAGAAGATGTTTTTAAGATGTATGTATAATGAGATTCTGCTAAAAGAACTATATTTAGTCGGTTTATTTTTCAGTGATCAGAGATGATCTTATGACTCTTGATGTCAGTGTTTATGTCATGACACATTTATTATATAATTTAAAATTCTTCAAATATAAGTTTCTATCAGAAGTCATAGGGGAGTGAGGTACATGATAATGTTGCCCTGAATAGTAAAACAGTTTTCAAACCCCTGAAACTACTGTATGTAAAACCTGGAGTACATCTTATGATTAAGTTCGCCAAATTTCTATGAATAAGCTGTGGGGGAAAAAAGTTACTCATGCTACACCCTCAGATTTCCCCATCTCTCTACCGGGGAATCTGCTGCCCTTAGGCAATTAGAGTGGCTGTCAATGTAACAAACGGAACAGCTGATACCGTTTATTTGGAGAGACCTAAAAAAAGGGAGAGAAAGAATTGCAACAGAGAGGGATACAGAACCTCCCCAACTTGCCATCACGCATACTGATCTTTTATTTACTGCCAATAAAGCCTTAATTATTTGTCAAACTTTTGGCTACCTGACAGAAGCATAACACATTGGTTGGTTACTGGCATTAAAGCAACACTGTTGGCCAGCAAATCTTTTGTAAATGCACAAAAAGCATAATTAAAATATTGCTTTTACTTGACTGTTTTGATATATTTTGTTAACTTTCCTATAAACTGTAAACTCTAATGCCTCATTTACCAGACTTGGGGTAAATTAGACATTGCATTTTGATGCAAGGATCCACATGGAAGCTCCTGCATTCATTCCTGAATTTCTGACCTTCTATAAAAATATGAAATCTCCTAGGTCCTCTCACCAGGGTCTGGTTGTCCTGAGGACAAGGTTATAATTCAAAGGGGACTGCGCGTTTGCCATCTGTGCTCAAAAATGTTGGAACAGCCTCTCCCTTGATATTAGACTGATTAAACAAGCACTGCCATTTTTATTCCATTCCTTTAACTGGCTGATGATGTATGAACTCTGTTCTTGACTTCACAAGCATCCTCTACTGCTTTCAGCGAAGCCCTTTGCAACCTTACCTCAGACTCAGACTTACTTATGTAAAAGTGAGGCTCCATAAAGATTATTATTTGTTAGAGGTGGACACAATTGTATATTGCAAAGCTTAATGTAGATTACATAGGTCTGAAAAAAGGGAAATCATTTCCTTCCTTTCAGACTGGGCATTAGTTTAATCTCCAGGCTAGCTCCTTATTGCCTCTACACAGCCAGAAACCCAGAGTCACTGCGGCCTTCTTATTAGTTATACCAACTGAAGATCAGATCTGTAAATGGTAAACTACCTTGAGGTGTCATGGCCGCACAGCTCTGTGTCAATAATCAGGATGTGCCTCAGTTTTGTATAAATACACATTAGATTGGAGCCACAGCCACCCACATAGAAAGTAAATAGCTGAATGATGTTCTTGAAGTCGGTCAAGGTGGATAGCAACACACGTGTGAATGAACTGAAAAAACTGGCTCCAACCAAAGATTTCATTGTCCCACCTACTGTATGTGTAGAAAACACTGAAACACTTTTGTCAAACATGGTCTGATTTTCAAGGTCCTGACCAGAGGCCCTTTTGTCGTTCGCTAACTTGCTGTGACTCTGGTTACCTCAATACTGTTAGTTAAATAAAAATACAGTATTTTACGCTTTCTTTGCCAGCAAAGATAGTATTCGTCCTTCCAAATTTACTTCAAAGGGTGAAAATAACGTGGAAATGATGCCACGTGTCTGGCAGAGTTGACAGGCTTTCCTGCTACTGCCAAAGATTCAGCAGCATTTGATTTGCCTGGTGGCTAGTGTTAATTTGCCACCCCATACACTAACATGAAATTTTGCTCTTCAAGTCAGGCAAAGCGACTAATTGCAAAGGACTTACTCTTTATTTTGCAATCAGCAACCAGGGCCAGCCTCATTTGTGTTGATTGATAGACAAGCGCGCTCATGAAAAATGTCAGAATGAAATAGAACTGAGGAAGACAAATGTCATTTAAAGACATGTTACTGTAAAATACAAGAATCAAGAAATTATATTGTTGAGAATTAGTTGCATATTAACTATTTATACATATGGGAAATTATAATCATAATGGTTATGTATAAAACTATATTTCTCATTTGATTGCATTTTGTACTCTGTACCACAATATATCATAAGTTCTGAAATTTGACATTAAATATGTTTGACTCCCATTAGTGATTTTTCAAAGAGCAGAGCTACCCTGTCAGCTTGGAATCATTTCAAACAATAGAAATTTTAGCTTACCTACCCCTGTGCAACTATTACTGCGGCATGGATTTTAGATTTTTTTTTTATTTTTTTTTTTTTAGACAAAAAATTTAAGAAAAGTTTAGTAAAATTTGTTCTAATTAGTAATTTCATCCTATAGTAAAGGCAGGAAGGTTAAGAAAAGTAGAAGTAAATGGCCAATCAAGACAGAATCACCGATACAGGCTATTAACAGATATGGCCATTGTACTATAACCCATCCATTAAGACTCAAGAGAGCTGGAGCTACAATACATAACCTCCAATTTATTTCTCACAGTCTTTGCTGTAATACCAACATAATACAAGGCCATCACCTTGAGTCAGGCCAGTGGTGTAGGGCCCCTGCGGTAGCACCCTTCACCCTTTGAATTACTGCTCCTAAAGTTTCTATCCTCCTTATATGCTCAGGTTTTTGCAGTTTCCCTTGGTCTCCTTAGAGATTCAGGCCTGGGATTAGAAACCACTGAAAACCTTTTCTTTTTTTTTTTTGAGAGAGAGAATTTTTTTTGTTGTTTCTCACGAAAGTAGAATAAATGCATATGCCAGTTGTTTTATTTTGGACAGATGTCACAAAATGTGTTCAACAATAACAACTTAGGCTTTATCTTTAGATTAGGATTCATTGTTTTGTTCAGTCCTTTGTTTTGGAATTTCGTCTTATCGCAAACAAATCCGGACAAGCAGTCTCTTTGGTGCATCTTAATTGGACTCATGGATTTACTGTGGATTTTGCATTACGGCCTCAGCAGAACAGACCTTAGGCTCAGTATCGACACAAGCAGCTGAACTAACTCTCAGTCCTGAATTTAAAGCAAAAACCATTACAGTGTATGCAGGAAAAAAGATGAGGCCAGCACCTGCAGTGTAGGCACTGTCTAGGTGTACAGTACGCCTGACGCTTCATTGACTTAAGCTGTGAACAAGACTGACACACTAACTAAAAAGTTACAAGATTCTGAATAAATCTCATGCAAGTAATGCAGCCTATATTTGCCTCAGTGAAATATGAGTCTTTTAAGAGCTTAGCTACATGTTGGATGAGAGGAACAAGTGTTTTATACATCCTCCTCCACCTCACTGTATTTTCCATTTTCTTCCACCTTAGGCATCTCTCTATACATTTTTCCCCTTTTCTCCCTTTTATAATGCACTGCTCTTTTACTCTCAATTTAAAGCTGAATAATGCTGTCACATAACAGCTCATGTCCTCAACACCAAGTGGTTTGCCCCCCAGTATTGGTTATAGGTGGGATCCATCTTAAAGAATACAACATACATACAGGTGATAAAAGAAAAACATGAATAAATAAGCAGAGAAACATAATGAGTGTAGCTGGTTCAGGGCAAGAGGGGTCACTGTGTAATTTTATGAATATGAAAATCGTACATGAGCCCGCCCCCTGTCACGAATAGTAAAGGGATAACTGCCGTTAAGATTCATACACTATTATTATCCATCAGAGAAACTGCTCATTATCATTCCAGTTATATGACATTCATTTGTTGACTGTCAGATAATGAATAGTGTTTACCATCCTTGGCTAGCTGAGATAACTGCTTTTTGTTGCCACTCCTGTCAGTCTTGTAGCAGTCAGCTCAACAAATGCAGATCTTCTTTGTCTACAATTCCTCTTGATTAAAGGGGAGATGTATATGCATCATATGTGCACAAATCCTGCACAAGCCACTGATCCTCATTATTATTATTAACCACCTTCAGAGAAACAATAATCCTACAGATAAAAAGTGGCTATCAAGCATTTTGTTTTGCACTTTTGGTACTTTTGCAAACCTCTTTCATTTCATTTAACCTCTAGTTTTTGTTTATTTGCACATTCTAGTTTAAATAAGTAAAATCTTCCTTATCCTCCCTAGAAGGAATAGCTTTTATCTCTAGCTACAGTCCCTCTGCCCAATGTCTTCAAGATGTTTTTAATAAAGATCAGCAGTGCGGAGCAATGTGGAGAAACAACATCCCTGCTGTACTGCAGAGAGTCAGGACAGAAAGTCTTCACCCACTCCCATCAGCGGGGCAGTGGAGCAGACCTGCAGGGCACGGGAAAGGAAAAAAAATGGCCTGAGCTGGCCTCAGTAATACTAAATTAGTGATCAAAATAGAAGAATATTCAACACAGAGTATGTGAGCATGAAAGTCTCCCTTTTTCTTTCCCAGCACAGTATGTGCAGCAGGCAGAAACAAACCTATAGGTCTGTTTGATGTTTGGTATTTCTGTGTGGAACATGTTTCCTCCACAGTCACCATTTATTCTTTGCCACATTCATTTGTTTGTTTTCTGAACTCACTTTGTCATGGATTGTAAAGGGGCCTGTTTGATGTCGATGATTACAAACTCCATCCATCCATTTACTGCAAATGATTTTTAATTAAATATCAAATATTATGACCTATTTTAAGTTTAGGTAACTTCTCCTATTACTGTCTGCTCTCTAAAACCACAGAATTATTTATAAAAATACTAAAAAACCTTAAATTAAAGCTGACAGTTGGCCCTTTAACCTCGTAGCCAATGTTCCATTTCAAATCTTGTGCTGGAATACAGAACCAACAAATACTACAAACACAAACAATACATGCCACTGAAAAAATTACATTCTGCCTACGCTGTACATGCATGTGTTTTACATTCAGGTCTGGGCTGGGATTCCCATAGTTTGCTTGCTCACGAGAAAGATAATATTGTATGTGCTGGCAGTAGAGAGAGAAGGCGCTTATTATTTTCTTATATGGTTCCTCATGCAGCTTGTCTCCTCCTTGCTGTGAGTGGCTGGCTGTACATTGTATAGGATCCTCTCAAAGTTTTATCATTTTATACATTTAGAGCGCAGGTGTCCTCTCTATCTTAATTTATATTACTGTTCACTGCTTTAAAAATGGTGGGAACTTGTCAAAAGAGAAAAGTGTGTATACTGCTACTCGGTTCTTGGAGTGCCTTCAAAAACTGCATTGATTTTTATCATTCAGAAATACTAGACAGATCATTAGTGTAAACAAAGTGTAAGTACAAATATTGAGTTGTGTTCAGACTGCATTCGGGCAGGGTCATATAGATCCTTTCGCAACAGGGTGAGGAGGGAGCCGGGGGTGGGAGTGGAGGTGTGTGTAACGGGTGCCATTTGGCTCTACAGTTATTTTTGTTTAGCAGGTGAAAGCTTATGATGCTCTGAAAAGTTGAGAAAGTTGAGAGCAAGCACAGCACAGGTTTCTTCCACTTGCTCTCACCCACTTGCAAATGCCATGCTGTTGACACCGCAGCTTTCAAAAAAGGGGGAAAAATCACCTCAGTGCTGAAAACAATGAGCTTCAAAAGGCCAACAAACTGCCAACTGATGACAAGCCCTATATGTCCTGGTGTAAACTCTACAATCACCAGGAAGGACCGGGGGAACATTTCATGTCTTTACCTGAAACGCATTTTGACAACAGAAGCAAACCACATACACTATACGTTTCATGACTCCTTCAAAACTCTTAAAACCACAATGCAATAATTCAAGACAACAAGACTTCTTTCTGGTGTGGATAATTGGCTTAATATAAGTCACACACACACACCAGCTGTTTCTGGGTGCTCCCGTATCCCCACCCCACTTCTCGGGATCTCTGCCCCGGCCACTGCGAGAATGAGTTCATTCTTTTCAAGGAGGTCAATATGAAGACAATTTTAGCCAATGATATATCCTCACCGGTGTAGCCCAGCATTTCTCAACTGTCATCACTATCCCAGCTCAATAACTTTGAAAGATTGTCCGGGACAAGGTCAGTCCTCAGTCACCGTGTCCCACTAGTTTCCCGCCGATCTTTACCGCAACTGCAGGGAGCCGCCAGGAGCTAAGATGAAATAATCTAACACATGCTCGGCATATGGTTACAGCAGGTAAACTTGATGTGGACAAACAGAGCAGTTGTCTGCAGCATGCGTAGTGTCAAGGAATATTTTAATACAGGTGGAAGAATAAGCAGAATACAGTATAAGATCAGTGTATGATAATTCTAGTTTTAGTGGTTATCTGTACAAATGTGTGGGCAAAACCTGTCTTCATTCTAAGTAAAAACATACTATATATAATAACAGTGGTGTATTGTATTTTGATGTGATGATAGACAGATAGATGATCTTTGTGAAATATATTAAACTATACATTAATGACAGTCACTGCATTGCTTTTCCCTTCTCTCTAAAAAACATGATTATCTTTTGAAGGCTTTGTTTGTATGACCTGACAGGAAACTGTCAGCAAAGCTCCTGAAATGGGATGTGGCCTTGAATAAATGTCCTGATAAATTCCAGCTGAAAAGAGTGATTCATGCCGGCTTTACATGCAAGAAACACTGCAGAGTTTCTGCTCAGACTTACAGTGCTGCATTTGTTTGCTGCACATAGGCTAATACAGTCTGTTTTAATAAACGTCCAGCCCTGTCTCCTCTTTCTGGGGGATGAAAAGGAAGAGACTGTCAACTATCAGATGTCTCTGACTAAACAAGGAGAAATCTAAGTGACCATAGCAAACGTTACCTAACTGCTGTGTCATTTACTGAATGCACTCACTGCTGCAGAGGTCACTGAAGTGTAACAGGGCAGCATACAGGAGAATACAGCTAAACTCAAGAGAATTTATTGGCAACTGTCAGATCTTTGCTGCTGTAAAACATTTTTTTTAATATATGTATTATATATGTTGACTAATTAGTTTTCTGTGTGCTGACTCCAATCATAAATAAAACTCTTTTAAATATTTAGTATTTTAGGTATTTTCCTATGGGTAAGACTTCGGCAACTCCTTGTGGAGTTGTCACACAGACAGATGGTGTCTACGTGTAGAAAGAGTCTACAGCAAGGTTAGTGGCTCTGTGAGGCTGTTCATAGGCACAGCAGTGCTTTGAGCTGAATGCTAACATTAGCATGCTATAGATTGATGAGAATGTCATTAGTTTTGCAGGAATTTCCTCTTTTGAAATTGGAAATTTTGACCTAATGATGACCCTAGATAAAAAGTGAGAGGGTCACCATCATCCTGAGAGGAACAATAATAAGCGTACCAAACTTCTTGGCAAACCACTTAATACATGTGGTTGCTGATCCGTTTCACTCAAAAACATAAATGTCAACCTCAAAGTCGAAGAATCACCACAGACAAAGGGATATATTATCTGGGGATTGTGAATGTCCTCACAAAATTTCATATCAATCCATGCAGTTGCTGTCAGTATTTTGATATTTCAGTCTGGACATTGACACATTCTCTTTCCAGCCAGGCAGCTAGCATGGCTAAAAGGGATGGCATTTTATGTATTTGCATTTGTTACTTCTTTTTTTTTTTTTTTTTTTGTATATTCAGAAAACATGTTCTAAGAGATCCATGGATATGTTTTTGGATTTTGGTTCGCATTGCCACAATAACAGATGGTGAAAATGTCCTTCACACTGCTGAAAAACAATTTCCACCACTGAGCCACAAACACCTCATGTGCCCTTGGCAACACAGGTTTGGTTTCACTTGCCAACAATTTTCTGCCTTTCTCTCAAGACCAACCATATTAGAGTCATTTACATTTTAAAACATGGTAGAATAGAAATACCAGGGTGCAGCATGAAAGAATGAAAGGGTTGTGAGCAATTATGACTCAGTTATAGAGAGTTTTTCTTTTTTCTTTTTTTATCCTACAGTGAAACACAAAACAGGTCTGTCAGTCCACCCTGATTTTAACAAACATGGATTAGCTACAGTATATCAGGAAATAAGAGAGAGCAAAGCGGGAACTACTTAGATTGGGAAAAAAAAAACACTTAAGTGACAGGGATTAAATCAATGGGACATGAATAGCACACTATGCCTCCAGTATAAAGCAAAACACTCAATTTTTCAGCAGTGGCTTGATGTGGCCAGTGTGTAGCAGTGACTGTTCTCAGGGGTAATGATGCTGCCTTTCACTCTATTAGACAGATCCATAGGAACACAGGTTGCATACAATGATTTTCCCCTGCATGATCTATATGTTTGCTGCAAATTATGCTGCAAAATGCGCACAGTGCGACACCCAAAACATCCATATCTCACATCCCCGTAATGATGGCCGCTGCTGCTGCGCTGCCTGCGCTGCCTGCGCTAAAAGAAATATGCATCGATTTAAGAAGCCGCAGTGATTTGGCTCTTTTTTCAGCCTATATGCTGGTGGTTTAATAATTGCTATTGGATCATTAGCAGCTTTCACGCTGAGACCACAAGAATACCGTACAGACAGTACTGTAGATAGTAACTCTAAAGATGTGAAGTGTGTGTCAGAGTGTCTTCTTTTCTAAAATAAAAATCGACGAGAGAGAGACAAAAGAGACACTAAAGCAAACCCACACCCACACCGCAGTATATCCTTGTCTACAGACCGGCACTGAATGTCATTCTTGTGATAAGGAATGGCACGCCTGTGATATTAGACACAGCTTTTTTTTGATATATTATTGGAAAATACGTGTAAACAAGCCTGACTATAAAAGGATTATGCTTTTAGAAATCTTTAATATTTGTCCCTGGGTTTATGATATCATCTTCCTTTCCTTGGAGTGATTTGTGTGTTATGAACAAAACATTTAAAACATAATGTTTTTTACTTGCAACTTAAACTTGGTTTAATAGAAAGTATAGTATGTATACACAAACATTGTGCATTTCTCTGAGGGCATATATAGGTACAAAAATTAATTAGTTCTGGCGGTGTTCACCCGGAAGACAGACTTTATTTCTCATGTGATTTAATATTGTATAGTAAAACAAACCGAGGTGCATGTTTTCTAGCTTTATTTTTATAAATGTAATTATGTCAGATGGTTATGAGAGATTTTTTGAGAAATGTTTCATAGGAGGTGGGTTTAATGTTGTATATTTGATTAGGAAAGCCTGAGAGTATGTTTATGTGAGACATACGTTATGCTAGACGAAGCAGTGATGTAAGGATTTAGGACGTCTATTAAGTCAGTGACCTGGGCACCCAGAGGACGCAGTGCTTAAATAAAACTAAATCTTTGTCAATATAGTTTTATTGCATTGTTCTTGCTAATATTGCTCTGGGTCCCCGCTGCACAGTCTGTGGGTTCTGGTCACCCTTTGGCGATCTATTCATCAATACTTAAATGCTGCAATACACAAATGGATTTTTTTGAGCTGGAAAATGTTCACTAGACCAATACATCATTACAAATAACAGTGGTGAGCCAGCACACTGAAAAGTGCTGTTTTGACAGACAGCTGCCCAGCTGAATCTATTAAAACAAACTGGTCGCCACTCTATAAAGCACAAGCCTCCCCATATGTGTTTCCTATAGCGTGAGTGAGTGCACTCCTGGGATGAGCAGCGGTCATTTGCAGCATATTGCAAGCAGTTTTTTTTCCTGACATTGTGGGCAAAATGCAGGTGCATTCATTATCCTGTAATTACCCTGCTGTTAGTCTTCTGGTATATTATTCATTACATGCATTCTCCACACAGTGTTGTGACAGGAAAGGTAAAATGAATGAGCGCCATAGATAGGATCAACTACACCAACCTGCACTCCCATCATTAATACTGTGCTGCAGCCAGGAAGTAACCTGCTCTCAAGGCCACCGCTAAGTGACCGCTCACACACACACACACACACACACACACACACACACACACACACACTCTCCCTCACTAAACCTTGGCAATCTAATACTGAGAGCACATGAGAGCTTGTCCAATATTGGTCTGTGGTAAAAACAAATCTCCAAAATCTTTTGTTCACATCACGATGTGAAGATAAAATTCCAGTCCATTACTGTGGGTACAGGTGGCACTTCATTCTTGGAAGTTTTTCATTTTGGTGCAGGAAAGCATCAACAGCTGGAAAATGTAACGCGTCCAGTAAATGATGCTTTGCGCTTGACGGTGAACACGATGCTTGCTGACTGATAATGTTTCCGTGGGGTTGAAAGCAGGCCAACTTAGAAGGATTTGGGAGGATGTAGGAGAGGGATGGGGGCAGTGAATCACTCTGTAGGGATCACTGCACAAGGGGAGCAGCTCACCTAAATGCAAGCAAAGCTGGGGGAGCTAGATCTCCGTGAATAAGGCAAGAATACATTGACCATTGATCCACTAGTGATCCCTGCAGCACAGCACCCAAACAAGGCTCATGGAGATCTTTAAATAGAAGGAGAGATTCAGGCTTCAATTGGAAAATGTGAAGAACCATAGTGAAATGTGATATATGCAGTATGCAACTCATTTTGTACATGTAGTATACATACATTAGCATTATTTATACAGGCCCAAATCCGTGGAAATTTCACCTGTTCAGAGGACAGGGTGGTGTATGGCCACACTATACAGTAGTGTGCCAGATTTTCATACTGCACAAGAGACTGGAGTTGACTTCTTGTTAATATACACAGAATACAGAATAATAGGCAGAATGTTAGAGACACATTCCGTTACAATGGAGTCCAGTTCAACACCCCCGTTAGCTGCAACCTCAACAATAAACACATAGTGACAGTCAGTCAAAACTCAATAGTATTATCTTTGTAGAGGCAGCATTTATATAGCTGTGTTGTTATTTGGATTGCATTGGATTTTACAGGTATACTGAAGTAAGTGTCCACTGAGTGTATTGTAGGGAGAAATCATTTGGACCTTTGGAGGTTTTTGCAGGGTTTATGAAAAGTGATATGATGTGTTACATGTGTCAAGAGCTTCAATATTTGTCCTTTAATTTCAGTCAATCCACCAGAAGAAGCATTATTCTTAAGTCAAAGTGAAATCGTGATCAATGTTTCTTTTTTTTCTGAGAGTTTAGTATTTGGGTGTTGTCTCTGCTTAGGTCAGAAGCTAACTTTGTTCATGGTCAGACTGCAAATTTGACAATATTTAGTGTGCTGCTCTTTGATCTGGAGAAATAAATTTCAACTTTACTTGAACTTCTCCAAACCCACCACTAATATCTTTTTCTTAAAATAGAAAAAAAAAAAAAAGCAGACAGAGCCTGTTTGTCCAGACAACATGTGTTCAGACTGCTCATCAGCACGTCTCAGCAATGAGAAAATGACTATAACACATTTCACTTTTCGATGCATTTTTATGAAGCACTGCTGTGAATTTAATGTCTGATGCGCTGTGTTATCAGTTACTTGGGATCTTTTCCGAAGCACAACCGGAATGAGAAAATGTTTCTCATAATGACCAATTAAATGGCCGTCTTTGTTTATCTGTTCCCCGTGTGTCTCAGGATAACATTCAAAATTGATTTTGCTGCAGGCGATCCAGAGCTGTCCAAAGGAGTCCTCACCCGCACGTTTTTTTTTTTTTTTTTTCCCCCATTGAACCTGAAGTCCCACTTGGGGTTTGATTCTGGCCCTCATCTTGTGCTTCGCTCTAGCAGAGTTTCTGCAACACAGCAACATTTATATTTCAACGGCTGAATATGAATTATGCACAATAAGCAGTGAGAAGGAATTTAATGATGCCTCGCTGGTACAGTCTGCCTCAACAAACGAAGAGTGATTCCCCCTGTCTTAGCTGCAGGGATGGAGGTGCTGATTTGAACAAATCTTTGACCTCATCCTTCTTGTTGCTTAAGGTTTTGCAGTCAATGCACCAGGTTGGAGGAGGGAGACAGGAATGAGGGTACCACACCCCGTCAGAATATTGATCCGCTCTGACATCTAATGTAATGATTCTTTGTCAGTAAAGAAATGACTGGACAGGGCTGAATTTGGGTCGTATCACCAGTGACTTTTAATTAAGACTTCTCTGCCATCTCCTTTTGACCTCGTCATCTGCAGCGCACCGCAGCCAATGAGAGTTGATTTTTTTTGTCACCCAAAGAGCTTCTTCCACTGAAATTGGATGAGTTATCCTCTGTCGCTCAGTATAACCTTGATTTGTTAGGCGGATAAAATCTCCGCCTTGGGATCAAATAATATTATATGACAGTAACAGTATAAACAAATTTGTGTATGCACAGGGCGGTTTATTCTCTGTGACTTGAAAAGCTCCACACTTGCATCTCTAAGCCTCATAAACAACAGAGGGACTGTTTGGGCTTCCTTCACAAACATTTGATTTAAGCTCGGGGACAAATTAAACATTTAACACCACGTACACTGATTCACACTTCCACTGTGGACATTGGTTCTATTCATAGACACGGGAATATTGTGCTAAAACAGAAAAAATAAATTATATAATACATTTTATAATTTGATTATTGATTCCTTCAACCTCATTGTAGAATGTACCAATGTCTGCATTCTTTTTCATCCATTATTCAATAGAATACCATTCCAATCTGAGTCCATTGTAATTTGCAGTAGTGGTCCAATAATGTAGCATTTTGTAGCACATTCGTGAAACCAGATGGGACAATTGGGTGTTCACAAAATTAACATCTACTCATCACTGTGATAGAAGCGCATTTAATCTTGCTTTTTTTGTACCACAGAATGTAATCACTGCTCAGACTTTATGTTGTACATGTTAATATTTATTCTCCAGCTATTAACAATTTAACCCCTATTAACCTGGTGGATGTTTTCTCTTTTTCCCACCACAGCCAGTGTTGTATATATTAACATGTGTTGGCAAGACTTTTTCAATTTCAGATCAGGCCAATTCAATTCGTTTCTCAAGGGATCATTTGAGACAAGTGAATCTGCGAACACAAGTACGCATGAATGACAATGCCAGAGTTTGTTGAAATACACAAAGATTGCTGGCCAACAATATCCAATTCCACGAAGGCTTATTATGTCAAAAAAAATCCCTGTAAAGTGCAAGTGCATTTATTAGTCTAAACATATATAAACAGACTATTTCTTGTACTGTGCGGTTCACAAGTCTAATGGCTTCTTCTTCTACGTGCTGCTTGATATCAGCAAGATTTTATCCACATATGATCTTTTTGTTTCTGTTTAAGCCTGATAAAAAGTGGATTATTTCTTGCTGTGATGAGGGAGCATACAGTACCCCTGAAACATTTGGAAACCTTTTTTGTTTTATCTTAGCTTTGCTGCCAACACTGACTGACAAAAAAAGTCCTACACTGACAGATCAAATCCTCCTTATTGCTCATCAGCTCAACACACCAGGAGGTTAATATGGTGCGAGCAGTTGCTGTTACATGCTAAGGGGTTAATATGAGATCATTTCAGTTGTTGATATATAATATTAACGATGACAAAAATAGACACCACACTGTGGGATGTGGGATGTGTGCACTTGTCTGAAGGAGGATTCATGGGGTTTGATTCTGAGCCAAACCAAACACTTTTAAAATTAGAAGCTCCTGTCAGGGAGTCTGTGTTAAAATAGAAAGGTGAAAGGCTGCATGTTGGCCTGGTGTCTTGTTTGAGAAGGTGTGCTTGTTTACCTGTGATGCCACATAGATACCAACTATTAATTTCTGTATCGTGACACAGAGAGCTATTATTATAATTATTAATCATCCCCTTTAGGGTGAAGAACAGAATAAAGTGTGCCATACTAATGTATTTCTTTGTCCTTCTTCACAGGTAGCCACAGCCATCAAGTTGTTTTGTTTTGCTATTTTCAAAATAGGTCAGAAAATGAAACACATTTTGAAGGTGTGATGTTGAAGGGTTCTTTATATTTCAAGAGCTAAAATGGTTTTCAAAATGTTTTAGTTTGCCCGTGCATTGGCCTCAGGCTTCCATTTGAGTCAAGTCACAACACTGTAAATGCCTTTGGACATTCGCTCTTAGCGGTGAGCTATATTCAGCTCACTACAGACTGACTTTCTCAAAATGAATTTAGTCTCTCGATGAAGGCACAGATTCTCTTTGCTGTATGTCTTGTTTGCATACCACAGGAACAACAAAGAGTGTTTATGCTCGAAATGAGGATTTTTAGCCCGCTAGCCTATGCATAGCGGATCTCCTCCTCCTGAAACACATCAATGACTTTGACTCTGAAAGCCGTGCATCTAAATTATAATTGGGGAGGTACACATTCTGTAGTAATACTGTGAAAACCCTCTGGCCAGTCGTCCACATATTTCAGTAGCAAATGAATCTGCCTCAGTGGAGCTTCTACCAGCTGTGGATCAAAAAAACCCAACTGCATTCCTCCACTGTGAATCCCCACCTGCTCTGCCTTTCTATTAGATCCTTATGGGATGCAGTTATTTTGTCTCTTCACCACAGTGTTGCTCATCTTGCTATCTGCTGTGATTTCTGCTGCTGTCAATTTCATATTCAATTAAATGATAAGCCCTTTTTTTCACTATTCAAATGAAGGTAGAGTGTCCAAACAATTTTCAGGAGCAAAGGTTATTTTTACAAGAATTTAAGGTCCTTTGTTCAAAAAGATTTACCTTTGAGCTCTTAAAACTGTCTTAGTTCCTCTTAATGCTTTGTACCATTTCTGTTCCCTCAAGAGAAAATGTAATCAGTATGTCTGCAAAATATGTGTATGTCTTTCTTAATATGGATCCTCCTCTTCTTTCTTGATTATAAACAGTCCTTGAGAGCTGGTTTCTGCTGTAAAATACACAAATTGCCGTTTCCAGCAGACAGGAGGTGGAATTATTTTTTGAAGACTTTAACATATCACTTGTTGTTTGACAGCATGGATGGCAGGCTGGGAATACCTGCATGCCGCTGTGTAATCCCAAGAAGGTTCATTACACTAAACCTGCTCAAACCTTATTCCCAACAGGACACATCTAAGAAACCCACACATACAACTGCTCGATATTTGAAGTTGTACGGTCTTTATACTGTGTTTTTCCATTTCTCCCTCCTTTGTTATCTCTCAATGCCATGTGCTTGACATGTTGTTTTGTACTGCAGTACACAGTATGACGCTAAATACTCGTGTCCCTAGTTATCTGTAAGAGACCAATGGTGTTTTCATGAACCAATCATATTTTTTGCTTTAGCACTGCTCTGCACTGTTTTGCTTAGGAGTTGGATTGCTCAAGGCAAAAACCTGCCATGACTTTGAGTCCTACATCATTTATGCATTGTCAGCATCAGGATGCAGTGGTTGCAACAGCCTCAGTCCAGTGAACAAACATATTGACATGTTGCCACCCACTAAAAGATTAAATCAGAGCCATTGTTTGCTCCATATCGTTCAGATGAAAACAAATCAAGTTTTTATTTAAAGAGCATTTCACACACACGAGTCTGACAACATCAGCAGAGACCAAAAACAAAGAAATTAGGCACAGGAGATAAAAGATACTTTTAAAAGAGATGATAAGAACAAAAGCAAGTATGCACCAACATCAAAAATATCCCCCAGACATCCTTGGTAACATTATGTACAGTACAGTACATGTGCACATGAATGCATATGTGCATGTGAATTGGACACAGCAGGCTGTGTTGGCAGTTAAGGTGTTTCAGTGAATGTTCTTGTTTGTGGGAGCCAATTTGAGCCTCAGACTTTCAAAGTCAGAAATGTTTTCTCTCTCTTTTTTGTAAAGTGGGGTCATTTTGGCTATTACTTAAAGGTTCTTTTCTAGGGTTGGTGCAGGGCTTAAAGGTCCCATATTGTAGAAAGTGATATGTCCATATTTTTTACGATAAAGTAGGTTCAGGTGCTAAATAAATACTATCAAAGTATCAAAATGTTCAATCCATGTAGAACTGCACACAGCCCACACTCAGAAACTGTACCTCTAAATGAGCTGCCAGGACTTATGGATCTTTGTGATGTCACAACTATACAGGCACTGCCCTTAGCCATGCCCCCAGCACTGCCCTCCTGGACCCACCATCCAACCTTTTTTTTTGTTGTTGTTGTTGTTTTACCTTTTAACTTAACCACTACACTACACAACATCGAGTGGCCATTCCATTGTTGAGCTAGCAAGCTACAAGCCAGAAAAATGTTGAGGAAATGCTGCACAAACATTGGATGCCTTCCCAAGGATAATAATATTAGAGATCAGTGACTAAAGTTTATTTATCTGATATACCAAAGCATTTTAATTCTGTATTCGACTCACTGTTCAGCTCATTTCTGTGCTCACTGTTAAACAATTTCCTCAACAGTGGTCATCACCATTTGGCATTTAGTGGTGAGTTTTACCAAGCTACAGTAGGCTACAATCTGTTACCTGTGGATGGCTTGGCCACATTTGACTGTAGAGCTCCAGGGAGAAATGTGAGAGAGGAGAGGTAAATCTATATTGAGATGGTTTTTACTACTTAAAACTACAAATATATCATCTTATGGATGTCAAAACTTCAAATGAAACACAGGAAGAGTGCAAAATATGGGACCTTTAAGGATTAAGGTCTGACATAGAAAAGATTAAGTTAAAGGTTATGGTTAGGCATGTAGTGCCTATTTTAACAGTTTAAAATGTCATGTTGTCTTAAAGTACATCTGACCAGATAAGAGTTCCCACATTGTCACAATATACTCTGTATCTGTCTGTTCCATTTCTTTAGCTTTAGCAGATTATACAAAGCAATACAGAGTTACTTTGAGGCCCATCTTTTGTCAAGGCTGCACCATTACATCAAATACAAAACTGTTCAAATCCTGTGCATCATTTTATACAAAATTTCATTTTAGCAACTGAATGGTATACATCGTAAATAAAATAATGCACTCTTGGTTTTCAAAATATGGAGCCATACAACATGCATTTGTAATGATGGATCCAGCAGAGGGTCAGTGCAGTCAGTGCAGGTCAGTGTATTACAGTAAGCTAGTCAGGATGAGTGAGGGTAAAGTCAGCAGAGGGTCATTACGAATAGAAGCAAGAGGACGTGTGTGTGTGTGTGTGTGTGTGTGTGTGTGTGTGTGTAAGTGACTGGGAGTTCAGAGAGCAATTCTTCATTTAGAAACTGTGTATAATTGATTAGAGCTGTCACCATAGCTCATATGTTCAGCAATAAGACTTTTCAGGGTAGGAAAGAAAAACTGGGACTGGAGAAGTCCTGGTGCTATAGGTAAGATGTCTAAATCATTAACAGACTAGTACTCTACTATTATAATTTTTACTTTTGTCTTTAACCACATCATTTCTGTAAATCAGCAGGGCCTTTTGATATTGAAGTAAAACATACTTAAGTTGTTAAGGTCATAAAGACTTTTGGCCGACCTCTGGTAAACTTAATTTTTGAGACCGGAGAGCAGAATAATACATCTTTATTGAACAAAGGCTCTAACATTTTAAATTACAGAAGACGTAACAAGTCCTAGTTTAAAGTGGAGGAATAAATTCAGTCTAAGGTCATCACTGCAACCGTCTGGTCTGAGAAATACTGTGTGTCAGATGTGCACCTCTCGGGGCCTAAAATCATGATTCTGGTCTTATTTGCATTCAAGCCCGTGACGCTTTTCGTCATCCTAAGATTTATGCCTGCCACATGTCGGGTCAAGTGTACTCCTTCAAACTTTATCTCCAGGCTGACAGAGGTAGTGCTGGTGCAGGAGAGGATAGTATATCATTTAGTAACATTTAGGGGAGGGGGGGGATTTATGTTGATAGGAAGTGTAAACTGTTGTCATGACCAGATGGAAGAGTGAGTAATCAAACATGATGAAAAGATGCAGCTGTCAGCTCTCTTGTCCAGTGTTGACTGAGAATAGATTAAATACAGCATTAAAAATAAATAACACATATTTTATCTTTCCTTATGCATTTAATTTAACCTGTAAGCCCTCTATTTTAAAGCACCAACCCTCCACCATTGTCTTATTTTTTACTCAATATTTTACTCCCCCATACTACCCCTTGTCCTGTGCCCATCTGTTATATTATTTATGTCATATATCAGATTTTTTAACAATAATAAACATAAATCCATACATTTTTTAGAATGTAACAATTGTACCATTAATTTTCTGAAATATTTTATTCCTCCCTTTTTTTCAAATTGCAAAAAAGTCAACTTGTAAATTGAATGCATAGTTTTTTGACACTTTTTCCCACACAAAATCCCCTTATTAGTGCCAGACAATGGGCCACTGGGCGCCGAGTCCCTGAAGTGTGAAAGTTTCTGGCTGCCTTTAGTCTTGCTCTAAAGCAACACATTCACTTCTTTCTTCTACCTACGCAAAAGTATTCTTCCTCCACCCAAACACTGTCATCTGATTCCTCTTTATTTTGATTTAAACTGAGACAGTTTTTTTTCATCTCCTCAGTACTTTGCACAGTTTTATGCCCCAGAGTGACATGAATGATGATAGTTTTTTTATTTGCTTCATCCCTTTTTGTGCAATAAACACTTTCAATGGAAAACTTCTCTTCCACATACAACCAGTTTGTTGTCTCCACCAGAACTTTACTGCACCATATCAGGCCTTACCATTCTGAGCACATTCACTTTTATGCTCCTCTCTTTTCCACTCGCCTTGTTTCTGTAAAACTCCTTGTTTGGCAGAGGATTTACTGGACTCCAGTTGTAGCTCCCCTTCACTGGAGTCAGTAAAAATGAGTGACTGTTATATGCTGGTGTGGAAGCCCATCATCGCAAAAACAGTAAATATAACTCACAGCGTTATGTAATATATTATCCAATAATCAAATGCCGGTTGAGTTTCGAGCAAAGATGCACAGTATGAGCTTGTATTCGCTTGATGGTGAACATTTGGGTTCTTTAGAGTGAGTGAGCGAGATGTGGATGGAGGGGGAATTTTAGGAAAATCATTTTAGTGACTTTGGCAACTGTACTTACTTGAATCACTTTAAAAATCACTTACATGTACACGTCATCCAGTGCAGACACAGATGTAGTGATGGTGAACACCGGTTTGGCAGAACTTGAATGCAAACTCTAGGAACAAAGGCATCTTTATTGGATGAGTTGCAAAAGCTCAACATAAAAAAAAAAAAAAAAAAAAAAAAAAAAGGAGCTGCTGTCAACTTCTGAGAAGAAACTGTGTTGTGGAATTTAAAGAGGGAGCTTTATTAGTGATCGATAAGTTAGTCCTCCAGATATCCCAATCCACCCTTTAAAACTTCTGCGACCGTTTCAAGACAATGATGTTTTCTCAGGAGGTAAATAACTGCTCGTTAGAAATAAGGCATTAATGTGGGTTTAACCATCAAAACATTTGTGGCTAGTAGCCCAAGACTGCTCTGTAAAAACATGATGCATATGTATCATATCATCATATCATATGTAAAGAAGAGATCATTTTCTGTAGATATCAACAGGCTAATTAAAACTTTAAAAAAAAACTTTTACATGATCAATAACACTGGCCCTTGGTGTCGGTGCATTTAGTCAGAGGCAAACTGTGAAGCAGTGACCAGGTGCTGCTCAGTAATCCCTCACTGCCTGCTGCAAAGTTATGAGTATTCAGAGCATGATAATTGTCCTCAAAATACATGCATGACTACACAAAAGAACACAAATAATCCCCCTTGTCACGTCCGGGGCAAAACATACCCTGTGTGAGGTGAGAGATTAGAGCATTCCTGACGGTGGTGGAGGATCAATAAATCTATCATTTGAGTGTAAGAAGTCAGCTGGACATCATGAAAAGACCTCTAATGTTAATTGTTTTGTTTATGTATAGCTCCAATCACAACATACCACACCTCTCCCACGGAAAATTAATGATTACTGGCAAAAGGTTAATATCCACTCAGCTGAAAATGAATCAACAGTGAATTAATGAGATCATTACCTGCATGGATTGATAACGAAATTAGTCTTCTTTTCAAAAGCGGGACTTTCTGGGATGCGGAGGTATCGATTTGAAAAATAACGCGTCTGTCGGTGACGCCCTTGACCAGATGGCCTGCGCTGAGTGGTCCTCAACTGTTTGAGGTCACAGCCAATAAAAGAACTGTTAAGGCTGGAATGAAATGCCCTTTATTGCTTTGTTTTTTAAAGTATTTAGCTGACCCCAATAAATGAAGAAAGTGTATCCAAGTTTAAATGCCAGAAATTTGAAAGAAAGGCCAGTTTCTTATAAAACCTTTGATATTTGACTCAAGGTTTTTCTCGCACCAGCCTGTGTTTTTTTTTTGCCATATTCCATAAGAGCTAAACTATCAGCAGGTCCCTGCAGTAATTTCAGGAGTGATTCATACACATGAAATATGTCTCTGCAGAAAATTGTACAGAGTTATTAATTGGCAGGGAGTCAGACAGTACTTAGAGAAGACTCTAGAGATGGGTTGATTCATATATCAATTCTTCTTTTGAACAGCACTTCAAAGTTGAATCTGCAACAGAACTGAAATTTCTTGAGTACCAGCCTCATAAATCTCCAACCTCATGGAAGGAATTTGGGGGTTTTAGAAACTTTAGGGAGTTTACTTAAAATTTGATTACTTCTTAGGTCAATAAAATAAAATAAATAAAAAAGATTCAGTGTTTTTTCCAGCATGATTTTATTTCTGGCACTGCTGAGAAGACCCAGAAACAGAACTTAGACCTTCATGCCAAAAAAAATAAATATGTAATTTTATTTGAGAAATTTCTAATAAATAGGATATTTCCTGTTGTGAATGTACAACTTTGTAATTGCACACAATGGTTTGACACTGTATATTGTTAGTGTGCATGTTGCCACAGCTCCATTTTAATTCTTAAGAACATTTGTGTGTAGAAGTTGTAGTGTAGTTTTATGGATGCAGATGGAGGTGGATCGATACTGTAGTCTATACCTGGCGTCTTCCTCGGCTGATGCATCTTATTGTGCGTCTTTATGTAAATGATGTAACAGACGCTGAGCTGAGCTGTGGCGATGCTGTGAGACGGGAGGAGACAGAAAGGAGGAAAACCCAGTGCGTGATCATCATAAACAGCCTTTTAAAGAAAAAGAAAAAGTGGTGTGTCAGAAGGTGACTTCATTTTGACAAGGTTCAAAACAAAAGGTTCTGTTTTCAAAAGCTGAAAACAGAAGAAAAGGTCAGAGAGGTGAAAGTCCCACTGTGTATTTGTGATACTGGTTTTTCTGTTTGTTTCAAAATCGTGGTTCCTCAGAAAATACTGTTTTTGTTCTGTAAAAATTTATAAATTCAAGGCTGTAATCATCTAAACACTGATTTTTTTTGTCAGATAGAAACCGCTGGTTTTACTGCTTTTGTTTTAGTATTTAGCCTCCACTTAAACATCTGAAATTTGTTGATTTTTCTAAAATTTCAGTGACACAAATATCTTTGTTTCCTGCATGCTTCTGTCCCTGAGGACTTGTTTCTACTTCAGCTGTCTGAAACCCTGAACTAAATATTACGTCAGGTTCATTTGAGGATTTGTTTTGTTTCTTTTTACAACTTCGAATGACACCGGTTATGCAAATGTTTCCCCATTTTTTTTCCAGCGTTCAACAACTGTCTGCTGAGATCCTAGTTTCATGGAAGAAATGTCCCAATTTCTTCATCACAGACTGGAGCTGCTGATTTTTTTTTTTTTACCATCAGTGATTTCAACAGTCACTCAAACAACACAGCTTATCATTTTAGGACAGGTTCAGCATTCATACCAGTAAAGCGTACTCAGTTTGTTTATGTAGACTTACATGACACTGTTAATGTGCTATCTGTACTGTTTTTAATACAAGTAGCCCCAGAATTCCCGTTTTATGACATTGATATTTGCTTGTTTGTCCTCTGGCTTGGATTTTCAAAACGCCACAGCTCATAAATACATTGCTGTCCTTCAGCCAACTCTGAAGTCTCCATGTTCATTAACACCAAGGCTTGGCTTCCGGATAAGAATCCAACTGACTAGATCCAACCATGACGTATTTGCCTCCGGCCTACTCATGCTGCCTGCTGAGGGCTCATCGTTATCAGAATTAAAAAATGAATACTTAGATGAATTTTTAAAAAAAGCTCAATCATGCAGTGTAAATGATTAATCTCTCACTTCAATAATATTTTTGAAATAATTTAGAAATGGCAACAATTTTACTCCTAGTTGAATGCCCTGCATATTAAGCAATAATTTGTTGAACATCATCTGGTAACTAGACCTCTCTGAAAAGGGCTCAAATGTTCACAGTGAACACGAAAATGAACAGCACACTCTAAATTTACCATGGCTTTCTGATGCTGAGCCTTCAAGTTCACATGAGTTTTTGTTTCTACAGTGTGCTTATGTTTTCTCAAGACCTTGAAAACCAGATTCTATTGCCCGGCGCTTCTTCTCCGCAGCACAAAGGCCCTCAATTCAAGGTGACAGAGGACCACCTTAGAGGAGCTTTTCTGCCTCTGGAGTGCTGGGCTTCATGACAAGCCCCTGTTTTGGCCTGAAGCCTAGACACTCAATTCTGCTCCTCGAGGGCTGGTGTCCTCCAGGTTTTTTGATCCCACTTTTGATCCTCCTCCTTGATAGTTAATGTGCTGTGCTCGGTGCCAAGTAGATACATACCAGGTGTGGCTTGTTAACTGTCAGGGAGGATCACACACCTGCAGGACATTGGCCCTGGAGGACCAGAATTAAGTACAGAGTACAGAGAGGCTAGAGCGGTGGCAATGCTTAATTTTTCCCTTCAAAGTGAAAGGGATATTTAGTTTAAGTTGTTTTCTCTTTGTTCAGCCTAGTATAGCCTGTTGTTTGCATGTCTAAGTCACATTCAGCTGCATGTGAAGGTATCAATTACTTCAAGGATTCTTTGGAGGATAGAAAGACAGTGAGCTTTTTCTTTCTGTGTAAAAACAAGACTGATTCTCATTCCATGGAAACAATAATGATCATCACACTATGATCTACACTTGTTCCTGTCATTGCACTCCATCTCATTTCATTTTCCATTCTATTTTTCTTCATCCTCACGAGTGTCAAACGTGTTATCTAGTTCATTTTGAATCAAGTAAAACCTTGATCAGCTTCTAACTCTAAATAATTTCCATACATACATTTTCACCTCTGGTCATAGAAATTTTAATGACATTTTACCATCAAACATTTAGGTTATGTTTGCAGAAAACTAATAAAATGATCAATGTAGCCATCCATCCATCCATTATCTATACCGCTTATCCGTTAAGGGTTGCAGGGGGGTTGGAGCCTATCCCAGCTGACACTGGGCGAGAGGCGGGGTACACCCTGTACGGATCACCAGTCCATCGCAGGGCCAACATATAGAGACAAACAACTATTCACACCTAACATACATGTCTTTGGATGGTGGGAGGAAGCTGGAGTACCTGGAGAGAACCCACACAGGCACAGAGAGAACATGCAAACTCCACACAGAAAAGCCCCAGGCGAACTGGGGCTCGAAGTATTGACAAATTTAACATATATAGAAAATTGATTCCTATATTTACTTAATTTAGTTTTAAAAAATAAACATTTCTTTTACCACTATGTTTACATCAAAAGGTACCATGATGAAATTAGGTCAACATGCTGTGCTCTTAAGTGTTGTTTTACTGTGTTAGGTCCCCAGTTTTCATCTTAACCAGTAGGTTTCAGTGGTAAATTAGTTGCAGAGTTGTTTTCAAGGTTGAATTTTTGGGGGCAGTCCACAACATACAAAGGGGGCGTGTACATTGATTGGCCCTGATCCAACACCTTCAACCTGCTCTCACCGCAGTTTGTGAAATTGTCACCAAATTGTCAACAAAAAAGTTGACATTTCCTGTCCATGTAGGCTAAACAAAGGAATACATTAAATGTCTTGAGTAATTGCAAGTTGTGTTGGCTGTCATGAAATAAAATGGTAAATTTCTGTCCATGCTCACCAGTAGATTAGATTTCGTGACCATTACACAAACTGTCGTGGGACTGGGTTGAAATCTTACCAGGCAGTTTACAACCTAGTTTCTAATCCATGTCATAGCTATTGGAATTTAATTGAATATAACTGAAAATAAGTTGCTTTTCATGCGTTGAATATGTTTTACTGGGTTAGAGTAGTTCTTTGTGTGTTGCAGTGTCACAGTCAACTGTTCAACAAAACCTGAAAGACTGGACTGATTTTCAGTCATGAGGTTTCTCCACAGCTCAACCAAGAGGCTCATTGTTCACCATGCTTCTATATAAGAAACATAGTGGCATTAGATGCT
This sequence comes from Lates japonicus, assembly GCA_033238685.1. Taxonomy (NCBI): domain Eukaryota; kingdom Metazoa; phylum Chordata; class Actinopteri; family Centropomidae; genus Lates; species Lates japonicus. Next base: position 6,009,179 of record BRZM01000007.1, read on the forward strand.
ATTTTGGCAGTAGTTAATTTTGTATTTACTTAACTACAAATATAAATGTTGAAAGCATTGTATTCATATTGATCTCCATTTCAGTACTAACTATAAGATTTTGTGTGTAGTACACGTTAATGTTTTCTCTTTGGAGGAAACTGTGTTGTTATATCAAAACTCTGCGCTAAAAACACAGAGACTGATATTTTCAAAATGTTAGAACCAAAATCAACAAATGGAAGTTTTCATTATTTCTTAGGCCAACACTAAAAAGCCCTTCATTGTTTGTGTTTCAGCTTCTGATAAGTCATTATGTTTCCGAATATCGTGTAAAGTTAAAGGGGAAAAAAACAACACAGAGGAGTGCAGCTCATTTAAGTGGGGAAAGAACCACCACTTAAATTATTGTGCTTTTGTTTTTTGTTTTTAAATGTTCGTGAATGATTTCTTGGACCAGGAGAAGTTTGTCTTTAAATCTTAATCCTTGAGGCAGAGTAGACTGCTGATGGTTTTCCACCAGCTAGTTAATTGCAGTCACCTGGCTCTGATTACTCTCTGATTAGAATGGAAACCAGTTGTGCTCTGGGTACTTACGACTGAACACGCCAGTCACATGCGTGGCTCAGTGCTGATTCACATCTACCACACAACACAGAAAGTGAATTTACAGCAGCAGGATCAGCTCCTCTGTATGCCTGTATGTGTGTGTGTGTGTGTGTGAGAGAGAGAGAGAGAGACAGTTGTTGTTGTTATTGTAAGTATTAATAAAGGAGGAGGTTGTGGGGTGGATGACTACTGGGTTAATATAATTCAGTTGCAACTGGATTACTGCACATTATCATAGCACAGTTTGAGGAGCCAATGTGATTTTCTGCCGATTTCATTAAACATACATTAATTATGTATGCCTAATTTATTGGTCTACATTATCAACATGTTTATCTTTCAGTGATTACTGTTTAATTGGTGATTAGATGATAACTGTGCACAGTGACGCTGAGTGGCATTAGTTTTCTTTCTTTTTTTCCTTTGCTCAAGTGGACCTTTAAACATCCCACACTACCTACAATGAACACACAGCATCTCATTAATTAACAGAACACAGAAAACTGAGTTAATAGTAAATAACACAACAAGGGTAAAAATATTAATATTTAGTGCTCCTGTGTTTCAGTTTCAATAATGAGTCAACTTGTATTCTGCAAAATTGTGATATGTTTTACTTGTTTTTGAACTAGAATTTGTAATTATACTGGTTGGAAAAGCTCTATAAGGTATTTCAGATTACTAGAGCCATGGCTAGACGTTTTCAGAAACACACAAGATGACTGAAATCTTAGTCACTGTATTACTTCACACAGGACTTGGTGTGAGACGAGGCAGGTTTCAGAGAGTATAGATGGGAAATCAACCGAAAAGCACAGAGCTGAGAATGGGTTCTGAGTCAAGATTTATGAGAGGATGCCTCCTCTCCTGAGGTGGTTGGATGGGGAAGTTCCTGATTCAGGAAGCAGCATCAGATGAAATGATTACTTCTGGTAGCGACTCTGGTTGGTGGAAATGGGAGTAACCGGGTTGATCTGAGGATATAGGAGCCGTGTGTAATTGAAGAGAGTATTTAACTCTTATTGTTACAGACTCTGTGATGGCAACTTCAGTTCTTGTTTCAACATCAGTTTCGTATCATGTCTACTCCACAAAGCAGGGCAATACTTGAATAAATTTGAGATTCATGGAAAATTTAGCGAATGTGGAAATGAGAAGTCTTGCTGGAGAAAAGAGAAGGGATAGACATTTACGTTTTGGGTTGTGAATCTCAATATGTTTGGTCATCAATGTGCGGGTTGTCCTTGGCAACCAGCGGATGCATTGTCCTGGTTTTCTGACCCCCCAGCCCTCTTTACACCTGAAGACAAAGATACTGTAAAATTAGAAAAAAAAAAGATGAGTGTAGCCTACTAAGCGAGGAGGGGATTCTGCTTAATGCTTAATTTGGTGATCAATAAGAGTCTGGTGCATGGGTAGCAGCTAAATTCAATGAGTGACTAAGCCACCTTGGGAACATTTCCATGCAGATACAATTGCAGTATGGATAAATGAATGGTTTTATGGGTGGGAAAAAAAGACGAGCGCGTAGGGAGAGTGTACAGTTGCATCTCATTTTGAGCTTTGTGGATATTTGTAATGCAGTGATTCACAGCTGTTGATAAACCCTTGCTGTATGTTAACAATGAACAAACACATAGTTCTTTTGCAGAATTGAAAACATTTGCTAAATCTCCACAACATGCCTCTGTTTTTTTTTCTTTTTTTTTTTTTTTTTTCCAGCAATTGGGATGTCAGTGGGCATTAAAATGAGGATGTTTAGAGACTACATTAGAGACTAATTCAGTAGTGCAAAGTTGGTTGTAGAAGTTGACACCATTGTGCCTCTTTACATAGATGGTAATCATTCACTCAAATGAAGTGAAAAACCAATTAGTTGGTTGTAATGGAGACTTGACTACGTCTGAAGGTTTTTTTTCTTTTGCAAACATTCACGCTTCCAGAGCCAAACTATTCACAGTGCTTTGGTTCATACTGAGCTTTTGTTTGCTGTACCCTTTCATTATGCCCTTCAGCGGTATATAATTATAGGCCATATAACAGAAAAGTGAAATACAACACTTTAAAGCACCTCTCATACGTAGATTATAGCCCTTCACCCAAAAATAAATACACAAGCAGCGAGTGCAAATCATTTCCAGGTACACCCAGGTAGCCTGTTCATGCTGTGAATTATCCTTTCAGCTTTTTGCCAAATTGTCAGTAATGACTGACAAATATGAATTTCTACTTCATTTTGAAAAGACGGCACTTAAGCAGTGACAGTTTGATGAGCAGGCGATGCTCGTTTATTTGTCGCGGCCGTCTCGGCTTGATGTCGCAAAACACCCGCCGAGCCACATAACGCAGCGTGACCCCCACGGGGAGGAACACGTGAAGGGCAGCTTAGCATGCCTTTCATGCGTCACAACTCTCGCAGGATGTATCACAGTACTCCACCCGCACCTAAAACAAGCAAGAAGTACAAAAGAAAAAAAGGTGCGTGCCTGTGTTAATGCGAGGTGCGATCCAGGTTTTCACTTTGGAGGGAGTCCCTTGTGTGTGTGATCCTGGAAATGCAAATGACAGCACGGGTGCATATTCATAGATGGAAAATAGAGTCCTCATCTGCTCTAATGAAAGTGTAGGGTGCCTTCTGTGGATTTCTTTGAGCATCTCTTACACTGAGTAGGAGGGACTGTCTGGTTTTGAAGGTGGATTATACATGATCTAAAGCTTGGGGGAAATTGTGAATAAATAAATAATGATAAAGGCTTTTTCTTAAATGTATGATTAGCATGCCTTACTTGCAGTTCAGTTATTTTTATACAGAGAGCTGCACCTTTTGTGAAACAGCTTCCCACCACAACATATCGGCTCAGAGGATGACGTGCGTGTGTGTGTAGAGAGAGCAAGAAAGCGAGGGAGAGGCAGAGTGGGTAAAAGTGCAGAGAGACAGAGAGATTGTCAAGAAAAAACCAAGGGATGGCTGCACAGAAAAGCCTCCAAGTGGAAGTTGTGACTCTGGGATAGTGAGACTCTGAGGTAAGTGTTCAGGCTTGGCGCTACAAAGGGCAGTATAGTGCTTACTTTGATTGAATCAATTGCTCTGTGTAAGTAGCTGCTGGTGCTGGCCTCCCCAGGGTGACAGAGAGGTCTGCAGAGAGTGAACCAATCCAGCCATCCATGGCCAGAGAACAGGGAGGATTAACAGAGCAATGCATCATAGCTGTGGCAACCAGTGATGTGTAGCAGACTGTATTTATTGACTCATTGACTGTATTGATTGTCTCAATTGATGAAAAGTCCAGAGACAACAGACAGACGCACAGCGAGTTATGCATAACCCCAACAAAATAAAGAATAGATGATGGGTCATGTTATTTCATTGCATGAGTAAAGGAGCATTTCACAGCAAAACCCTGTTATTTTCATCACAATGCATCCGCCCAGTTAGTCCCGCTGATCACAAGTGTTTGGTAGTAAACCTCTAGTTACAGCACATTTCCCAAGCAGACATAATCTCATTCAAGTTAAGTACATACAGTAATGGCTTGGTAGTTTACCTGGGCATGTATGTAGCTTTTCCGGTGACAGCAAATTCTCTCTGACATTGACATTGCTCCAGCAGCAGCAGCAGCGGTTTATTTAACACACCATTAATCTCTAACGACAGAAGACCGCGTTGCAGCAGATGTTTGTTAACAAACCTCTGCTTGGTCCTCCGCTGTTGTTCTTCACCCTCATTGACATGCATTACTTTGACAAGAGGAGGGTCACGAGGCAAACAGTCGAGCACTGGAAGAGTTTTGGTAACAGGAAATAAGTTTGTTTTTGTTTTTATTTGTCAAGATGCACAGCGAACCCTTGGTGTTTGTAGTACATGGATTCACTTGTCGAATTATGCTGCCAAAAAGCACTGATACTGCACCACATCTGAGTGCGTGGTCATCAGTATGCTAATGTTCAACTATGCAGTGAAACAATCCAATTATTGAATGATGGCCACTGTACATCAGTTCTCTTATTGAATATGTGTGCAATTAATGAGTGCAGAGCAACCAGAACACTGACACTGAGTAAATTAACACTTTGGTAAACTTAGACTGACGCACACACGCACACAAAAAAAGGATTATCTCCACTCAGAATATGGACAACCGAAAAGATGAGCACATGTTGAAGAATTATTGTACTATATGTCTATCATTTTTCTCTCTCTTCTAAAGCAGCAGGAGGGTGTTGAAACAAATAATACAGAGCACTTCATGGCCTTAGCCATTGAAATAGAATATCTCTTTGTACTGAATGCTGGTGAGTGGGTGTGAGGGCAACAAACTGCAGGAAAGTAAAGGGAGAAGAAACAGGCAGAGTTTACCCTTAGGGCTCATGAGGTAAGGACACTTAACTCATCGCATGCATTGTCATAGTCAACATGATTTTTATATCAGCTCTATGCTTTAAAAACAAAAGGAATAAATCATCTCCTTTTCACAAATATAAATATATTTTATGTTTAGTATATACAATAATGATTTGCCATCATCAACAACATTAGTATTGAAGGGAGAGAAAAAGCATGTCAGTAAACTCTTGCTAATGGATACAGACACTGCAAAGACAGCCATGACTGATTGGCGTGCTCAAGCACTCTCTCTGAAGACGAAGCGAGACAATAGTAGTTTTAGTGAGAAGGCTGGTGGTGGGGGCTGCGACGTGCCATCCCGCAGTCTTACTAGTCCTGAGAGCCGCGAGATTCGCTGTCCTCCTCCAGCTCCCATTCAAAGTTCTGGCCGGTCATTTGGTAGAACATCATGTTAAAGGGTTTGTAGAACTTGTGCAGCCGCCGAATCACGTCCGTGTCAATTTTGGGGTGAGTTCTCCCTTTCGACTTGCCGAGGCATCTGGGAGTGCTGCTGTCCTCTGGCTTCTTCAGACACGGAAATCCTTTTGTTTTATTGAAGTAAAAGTGTTTGTCTGTGACGATCCGCTTCAGGCCCAGGAAGTCCTGCACTTTGGCCATCTCGCCGGCGGGATCCACGATGAGTCTCTCCCCGCTGACAAAGTGCATTTGGGAGAGAGGGAAATACTGCATCCAGCTCTCCAAGTGCAGCGCATATATTCCTATACGCAAAGCGCTCCATGAGGCGTCTATTAGACCCAGCGTCCGGTTCTTAAAGGCCAGAACCTCAAAGGTGGGAATCTCAGGCTTCTTGGACAAAGTCTGTGTGTAGTCTGAAATGGCTCTAGTGACAGGATTACGCACCACAATAATAAGTTTGATGTCCCTGGCCATGGAGTGGATGCGCTTTGGGGCATGGTTAGTCACAAAGTAGCTGGGTGTCTTCTCCATGGTGATCTGCCCCTCCAGCGTCGAAGGCATCAGGTCTCTGAGAACAAAAACAAGAAGAAAAGAAAAAGCAACTTAGCACGGTATTACCCTGAACACCTCTTGCAGTTCAAGTGAAATACCCAAGGACACAGTGCAAGCAAATTTGGTACATTTATTAAGCAGTACATTATTTGAAATTACAAGTGAAAATAACTGTTATTATCACTGGACATTATGTTGTGAGGAGAAACATACAGCTAATTACATCCATGGAGTAATATGCAAGAGATAAAAGAACGAAGATGAAACGGCAGGCAAGCAAGTATGCTCATTGCTTAATTGACTCCATCTGTGTTACTCCAGGAGCTGTTTTGGAACTTTAATAATGAGTTCACTGCATATCATTAATACTGGGGTGCCTGGGGTATTGTTTTGTCATACATTTATTATGCATGCTAGGCTCACACTCTGTGGAGGCAGTTTTATTCCTAATGCACATGCACTTCCACTGCAATGGGTGCAGGCAGCTCTTTTCTTCTTCCTCTCTTTATTACATTTAAGGTTAGGGGCTGTTCATTGAAGGCAGCAGTGATTAATTATCAAGATTCAAGCTGATAATTTGTAGTACAATAGAAATGTCCCCGACTCGAGAAATTTATCTCGGGGATAACGGGGAGCCATTCGCCATCGCCACAAATATTATGTTCAACTCTCGGTGTCTGAGAATGAGTTGTAGGATACGACGGGTGCAGAGGCAAGTACATCACACGCACAGAGGCAAGTCTTGTTTCTACAGTTGCTATTTTTGTATCAATAATAAAGCATAGCATTCGCCTCAAGCAAATCCTTATCAAATGTTTACACTGATGTTCATTCCAATCCGTGCTGTTTTCTTTGTTTGTGGGCTAAGCGATTCAGTGCTAAATTGGTACATTAAATCCTCTGTGAGACACACCGTTTATTTAACTACTTACAAATACGAGCTCAGGAGCTCCACAGTATAATATAAAGTCAAGCAGAATCCAGGCATGCAGACTGTCCTCCTCCACCAAATTAAGTAATGTTTGCTTGGAAATTAATGTGTAAAACAGCCAACCAAAATCCAAATTATTACATCCGGAGACTGAATGAGTTAGTTGCAGGAATATTCTCCATAATTCTTGGATAAAAGCTATTTCCTCACTCCCTGCAATATTTTTTTTTCCATTAGGCTGCCCTGCACCACAAAACCTACAGTTGTAACGATATAGTCACATCAATCATTTGCATCTTGGACATATTCTAAATTAACTGTTCTCCAGCAAAGAATCCAATTTACTCTGCAAAACATAAGAGCTGTTATGCACATATCGACCACCCTCACACACACACACACATGCACCCATGGATACTGGGCTGAAAGTCTCACAAGTGGCCTGGTAATTGCATCTCAGTAACAGTATTGCCTTCCTGATGGGTAATTTCCCTCCGGATTATGTTTGTCTCTTGACAGTATAGAACTGTGGTTACTTCTGGGCCTGTAATGGGATATTAAACATATCTACAGATAGAATAGTGACTAGAAAGAGTATTAGTTTTCATTATATTCCATCACTTTCCACACTTTCTCCCTTATAGTAATGAATGGCTAAAGATTTTTGTAACCTTTCAAGGACTTCAGCTCTGTCTGCCACTTAAGTCCAAAGTGCGGTAGGTGGTCTGAGGGTGTAACATCACCATGTATGGTTGTTTGAAGAAGGGAAAAAAAAAAGCTCAAGTGTGCCACAGCGAATCACCTTGAAACAACCGATATCCTACTGTACGGACAGGAACTGCAGCATCTCACCGGTAATGTGCTGTGCATCTTTGGAGCATATCCAATTGACAGGACAGATGTACAACGTTCAAGGTTACCTCTTTGAAGGCGTGCACGTAACAAGCTATTGCCCCCATTGGGCTCAACGCTAATCATCATACATTTAATTATAAAACAATGGAAACTGCGCAAGACAAACACTTTGTTACTGTGGTTTTGATTGGGAATCAGTCATGGATCGTGTACATTTAAAATGTCAGTGGGACAGCAAGGGAAGGAGGGGGGGAAAAAAATCAAAATGCTGGTAAACAAGTTAATTTCTCTGTGTGTGGCAAATGACTTCTCTGGCCTTGCAGTCTAGTGGAACCGGAGTAAACAAGTTAAGTCTTGCTTTTGTTTTTTTCTCTGCTTCAGCTGCTTAGCTCAGCACAGGTCATTCAGGTGGGTAGGTAAATAAAATCCATAGCGCTAAAGAGGCCATCTGCTGTTTACTACCCTCACACCGAGAACATACCACGTTTCATTTACTTTCTTGCATTTCAACACATGTCCAAGCCTTTATTTACATAGCAAACGTAAGTGTGAACATACAGGTGCTTTACACTTTAAGTAACTTTTAATGATCTTTACCATGTGAGGCATGCTGCAGTATGCCTGCGAGAGCATTGCTGCATTGAGAGAGTAGATAATGCAGTATTGATGGCAACTCATGCAGAGTGTGACTGATACTACACTACACAGAAAACAGTTACAATTTCTTTTGTGAGCATCTGAATGCATTCTCATCGCTGTTCTGATATTTCTAAAATATACGGACAAAAGCCAGACCCATTGAATGTGGCAAAAATATTTATCTGAGCCAGACAAACGCATAATAACACAGAAAATCAACCTTTAAAACTACATTTCACCAGTTGTATCAAGGCCATGTACTTTAACTTAGGAAGGAAATCCATTTCACACCCACACTCCACACAAAAATCAGATCCAGAGGACGCTCCGGTTGTCTCTCCAAAGCTTAATTTGTCTTTCAGGACCAAATCACAGCAAATTTTTTTGTGTTTGTTAAGACAGAAACCAATCTTCGCAGATAATCATAACTCTTCATGCCTTAACGCCCACCGCGAAAGTGCTGTGGAACATGCCCAGGCATTTAACTCAAACGTTTCATTACACTCTGTCAAACTAGTGCGCGGGGAATATTTTGAGGCATGATGAGGTGAGGGATCACACTAATTTACATTCCCAGATACTAATAGGTCCAAGCTGTTTCTGGAGGAATAGAGTTTCTCCAGAGAAGCTCAGTTGTTTCTAATAAACTCTGGCAGAGAAATAAAAGCTCCCCCAGTCTCTCATTTGGATTGATCACGGCTCAGCTGCAGAGTATCAATCCGCCAGGCTTCCTCCATGTCATGTCAAATACAATCAATTATTCTAAAGGAGTCCACTCATAATAAGCTCCTAAGTCCTCAGAGAGCACATTTTGGAGACGGCGCCAGAGATGTGGGCAGACTGCTGCGATCCTCTAAATAATTCCTAAAAACTAATATGATGATGTTGAAGTGTGAATTAATGAAATGTCTCATTTTTTGTGTTCTGTCACTACCGACTCAGTAAGAGAGAGTAATGCTTCTGTCATGGAAGCGCTAGAGTCTTAGAACCTTTGCCCTTTGTGGAAGAAGCATATTTTATTTCGGTTTAATAAAGGAGATGTTGAAAGATGAATCAATCATCAATTTAAAAAAACTGTTTGAACATGAAATTTTAAATAACATTTTATCAGTAAGCCTTAACCCTCAGTGCAGGCAGACAACAGAGAGGGAAACGAATGGTAATGTCACTCTGAGTCGGGCTGCAAATATCAATCGCGGGTACAAGCAGCCATTCATCAACAACAGTCAGTCAGGACATTTGAAGTGAGAGATACTGTGGTCAGTTTGCAATGAATAATCCCATTATTACACCCTGAGTGACATGTCTGTGATTACAGCAGCACCAAGAACAAAGACATTGGTTTACTGACAAGTGGAGAAAAATAAAATAAAAAATGTAGGAAAAAAAAAAAGAAAAACGGTCGGTCAGATGAGTCATTCCTCTCTCAGCTCACAACAAGAGGATGCGTACACGATTGGCACACACAAAAACAAGCCTACAGGCCAGAGCAAAAGGCCCTAGTGGGTCTGTTGTGGAGTGGGAGGCATTGTTTTGTCACGGTTAAGGTGCAACTTTTAGGAGGAAAACAAATACAGAGTATGCTGCCACTCTCAGTGATCAGATCAGGCTCAAATAATGGTGGAGAGTTTGGTTTGTTTTTGTTTTTCTCCCTCTCAATCTGACCTTTTCACCTGAGTGTAGTGAAAAGATCCTTTTAGGTGGGCTTGCCTTGAAGCTATCCACTCAATCTAGTTGTGTAACATACATGGACCTACTGTAGGTTAAGTTGTTTTGTTTTTGTACATGAGTGATTTCTTGTGTTAGTATCATGCAAGTTGTCAGTCGGTAAAGGTGACAAACTGACATTATGTTCCTCCATGCAGTTGTAAAAAAACATGACTGACTATAATATTTTCTAATCTTGAATCTTCCTGATGCATTTCTGGCATCACAATCTACAATTTAGATACTTGATATTTGATGAAGTTCTGCTGGCAATTCAACTACAAAATCCACCTTGCCCTGACACTCCTCGCTCACACCTATTACTTTCCCATATCCTTTTGCCCAATTAGTTTCCTTCATATTCTTTACACATTTATTTCCTATTCCTTTTTTTACAGTTCCAGCTAAATCATTTATCAATTATCTCTTCCTTTGTCCACTTCCAAATCCAAAAACTAACGTAGTCCAATAAAATCGTTCTGAAATGCTGTTCTGTAGTTTTGTTGAAAGTTTTTCAGGGAGGTGTAGATTCAACTTTGACTTGTCAAATTAATAAATTCACAACATATCCTCATTACCATTATAGAAAACGTGATCCAGTCCCAACTATGTTTCTCTCAAAATGTATTTGCTGTTACTGCTTAGTTGTATAGAAACACAATTTCTAGGATTCTTAGTTGTTTTGGTGTAGTTTGTGATACTGTTGAATTGTATCGCTTCATACTGAGAAGTGTCCACCTCCTTTATAGTAATTAGCTGTGACAACCTCAAGCTACTTCTGCCTTTGATTCTAAGAGGCAACAACAGTCAAAATTAGCAATTTCACAAGAGATGCCTGTCAGGTAAACATGAACATAGGTTGATTTAAAGGTCCTGAAAACAGATTTCCCATTTCACCCTCTATGAGCGATGGATGTGATTCTAAAAGTTCTCCAACCTAAACGGCTGTACAGGTCATTTGTCCTTACCCTTGGATACGACTCATAGGAGTGTACCAGTGGCAGGGAGTACTGGACCTTCGTCCTAATAATAATAAGCTTGGAATGGTCTCGGTTTGGTTAGTTTTAGGCACAAAAACAACTTGGTTTGGTTTCAGAAAAGATCTTGTCACCTACAAACTCACCTTTATATTTCTCGCTAATTAAATGTAACATTTTGAGCCCAGCGGTGGGATATATGCCAAATTATCCTGTCATAAAGACATTAATCGACATTATTATTGTTGGCATCTCTTGAGCTCAGTTAGTTCTACCGACAAGCAAACCATGTCTGTTGAATGGCAAGAAGAGTAAAACGGTGAGACTAATTAAAACACAACACAGACTCCCCCACTCTAAGTAAGGCCCATTATACTTGTACTGCTGCAGGACTGTGGGCTTTGACAGAATAGTTGAGGACAGAAGTGACAGCTGGTCCTGATCAAAAACCTCATTCCCCCGCTCTCTTCCTGAGATCCCCCTAAAGACCGTCCCACTTCCAACAGTGGGCAAGCCAGGTACTTCTCTCCCCACATCACCAGACTGCAGCGCTGAGATCTGAAGCTGTGTTCAGATGCCCTTTGGACATAAAACATCATGAAATAAAGCAGGGCGATGAGAGAAACTGTGAGGATGTTTGGAACGCCGCATCACCCTGCATCATTAGTCCATAACAGCGTATATGAGCCTGAAAGTTAGTCTATTTTTAACTGTATTAAAGTCCTGGGAGAGAATAGAAGCAATCTTATCTCAAATCAAAGACTCAAAGGATACTGCTTTTTTCAACTTCAGTGTCTAGTTTTAACATTACAGACTTTAAAAAGGCGCTGATTTCTCCTCACAAACCTAAATATACAGTACAGGCCCTAAACCTAAAATAATATGCTTACATAATGACTCGTCTGTCCTCAAACAAAACAACAGCAGTCTGCCACTCCTCTGAAAGATGATTTTCTTCTTTTATTGTTATTTAGTTGTGTGTTTATTTGCCTTTGGATGAGCTGATGAGAGCACTTCAGGCTACACTCATTCAATTTGATCACAATTGCCCTCAATATTCTGTTATTGATGTTGCCACTACAAAAACAAGCAGTCGTGATGTGCTGGTTCCCACTCTGCAGCAACAGCAACACAGCACCAGGTACATATTGTTTAATGCGCTATGTCAGTTTATAGAATATCAGTTTGTATCAGTTTGAAAATATAAAGCATTGTGCCTTCTTCTGTATTAAACAACAAAGAGTTTTTTATCCATCTCTGCATCTTCCGTAATTGGACGTCACACCTGAATACATCAGAGTCAAAGGCTAAAATTTACATCCAGGAAATGTTGCAGATCCAGCTCAGTTAAGCAGAACCAATTAATATGACAGTTTGAACATGATAGATTTTCTTGCCTGAGAAAAATGGCCAGTACTTCAGGATCCAGTCATTTCACTGGGGCTGACCACAGACGAAACTCTGCACCTGTCTGACCGCAGCATATGACACAACATTTTTACACAGATTCTCCTTTATTGCACATTTAAGCTCATATATTACATGACATATTCAGGAGATTTCATAAAGCATACTTGTACTAGGTAGGGTTCATCTGAGGTAACAGAAATTTACAACAGTATGTGTAAATTTATCAAGCGTAATTTTCAAAATGAGAGCAGTCCTGGCATTTGGCATTTTTAATTTCCTATTATTCTCTGTGCACCAAGCCTGCAGTGATACACCATCTGACAAGATGACAAGATTGAAGGGCATCAATTATTGTGTGGGTAAACAAGTGGCTACAGAAGATATAAACTGCTGCTTTTCATCAAAGCAAAGCCATATGGCTGAAATTATCATCAGAAACAAATAGAATAAAACCGGTCATTAAAGACAGCAAATTAAAGAGCATCTAATTTCATTCTCTGTAGCAGGAGAGCAAAATGATTTCAGAATATGTATATAATGTACAATATATCATATATGACTAATACAGTATGTGACTCTTGCTGTATGTTGCCCTGAGGTCTGTTGGTGCACTATTAAAGGAGGAAAGAGAGACTGTCTGTTTTTTTGTTTTTTTTTAATATATCCATGAGGTTATTTTTTGGCAGCACTATCAGTTAAACACCTGAACGTGAACCTTTCCAAGAAATTACCTATCACAGCGGCTTTTTTCTCCATTTTTTTTCCCAATTCATTATGGAGCTGTAGGTCAGTGTGACACCACAAAGGAGGAGGCTGCACAGACTCTTCCCATTTTCTGTGGCGAGACATTAATACATATATCCAGTAATAATACAGACAGAGAATCGGCTGAAATTCGGCAGTTTTCTCCTTTTGGAGAAATTTAAAGGTAACTCACAAAATGTCAGGATGAATATCAGGGGAAAGTTATGGCAGGCAAACGTGTTACTTTTGCCATTTCTCCTATTGCAGAAATTGGTCATCGGCCATAAAAGTATTGAGAAAATGTCAGGGTTGGTCTTTGTCTGTCCAAAGAACGGTAATATTACCATTGGTTTTTACATATTTTTATCAGCCTTAAGTTACTTGCAGGAAGATAAGACTTTGAGTTGACTAATTACTGATCATTGGTTTTAATGGTTTTAGTTATTCCTTAAATGCATTTGTTAGACACTCAACATTTGTATAGAAATTGTATAAATCTGAAGAAGGTTTAACATATTTAACAAATCAAATCTGACAGTTAAAATAGAAATTAATAGTTTTACTGCACTCTGCTCTCTATCACAGGCAAGAACTCATCCTCGCTCCAGTTTCAAGCTCAGCAGGTATTTCACAGGGATAAATGGTGTGGGAGTCTGGTGCTTTGTCAGGAATTAAAAAGAGTAGGGAAATGAAGATGACAAAGATACTTGTTCTCCATATTTCTATAATGATCAGCAGAAGAGAATTAGCTAGCTTAGCTAACTTGCCAAACCATACCTTTGGATTCCAGATAATGTGGAATACATTATAATTCATAGTTACAGTCTCTAGGCTTTGGTTTGATGTTTGAATTCCTTAGTGGACGAATCGCTTTTTGTTAAACGTCCAGCCTCAACAGTGGCAAGAACCGCCTCTGGCATGTAACTCGCTTTATTCCTGAGCTGGTGAAGACGAGGTCAGGTCTTGATCATCTGCCTCTGTGGAGTGCTGGCAAAAAAAAAAGCCTTAAAAGATTTACTGATGGCATGTGTGCTACCTCGTTGTCCTGCATCCATTAAGATCATTAACACTATAGGGCTTTATCTACAGTGTCCTGTCCCCTCCTGCTCTCCTCCGTTTAATTTCTATCTTTCTAAATTGAATCATAGAGGTGATTTAATGAAGGACAGCAGTGGACTAATAACTGAATAAAAAAGTAATTGAATCGTAATTCTTCTGTATTTCCGCTGCAGTAGCGTCTCAGAAGTGTTAGCATTGTGACTCATGTTTGACCCCGTGTTATAATGGGCATACGTTTGGCAGCAGCAGCACACTGACATGGAATAGCAATGGAATGTGTATTGATCTCGCTATTTAAATGGTGGTGTGGCTTGAAGGGCTTTAAAATTAGTCTAAAAACACAAAAAGTATGTGAAGTGTTTGGTCAGCACTTTACTGCTGCAACTGGTCAGCAACTAAATGTGACAAACGGAAATGATTTTCTCTTTGCTCTCTTGAGGAGGGGTGAGAATCTATTCTATTGGGAGAGTTTGGCAGCCTGCTGGTATGTGATTTCAGATGATCCACCGTCATTTTTACGATGCTGTGCTGATAGCCCTTTGTAAACAGTATATTACATTTTAAACATGGTGTGAATCATGTGTGATAAGTTACTACATAGCATGATGATGCTGTCAGTAAATTGTTAAGACTGTTATTGTTGGTAATACCATCCTCACTCAGCGCTGCAGATGTGTGTTAATCTTTTTAGATATCATCTGTGCTCTGGGTATTTTATATATAGTTGTACACTAAGGAATATTTCCCACATACTTGTGCTTGAGAATGTGTCTCCCAACAGATGAAAAGAGAAAAAAAAGTAGGGAGGCATGAAATAAAGTGTATCTATTACCTTTGTATGAGAGATTTACCCACTCCCTGTCTCTATTTCTTTGCACAAAGATCTCTCACGTATGTTTAATACACACAAAATGCACAAAGGTGTGTAGTGTGCTGCAAAGGCACCTTAAATACCAATCAAACAGTGTGGCACAAGTTAAATTTCTTTTCAGCTGTTGTGGCAGGTCATCTGGGCAGGTTGGCCCACCCCACTACTCACTGTAAAATATTAATGTTGGCTGAAGCGATAGAAGAGAAAGGGGGATGGAAAATGGGTCCTCGGTAGATATGGGGAAAGGCTAAAATGTGGTAAGACTGACACTGGGAGGAAACTTATCAGTGCTAATTGTGGAAACACCAGGAGCTTCTTGAATTCAGGTTATTGTTTCCAGACAGATCAACATCAACTAATCAGTCAGTGCATTTATTTTTGTCCAGCATTTAAGCTGCAGACAGTGTTTTTTCCTCTCCTTCCTAAACAACAAGAATAAGAAAATTAATCAGCTAAGGCCAGGGGCACCTAAAGAAGTGTACATAACATGAATCTCTAACACAATTAAAATAACATGACAAGCCTGAAATATTTACTAAATTCTAATAATTACAATGTGTTAATTAAATAGTCTTAGAAACAGTGATTGCAACCTTAATCAGCTGCTCTGTTAAACTGTAGTCTTTGTTCTTTGTTTCAAAAACTGCTAGGATACGACCTTAAATTACCTCAAATGAACTGATGCAGGATAATCTCAGCGTCAAACTCGTAGACTTTGCATCCATCCGTTGTTCCTAGATGTTCTGCGTTTGTGGAGCTGAGGGCTACCCTGCAGCGATTTGCTGTGTTTTCAGTGTTGCTGCCTGCATGTGCATGTTGCTCCAAAGCTTTCACTTTAATGTTTGAAAGTTGTAAATAGAACTTGCAGTAAAAAAATACTTTTCAGTAAGAAAGGAACACCACTTGATTCCCTGACTAATACGATGGGGACAGTTTGATAAAAATCTAGTTGTTCATTTCATGAGAGCTCTTCCTTTAATATTACAGTATGTGTTTTAAAAATGATGAGGTAAAAGTCCTGAGAGTGAAACCTGTTGTCAGAAGAGTCACAGACTTAATCAGCTGGACTGCACTTTGAAAATGACTTAACACAGCAGTTCACACAAACATTTAGACTGTCATGTATCGACCTTTCAGGTAATCTCCTTTTCAACTGATTTCCATCGCTGACAACACCACTTATGAACCTTTTAAACCTTTAACCTTGTCTTGGCCTGTTGTACCAGTTTATTGATTGTGCTGAACATGCTGCTAAGAATCACAATGTACAATTATTAACAATACACCCTTGAATCCTTGGCATAGGTGAGTGCACTTGAGTTTACACTCCTACACCGGCAGTTTCTGTGACATGGGGGGGTTCTGTAATTCACTTTATCGTCAGTGTGTTTCAACAGCTGGAACAGTCTAGAGGGAGCTCTAATTTAAAACACAGCAACAAACTGTTCGAGATAAATTACCACTGAAAGGTTTGAGAAGTTTTTAAACCAGAGTTCATGGCTATTTAAATGCAAAAAGTGTACAAAATGACTGAGCTGCTAAATATCAATTAACTAAAAGGCATTCTTCATATGCCAGCATTTGTAAATGAAGTGTCACAGCTGAAATGCCTGCTGTATCTAAAGTAGTTTAAAATGTTGTTAAAGTTGTCATTATGATGCTTTGATTCAGCAAACAGATGAAACAAACACCAAAATTGTGCCCACAATAATCACTTTTACAATAAATTGAATGTGGCAAATAAATGAGAAACGAGTATAGCTTGAAATGTTTTTACAGCCATAAGAAATGATTCGGACATTTCTCCAGTAGCAGCGTTACAGTTGCAATTAGGTTTCTTGACAAAATACATCACATATGCAGAGATATTTTTAAAACGGTGCATTATTTCATGTCCCTGTGATCTAAATTCGTGTTGGGCTTATAGCAGGAGGCAGAGATGTTTGTACTGTAACATCTGGATGCAAGGAAATAGGCTGCTGAGAATGTTATAATCATGCAGACAAGGCCTAAGCTGCTCCATTACAGGCTAAGCTGACCTATCAGTGGGGCTTTTGCTAATCCAAATTGTGCTTTAGCTGGCAGAGATTGCTCAATTCAGACAGTCTGCTGGGAGAGAAAAAAAAGCTAAAATAGTTCACCTGCCATGCGAACTATCATTTATAAGATATTAATCTCCCAGTATCGTATGTGTGCACAAAAGCTGAGCTATTTTTTCAGTTAAAAAAGCTCATTTTCATGGTGGATATTCCATTTGCTTACCATAAATGCCAGCTATGACCAGTTCAGAGTGCCTTAAGCGTGTTTTCATTTGACACAAGCTTAATAGCCACAGCTGCCACATCACGCTTAAATGTGCTGAGTGACAGTTATATTTACTACTGCAGACAGCGGAAAGAACAGAAAAGGCTCTTTTATGTAAGAATTTCTGTGTTTACTGGAAGGAACGAATGAATGTTTTCTCTTATGTCTGACTTTTTAGGGTGCTTTTGTTTGAATGGGGTCACTTTTGGGCAAGCAAATACACAATTTAGCATCCTTAAATTCCTAATAGTCCCTGGGGACTTTCTGTTTTGACAGTGACTTTGTTCAAAAGCCAGACATTAGGTCAGATTAGCTGTTTTATTCCAAAGCTGCTATGACTATGGCTAATAATCAGCAGCTCACAGTTGGCTCCTCAGGTACACTGTGTTAGCCAGGCTGACATGACACAGGGGAAATTAATTTGCTACAGCTATATAATGGTTGGTTATTTAATCACTGTTAGATTTAATCTAACACCTTAATCTCAATGGGTTTCTTCTCCTCCTGGAGTTTCATAACTGCAAAAGACTGAAGGCATTAGAGACAGAGTCCGCTATGAAAAAGGACCTAACTGTGCAGTATGAGTGGGTTCAGTCTGCTGTCAGAGAGAAAACACGAAAATGGCGACTAAACAAGCACTCCATTAAACGACTCTTTATAGAGGAGCATCTGAGTTTTTTTGGTTTCTATCACGTATATTTAATAATTCTCAGGATCAAAGCACAGCAAGTGTCGTCCCATCTCATTAACTCAAAGACTCGCAACTATAATATTAGATGAACACCAAAGATCTCAACTTACATGCACAGGAAGCCACTGCAGGACCTCTAACCTGTTTTATTGTGGCTATTCTGCAGTACCTTGGCTGGTTACAGCCCCAGAACCTACAGAGAGATATTCTTTATCATTGAGGAAATGGACAGACAACACCTCAGCTGTGAAATGGCTGTTGCAAGTCATTGAACATCTCGCTGGTTTTCAATACTCAAGATGGGAGAAGATATGAGGATGTAATCCTTGAATGGATCATGGTATAGCCCTCAGCCCTCTGAGCAGCCTGTTTGAGCACTTCCAGTAAACCCCTGTGCACACCCTTAATCTCAGTTTAAATCAGCACAAAAGACAAAACACTCCAGAATAAATGTCAACGTCAAATCAAGGTACTGCAATAAAAGTCAGTGAATAAAGTCATGTCATCGTTTTTTCCAAGTAATTTCATGGGATGACTTAGTGCCTCCGTGTCACACAGCAATTTGCAATTAATTTAGAAGACAAGGGTGTTACAAAAAGATGTCCGCTGCTCTCAACATGCAAACAGACGTTATTCTAGTGGGAGATGGCATGTAGCCACTTCAGTGCTATTATTTGTTGTAGGTTTCATTTCTGTGCTATTTTTAAACAGAAAACAGTGTACATTGTTTTAAATGTTTAATGTGCCTTAGTGGGAGTTATCATACATAGTAACACAGTTTTGTCAGTATGAAAGCAAATGTTTTGTTATTCTGTGTAGATCATCTGGGAGAGGGCATGGGCAGAAAAAGACTATTTCAAAATAAAGCCAAAGATTAACTCCTTAGCTGAAGCAGTCACACTTGATCGCTCCCACAAACTGCTCTGAGCATCATGAGGTCACATTTTATCTGACAGTAAGTCTGAGAAAATAAAGCTAAAACAACCATTTTGTTTTCTGTGATGTTTTTTTGTCCAAAAGCTGCTCTGATAGCTGTGAGCAGACATAGTTCTGGTCTAAATGATAGTACGGTTGGGCCACGTGAGACAGTTTACTGGCAGACTTAGCTGAGACATGGGCAATCACCACATATGTTTCACCATACCTTTACAGTCAGAGACTTTAGATACATTAAAAGGAAACAACCCATATAGGAAGAAACAGCTGCAGGGCCATATAATATGTGGCTTGACTGCACCATTTGCTGTCGGGTAACATATGGTTGATGCTCAGGAAACCACGTTAACCTGCTGTATCTGCACCACTTGTACCTGAGGGTGGCAGGAATGTATTAATCCATACTGTACCTTAATCTGCACAACAGTGCCTTTGCCAGCTTCTATGCACATTGATCTAAGAAGGTCGATGCATAAGCCACACCAATTATTCCCATAAGGTTTAGTGTAGGTAATGGTGTGTCAGTGTCATGGTTCAAATTTGGCTGCAAAAATCTGAACCACATTCCCCTACCAAACCTGTGTCGCAGCTTGGCTGTTTGTTTGGCCCACATGTCTGCCAGAGAACATTTGCTGACTGGATAATGCACTTAGAGACATATTGTGCACCACCACTGTCCCCATGCACATGCTTATTAACTGATAAATTCTTATTTGCAAAGCAATGTATAGACTCTATGCTCTGCTAGACCTTAAGTTCCTGTTGTCCTTGTTCACCATGTGTGTCAATATTTACTGCGTTAAAATGTAAATTAACAGTCCCTCTCTGAACCTTTGCCACTGAACAAATCTCTATATATTGATTATATCTGAATATTTCCTGTAGCCAGAGGGGGGATGGCTCCGATTTCATTTTCTGATGGAATACATCTCAGAAGTCTACCTAGTTAAAATCTGTTTAATTATAAAACTGACTGCTTGATCCCTGCCCAGTTCTATATGTCGACAGGTGTGGATTCATTTTCTGGGAAGCAAACCTATTGCTGACCATGAAAATCCCTAATCAATAACTAACACTTAAAGCAGGTACACTTCCAACACGGAGGATAAATGAGTTAAAGCAAATTGCCCATATGGGCTTGAGTAGCATGTTTTAATTACTTGTGAATCCTGCTCTGCTATCTCTAGCTGTCTGCATTTCACATCAGTATTCAATTAAGCACTATGATCAGATGATTTGGCAGAGCAAACTGCATTGCGGCTTTTTATCGCTTCCCAGTAAAATGCAAAAAAAAATAAATAAAAATCTTACGTCGAAGATATATCACAAAGACTGTATTTTTCTAATAAATGTGGGCACATATGTGTGCTTCTACCCAAGATATAAAAAACCCCTCTTTTTGAAATATGCCTTTTTCAGTACACATGTCAAATTCAATATCATGATCACTTTAATTCCCTTTTTATCTTTCACACAGACAGAAAGAGTCGACCTTAAACTGTTGTCTTATCTCTGGCAGCACTCAGGTTTTCTTCAGCGATGCAGTGAGTGCTGTGTTACTATACATCATTAACCACTGTGAGCTCTTTACTGATTTACCATCCAAGGAAAACAGTCTTTGCTGTGTACACCAGCAGAGCTGACCAATCCTTGAACTTGTTCCGCTGCAGTGAATGTGGACCCTCCCCTTAAATGAAAGAAAGCTCAGTTCATTTGAAGAATATAATTTCACTATCAATCTACTCTCATAAATTGTATTGGACACCAGGGTGTGTTAAGTTATACAATAAATTAATTGCCTAATGACTCTTGCACATACAAGCAATATATTCTCATGATAGCAGTGATAGAATGGGGGCCTCTGAAAGGCTTATGCTTTAGTTGAGGGCTTACAAAAACTGGGAACAAGAGCCCTTTGTAGCTCCCTGTTTGCAGACTTGCCTTGTAATCTGGTAATGGCAGTTCAGATATCACTCATAACACAATGTGACTTCGTATTTTCTTCAATAACAATCTGTTTAGGCTATAAATACGTGAGGAAAGCTCAAAACAACTTTGCCGAAGGCCCTCTCCAGTGACTTTATCAGCTCATTCAAATGCCAGAAATGTATAAAAGGGAAACAGTTTGTTTCTTGAAGTAATGTATGATTATCTTTTCCAGTCAGAAATTTAGTGTAAATGATGCTTCAGTGCGAGGTACAAAAGCGAGGGCAGGAATATCCAGCTGCTATTTTATTTAGTAGTAATCAAGTGTTACACCTTTTTTTCCCAAGGAAACTGTTGCCAGGAAGGCAGCTGTTTGCTTTATTGGTATAGTTTTGAGGATACGGGCAATTCAATCATACTGTACGTATTTATTCCCTGAACCACAGAATGCGACAATGATTCCTTCAATTAGATTATGTTCGTTTGGTTCTAGATTACAAGAACGAAATCTTGTTGCATTTTATGCATGTGAAAAATGACTAAGAACAAGCAGGGTTAATGCTCTCTGTTTAGAAGGTTTGGTATTTTACCTTATGTAAACTCCACTGATTTATAAAAATCCTTCTCAAATCCTATTTCTCTGGCAAATAAATGCCAGATTTATCACTATATAGTCTGGTTTTGTGTAGCCTAATTAATGTCTAGGTCTGTTTCTCATGGTTTAGTCTAGACCACCTCCAGTGAAGGGTAAACTTAATGATACAACATAGTTTATGTGCTCCCAGCTTTGTATCAACAGTCTGGGAAAAGCTCCTTCCTTTTTCTAGATGACAATGCCAGCAAACACGAAAATACTTTTTAAAAATTTTATTTCTCACACACACACAGTCTTGTCTCCATTACTTAAGGGGACATTACATTGACTTACGTTTCCTGAAGATTTACTCTACTTTAACCATAACTACTACTTCCCTAACTCTAACTTTAGCCTTAAGCTAAACCCAACCTTACCTTAGCCTTAAAATATGTCCCTGCCAATTTGCATTATGGGGACTTGATTTTTGTCCCTATAAGGAAGAAAAGTCCCCATAATGTGACTAGATTTAGGCCCCCACAACATGAAGAATACCTAGACACCACACACACACACACACACAGAACTCAGGATGCAAATCTGTGATTTCCACTATCCACCCTGACCACCTCCCATATGATCTCAGTGCGGTACAGTGCTTGCTTCACCAAACATTTACGAAGCAATTACCGTACATTTCTTACCACAGTGTAACAGGAAAAACAAATTAGTGCTTTATGAGAGTAATTTCTTGGAGACTGGGTTGCAAAAGACAGCTCCTTACAAGAAATGGTTTTCTACTTTGAAGTGGAAAAACTTGACACGGCTTTTTTAGAGCCCTGACCTCAACAGCCTCGAACACCTTTGTGTTGAACTGAATTGCTGACAGTGGTTTTAGAATGAAGGTGTAAAGTATCTTCATACTTTAGGCTTTACAATGTATCCTTTTTCTTCTTTTTTTAAAGAGCAACAGACAATACTTTGAATCATATTTCATGATGTTCTGTTATGCGCATAATATGGTTGCTGTTGTTCCGTTTTGGTAGAATTGCATTCCCAGTGCATTAATTTTTGTCACCTCCTGCAGTTTCTCTGAGCAGATGTTGGTATAATTAATATTACACACCAGTCATCTTTCACACAACAAGGACATACGCTTCATGGTTTAAACAGGAAATAACAAACTGTCGTCCTCTCCCACCACTTGTATCTTGAAGAAATTATGAAACTAAGAGGGGCTTCCACAGGGATAATCTCAGATGAACTGAAATGGGTATGGAGTTATTAATGTTTTTAATGGACAGTTTTTATATCTCAGCATAGCAGTTAAAAGCCTGTCGCAAAGAATTTTCTCCTCAATTAATCCTCTGCTTGGTTGTTCACATGATCACATTTCAAATGTGCGTTTTCACATCAACAGGCACCACTAATCTTTACAAACCCGGCTGGCATGTCATGTGCAAAACCTTTGGCAATTTGCATGACTCATGTTAATATTCACACACCGCGGAGGCATGTAATGTGTTGTTGTGTTTTTTTTTCACTTGTAATGAGCACAAGAAGAATTCTGCTGCTTGTCTGTGGTGGGGGAGGGGGGAGGAGAGGTTTGTGAGCCAGGAGAATTTCAGGGCATATTATGAGAAACAATATTATCACAAGGTCCACCTGATGATTGCCTCATTATAAATGGTCTCCACATTGACTTTTACCTCGGCGAGACAGAAGGCTATTAAAAGATGCTTTATTCTCCTTCTGGATGTTCATTATTTCTCACAGTTAAGGATGTTGACATCTCAAACAAAAACCCTGAAGTGGCCGGCCTCAGGCCTGTCACCGGGAGCTGAGATAATCTGCATGTGCATACATTTTTCCCCCTTTTCATATTTCGTTCAAATGACCAAGACTGATGAGGTACAGTCACGATAATGTCGTGTTTCAAACAGGCATACTTTTTTTTTTTTCCTTTACACATAGCATGTTTTAAACAGATTTTTGTCTAACCCGGTAGCACAGAAGAGGAAACAAACGTCTCTACACTGCTGCTTCAGACATTTCTGGGGCAGAATGATGAAGTCTGAAAGAAAGACTTATATTATTGATAAAGATATGGTACAAGTAGCATTTGGACAGCTCTATATTCATGATGACTTAATGCGCAGTTTGTGACAAGCACAACCAATCTCATGACCACATTGTCAGACATTCCCAATAAAGCCTGTAATTATTCATGTTGCTTAAGTGCTCCAAAGCAGAAAAAAGTGTTGGGTTTGACTTACTTTACTAAGGGAAGTAGCTTGCTAGAAAGAAACTGAGCTTGTATATAAATACATTTCACTCTTTCTTGAGACAAAACCCAAGGTGCTGGCATCTAAAAGAAGATGCAGTAAAGTGTTGACATGGGGAAAAAACTTCTCAGTTTATGACACACTCTAACCGCTTCCAGGTAATTAAAATTTCTAACTAGTGTGTTTGTATACCTTAAAGGTTAATTTTGTTACCCTAGACTGCGTTTTTTGATGTCCCTGACATGCTAGTAATCAAATCAGACACTTATTATGTTGATTTGATTAGTATTTAGCAACAGAGTGTACCCATGATATTTCCCTGTTATTCTCAGAACAGATGTTCAGTGCAATCTGATGGAGCACCACGGGCATCTAAAAGAAGCTGTTAAAACAAATATTAAGCAACTACTGTATACGCTACACAATTAGATTTAATGTTCAGATGCATTGGGGACAATTAAAATAAGTTGGTTAAAGAAATCCACATTTGTTGCAATAGTAATTTCATACATGCAGGTTAAGCTACAGTACCATCACAAAGAATAGTGAAAGTAAAATCTGAAGCTGTCTCCTCTCTGTGGTCTTGACCAAGCTGTCATGTTGCTTAAGTACTCAAAAGCCGTTGTTCAAATGGCTTATCTTCTAATAACTTGCATAAAAACTTCCTTCCCTCCTATAGTAACAATAGATGTTTCAAGGTTTCTTCTGCTTTAAAAAACTTCATTTTCACTTGAAGCCTGAGTGTTTTGTGATGTTTGGGTGATATGACACTCCCTTGCCGTGTTTTCAAGTGCGTGTTTCTTGGCCCCAGACAATCCTCCACCTCCGCTATGGGTTGAGTGACAGAGAGTCCCCGTCTGGCTGTCATTTGGCCTGACCATGACAGAGGAGCACATGGCTGCAGGCTGCATACACACTCCTCTGCACTGAATCTGCCTACAACACTGACACTCTATCTCAGCTGGAATGAGCGGTGTTCAGACTCTGAAAGCCAACGATACTGTCTGTAATAGAAGTAGTTTTGAGGTGGTTCTGAATACCTGTCAAGACACATCACTGTTGTTCCTTTTGGCAATTTTAACTAAAGCAGCAACACAAGAAACACAACAGAAGCTCATAGAGCCCAGCAAGACCCCCCTGCCCCACAGCTGACACACTCATCAGCTGGTATTTTGGTGTATTTTTTCATAAAGGAACAGTAGTCCCCCATCATACTAACATATCCATATCCCTGAGCATTCCATTTCAAGTTGAAAAGCATAACAAGAAAAAAACTAAAATATAGTAATCATCTTCCTCTTCCATCATCTTTAACTGGACTCCATCATTAAGCACAATGAACAATTTGCTTTTGTGTTAGAAAACCAGACTTTGCCAAGTGTTTGTGAGCATTAATGAAGTCATAAATTTGATCTGAATTCGATACATCATGTGCCAAGACACTCAGTTGTTGGCAAGCATGTAGCACTAAGATAGTTGTCACCGTTTCGTTTCAATTAACATAAGCTCCTCCGAATATGCTGAACACTGGGCTTCTTCAATACCACCCCGGGGGCAATGCCTTAGAGAACAAAATAATTAACAGCTGTGCTGACACTTAAATTTGTGGCGTTTTTACTCTTTTCATTATCCGTGTCAAAATCATTTAGCTGTGTCATCTCCACTGAGAACAAACAGGAAATCGTAAACATTAACCAGTTTGAAATGGCATGTGTTGTTCTAAGTCAATAAGTACTTTCATAGATTTTGTCCTTGTAAATGTAACTATTTTACCATAGTCTTTCTGACCTCACAACAGGCATGGACACACGTGAACTGACTGAGACATGGTGTATTTTTTACTCGTTACATCATCTATCATCTGTAAAAAGAGTGGCTTAACAATATGCTAAATGCACTTCATTGCTTTCTTACTGACACAGTTACACGAGGAGATTGATACCACTCTCGCATCTCACAGCAAGAGAGGCCTGCTACGCCAAAGCAAAGAGTTGCACGCATTACTTTCCTTCCTACATCTAGTTATTTCATCGTATTGACTGCACATGTCAGAGCCTCACAGTCATTAGAACTCGCACCAGCTGAGACTAATCAACAAGCTGAGGATTTCTATAGGGAATAGAACTGCTTCACACAAAGACATTGTCTGAAATAGTCGTCTTATTCTGCATAACAATTACAAATCCAGAGTATTTTTAAATCTGTCAAGAGATGGTAAAAACAAAAGAGACAATGCTAATGCTTTTGTCCTATAACTATGTTTTTAGCATACTGTCATTCTGCCTTTCTTATATATCCGAGGGCCACAGAGGAAATAAGTCTGACTTTTCTGTCTTTATTTTGTAGAAGGTTACCCTGTGTTTCTGTTCTTCCCTGCACTTGGATGGACTACTTGTTGTACTTTAACATTAGCATAAATCTTGTCTAAACGGCTGTCATTCCTCTAGAGTAGAGCTATTTCAAAGGTTGCACAAAAGAGATGGTGAGGCCATTACCCACATTGGCAGAAGTGTTTTGATAGCTGTCTTGATAGGGTGGCCTTGTGAAATCTTGTGAATAAAAATATGTGGAAAATGTCAGTCAAAGCAAATGTCATCTAAAATACAGAGTGGATCAGGGCCTAAAACTTCATTGCAGCCAATTAAAGACAAATGTGGTGCAGACCGATATGAAAGATGTTATCAGGTCACCTCCCTTTCATAACAATTAGTCTGTTGTAGAGTCAAAGTTCTTGTGAAGGCTGAGCTTCAGCACTGTGTAAGGAGCTCTGGAGACCCTGGCACATGACATCAGTTAGCTCGAATCAAAGTCTCTGACCTTTGCTGCCTGGAAGATTGTCGAGTCTTCCATACAGCGCTTCCTACGATTGTAGCATGTACATATCACAGTGAGGGTTGATCCCACGACCCCAAGGCTGATATGCAGGCTGCGTTTTTACCCCCCGCTTGTTGATGCCCTTCATGCTGTACAACACATGGCCTTTATAGACTAGAAAAATAAAGAAATACCTTGCATGACCTTTTGAATATTCTACCATTTCCATTAAAAGTGACCTGTGGTTCCAATTATTTTCCTCTCTTGTCTTCCAGCATAAACACCTGCAGGAAAAATACCAGTTTAATGGCTAATATGTCAATTAACGCAACAGCAACATGAGCACAGTGGTCGATTCGCTCATAAAGAAAATTATCTCACATCTTCTTTAATAAAGCTACTATGTCATTGACTTAAGCAGAAAGATGGTAAGAACCTTGTTATCAGGGATCAAAATGTGAACCAGGCAACACGTTCAGCTACACCTTGTGTTTGCTCTCTCCTCTGCACTCCATTAACCTTTGCTCAAGTTTAAAATGCAATGCTAACATTGCTAATATAGACACAGCAACACTGAATGAAATTTGTACAATTTGTAAAGAGTGGCAAGGCCAGTGTAACATAGACCCTCTGTTCCTGTTCCTGCCTAGTTCTCTGATAATGAATGCCATAGGAGCGATCACATATTTACACTTCTGTGACATTATTACATTAGTGACGAATGCTGCTGCTGCGGTAATTTAATCAGGGGAGACTAATTGAAAAAGCTTCATTCAATCAAACAATTTAAAACTTTGGCACAGGCTGCCGTTGAAGCGATTGCTTTTGGGGGAGAAGAAGGAAAAGCAACAACTGGAGTGACAGCGACAAACCGCTGATGGAAATGAAAAAAATCTATCAGTTTCTTATTAGTTCCCAGGAGGCTGGGAAGATGCTGGTGAAGCTAAAGTGAGTAGATGGTTTAAACGGAGGGGATGCTGTGTTTTTGAAATTTAAACGGATTGGATAATAAGTAGCAGTTGTTGCTTTCAAGAATAACGTGAATAAAAGAGGTGAATCTTGAGTGATTAGGTAGGAAGTGATGGATATTTAACTGAAGTGTTTTTCTTGATTGAACCACCGTGAAGCTTCATTTGACAGTTCTGCTAAAATGCACTGTAGGTTTCTCATTGTTAGTGTACTTGATTGCTTCATTTTCGTAGCTTCTGCTCTCCTGAGTTGAGTAATGACAAACAAATCATTGTCACTGATTTAAAATTATACTGTATGTTATGTGGGCTTGAATATTTTATATATGATTGTGTTCATCTGGATGTTTTATTCATGATTGTCTTTGCGTTAGCTCCTGCAAAAATTCAACCTTTATTCATCAGGGTCCCGGATGCTCCAGAGGCTGTTATGTTATAAAAATCTGATGCTCCCTGTGCAATATCAGAGTTTATGTACTGTAGTAGCAACAACTAAACAAAGAATGCAACATTAATCTGCAGCCTGCAGCATTCAGCTCACCAGGAACTGAATTATTGATGCCTTTTGTCAGTTTTGTGAGGCAGTCGTCTCGCTCTGCCTGTAGTTTAACAGGTTAATCACTCAGCGACATTAAAACACAGAATTCAGCAGGTTGACATGTAAAAAATTGGCTTGAATTTGGATGATCTGATGCTATACATACAGTACACTAGTAGCTGGGATGGCACTCTGGAGAGGAGAAAGTTGGAAACAAACAATATCATTAAATATGGATGTTTGTCTTCTCTTCTAAAACAGCGTATTTGACCAAGTAATGGATTGTTCACATAGCAATTGAGACACAAAGACAAAGGCTATTCAAGCAAAACAATATGGCCCTTTGAGAGGATATGATCACATTTGAAAATACTGTATTTCTCATGCATTACTGTTACTACAGCAGAGGGATGAAAGTGCTGGGGGAAAAAACATGGTGCACACACACTCAGGAGGTTTTGGTAGTCTGACAAGGTTTGTCTACAGCAGTTAAATTCTTACTTGTGATTTCTTTGATGTTTTATTCTGACGTGACGTCCAATTTTCATCAAGTCTGCTGCTTAAAATCATCTTTCACAATCCTTGAGCTGTACTCTGTACGACGTGTGCTTTTCTCTAAAGGGCCTCTTCCATTTTCCTCTCAGTCCACTAATTGGCGTAAGTGAATAATCCCCTGCACCAATGGCACTAATAGATGTGAATATATTGATTTTTCAGTTACTGCGATGACAGTAAAAGGTGTGAATATGTATGGGAGATCTGCTCACTTGATTGAGAAATACAACAGACGGCGTATTTCAGGCTGCTGTAGATTAAAACAAGACATTTTGTGCTTCCAAGAACAAGTAAGAGATTTTCTGCATCAGTGTCGCAACTGAGCCTTATTGCAGTTCAGTTAAGGTGAGCTAGTCAAAGCGTGAGACCACCAGGGTCAAAAGTCAGTGACATCAATATGGATTTATCTGCTCAGTTACTGCCACCATCTTTCTTGTTTATGAGGTGAGATATTTGTCTTCCTCGCAGCAGTTTAATAAACAATAACAACTCACCCATCCAGATTATATTTAAAGATTCTTCCCTTCCTTTCATCTCAAGGTTCAAAACAATGGTGGTCTTTTATTTGGTTTTTTTGCATTTCTTAATTTCATGATAAACAATACTTCTGTGCAATATTTCTTTATCAGTACATATCCTGTTTCATCTCCGGGGAAGATGTAACCTCTGCTCTGTTTTACTCTGAGACTGTGTCTAAAATGTGTAAAGCTGCAGGGCTTATTTTCTCCTCTCGTCCATCATCTACATGTCAAAAAACACTTTAAAACTCTTATCACTTCATCTGGGGAGAAAAGAAACAGCATGGTGAAATGATAATGTCAGCCATGGATACAATAAAAGGTGTGTGAATAGGAAGCATTGACATGTGTGGCTGCATTTTTCTTTCTTTCTTTTTTTTTTTTAAAGAGCTATGTATGTACATATTACATATCCTGTGTATATACAGTATAAACCTGTTCAAGCCTCATATCCACCAAGACCTGGGTGAGGGATAAGTTTGCACCTGCACTGTGTGGTTACCATGGTAACAATAAAAAAGGATCATACCAGGGCCATCTGGTTATTGGAAGAAAAAAAGACATGAAGAGAAAGAAGGAAAACAAAAACAGATTCAAATATACATGTATTATGATGGCCATGAAAAAAGCAGCAGATGTAAAGCTCAAACGTGGGCCAAAGTTTCTCTGGAAAGGAAATGAGCTAAAAATAAAATAGGTTTTAAAGATAAGAAATTTAAGTATTAACCATCATTAAAAATGTGCATTTATATATTCATTAATTGTGGCATACTCATTATATAGTTTACAGTTAACAGATACCTTGCATTATATGTAAATATCATAAATAGTCATTACACACTGAGTCCACATAGTTACAAACTCCACTTTTTTAAGCTCATGAGACTTTCAGCTGTTGCTCATCACTGAGTGAGGCCTACCTTCATATGGAGGTATAGTCTACAAAATGAAATAGAGAATTCCTTTGAGTTTTATTTCTGTTATGAATTTCAACTGATGGAGGTTTTTCTGTCACTTTGAAATTGTTACACTCTCAGTTTAGTGCCTTGCTGCTTATACTCAAAACATAACAAATACAAAACAGTTATTTAGTTACTTATACAAATATACATTAGCTGAGTGAGCTCTCCTGCTTTGGCAAAAGTCATGTTTTTTCATGCACAGTAATAAAGGTTAAGAAGACAGTAATGACCCACTGGACCTAAGAAAGAACAGGCACTAATAATTTTTCAGCTATAAAATTCAACAAGGAACAAAACCTTTGGATGCTTAGACAAAGAAGTTCCTTGCCAGTAAAGTTATATAAAGTCAGCAGGCCTTTAGTATCAGTTTGATACATGTATCTATAAGTTCTTTAAAAACACAATATATTACCTAGTTATATCTGTTAATGAGAAGCCCTGATCAATATGAGAAACTGTTTATTTTCACAGGGCATTGAATATCCATTGATTAAGCTGAAGCCACATATCATAGCATTCATAGCCTCGAGCTAAATTGCAGTGTCTGTCCCTACATTACCCTTAATTGCTAACTGCTGCTTAAATGCTAACACCATGAATTTTTCAGCAACCATTAATGAGCAATAGCTTAGAAAAGGCATTTAATGGATCGCTGTTGAATTATAAACCTTCATGGGTTTATTTACGAGTGTGGCTGTGAAGGATAATGTGCATTATGTAGTTTATGAAATATATTTACGTTTTCTCAGGGAAGAATTTTCTTCCAGTGGCCAAAAGAAAAAAACAAAAAACACTATCATTTCCCCCACCAAAGCTGAATTATTATGGAAATAATCTCTTTATAAAAGGAATGACTGCGCCATGCAGTTGAGTCATGAAATGATAGCTTACCCTTTTCAGCCAAAATCACCTATGGTTACTGTCAGTGTTTTATTAATCTTAGATATGATTCTAGTCTAGACAGATAGCAGAAGACATATTACAAAAATGACTCCCCCTTCCCAGTCACAACAACATTTGTTTGACAATCACAGGTTTTATTTTCAGGGCACTGCTAAACATTTTTGGGGAATGGTGGTTTGCCAGTGATGCATAACCTCAGTAGATTAATGGACATTAAGAAGCCAAAACACTTCTTAGAAAAAAAGGCTGCAAATATCAATCATTACAAATGCAAAATCTGGAAATTTTAGAGCAGCGCTGAGCCATGCACTCCCTGGTAATCCTTTAAAACCCAACAAATTCAGGGAATTTGGGAAACTAATGCCATGCTTGACCGCCCTGATATGCCTATGCTGCTTTAGCGCAGCAGTGGAGTGAGCACAGCCAGTTTTGACGTCTAAATCACTGTTTATCAGCACATGTGGGGGGACAGTCAGCTGTAATGTAGAGCTACAACTCTGTATTGGAAAATATTCTCCGGAGGAGATCAAACACGATCATCAGTTCACAGAAACGTTGTGCTGTTGTAAGTCATAATTATCTTATTTGAGAATGAAGCAGACAATAATCATTATTAAAATGAATGACAACATAAAAAAACAGACAAACTAATTGGCCGTGTTAAGTGTCCTCAAACCAGATGAGGTGTGACTAAATACATCCTTGGAAATATGAAGCTGTATTAGGTTCTGGAAAACAAAGAGTCCCTACATTCTTTACCAAACAATGCAGCATGCAGAGGCACATGATTTTGTGCCAGATAAATAAAATCATCAATCAGCAGAAAACTGTGTGCCAAGGAACAACCCCATGATTTCTAAATGTGCTGTGACTATGATGGAAATCCTAAATAAGCTGTGTGTTGTTTGCCTGTCTTTTTCGTTACACTGTGATGTGCTGTCTGTTAAGCTTCAAACAAGCACTGAAGGCAGCCAGACACAGGAAATACAGATGAAAATACTATCACTAATTTACAGGGGCTGATGTCAAACATCTGAGATAAGCCTGAGATACAGTGAGTAAAAAAAAAAAAAAAAAAACACTTTTTCTCCAGATTTCCATACTGCAAAATACTGGTCTCTTATGTGCTCTATTAGTTTTATTTCTTGGTGACTGTAAAAATAGACACAGTGATCAAAGGCACATCTGGGACTGGTGAGAAGAAAAAGAATTCATCAGCAGTCAGAGAAAAGTGGGTCTGCGGCTCACGTCTGTCTAAAAGCAAAGTAGGAGCTGCGGAGCCGCTCCTTGCACATCTCCTCTGAGAGCCAGGTGCTCAAAATCACCTGAGGTCACCAACTCTCCTCCCATGTGGGCATCAATGCCCTCTGTAGGCGCTATCAATGTTTAAAAGCTTTATAAGCGTGGAGAGACTGCGAGGCAGAGAAGGGGTTTGTCATAAAAAAAATACAAAAAAACTAAAAGCGAGAGGGGAAAAAAACTATTAGTGAGATGATCGGGGGAAGAAAAAAGCATGGTTAGGGGAATAGAAATTGGATGGAGAGGAGGTAGAGCTAGTCATTTTTGCCACCTATATCTCTAAAACCTCTTATTTTTAAAAACCCAAAGTGGGTCAAACATTTTGGACAGTTTGTGTCAGGCAGATCTAACAAAATAAGGGCTAATTCCCCCCCTACAAGTATGAAAAATTGATGGGAAACAATAGACAGCACTTCCTGAATGCCAGTTAAATCTCTGGGTTCTTGTATTCAGGATATACATGTAAAAATAACACACAGAAAGTGTTTGCTAAACACTGGACAGTAAGGGCTAATTTTATTTAAACATCTCTTTAGCCAGAAGGAGCAGTGCCTCGCAGTGTACAACTGATATAATTAAATACTCAGTTGCTACATATGCAGCGGCTTTAATTATTCCCCAAAGCTGTAGATGAAGGAAGCACTGCTTTTTTCTTTTTCTTTTTCGTGATGCAGCACTTTTGAGGATGACGCTCAGCTTTGGTATTGGGCCCAGTCACCATGTATCACGGTACAGTGTGATGTGTATGTTTCATACAGAGAGTCACTTTTAGCATAACTGAGATCCAGAAACCTGCAGTGTAGATTACAACAAATACAGCCGTAGGCTTGGAGCTGGCCGAGTGGGAAAAACCATTACTCGAATATGTTACAAGTCATTACTAAGTGCGAGGGTATTCTTGGTAGCTAGCAGCATGTGTGTGAAGAAGTGTGTCTGATTTGGGAAAAGCAATATGTAGACATGCAAGGAGAGGGCTGAAACTCACTGTATGTTTTCTTTGACAGAGTCTGAATCATGGCTTTGCCTTTGATACACTGGGAAGACCTTTTACCTCCGCTGTCTATCCTCTAAATGAAAGCGTCAGGGAAATACTTGACAATATTTTCATTCGTATGGAGCCCCCCTGGGATAAGTTTTTTTAAAAAGATGTGCAAATCTTCACCCACGGTTTAACTATCTGTGCCTATGGATTTGTAATCCAAGCCCATGATTTTGCAATCCCTGCACACGCATTATAAACCACGCTTTCTGATTCGTAATCTGTGTCCACAGATTTGCAATCAAAACCATGGGCACGGATTATGAAGCCAAGAGCACGGGTTACACATGGACCCTAGGGGGGCACTGTACATTCAGCATGTAGTTGGAATATCAAACAGTCACTCAAATTTTCCGCTGATGAACTTTTCTCCCACTAGGTCACATTACAGGATACTCTCCCTACTTGACATGGAGACCAGATCACTGAACACTGTGTCAAGAGTCCATTTGTTTCAATGACAAAAAACATATTTTCTGACTTAATTCTTGTGGTATTTATCCAAACAGGTAATTTAACTCTTTCAGTTGTTTCTTGTGGCTTTGAGATATGCAGTATGAACAGTATTTTTATTATTATATTATTATTCATTGGTAGAAAGTCCTGTAATAAAAAAATCTTAACATGAGATCCACACATTGCTTCTAAAAAAAAGCCATTGCTGCATAAATTAAATTTCATTTATTTCCACTGTATTGCGATGGTTTTCTGCAACTATGTGAATGACTAGATAACAGGAGAGGTGAGTAAGAAAATATATTTTTTATAATTCAGGAGAACAAATCTTCTACATGAAGCTTACCTCAGCTTTATATAACAGTACCTGGTACATTCATTACTACTGACTTCATCCTTAAATGAAAATCTGAAAATATTTTACTTGACACCTCTGACTGAAGCATATGCTCCGCGTTTAGCTATTAAAATGCATGTTGAGAAGCTCTGAACAGTATTGATAACTCCTCCTTTTCATCATCCTTTTCCATACTTTCTGCATATTGCACAAATATGTAGAGTGCATGTATTCAGTGGTCGTTAAATAGCGTGTCATCAAACTCTGCTTCATTAACGGCAGCATCATTATCTCTTTAGGGAGCTTTGGGATCAGTACACAGCCATGTGACAAAACTGTCAGGAATGTGAGGTGCGATTGTGCTTAATGGAAAATTTGCATCTCAAAACAAATCTTTTTTTTTTTTTTTTTTTTTTTGTCCACTGGGCAGGATGGAATGACAACTCTCGCTGCGTTTTATGTACATTTCAAGTTGTCAGTGTTAGCCATGTCACATTCCTGAGCATAGCACTGTGAAAGCAACCCACTGTGCTGTAAACGAGATGAGATGAGTCCTGTTGAGAGGTGGCTGCACAAGCTGTCTCTTTTTGTGTGCCTCTGACCTTCTAATGATCGAGTCACAGGCCCAGGATGGCAACCTTGTCTAAAACTGCAACTCAAGCCGGAGTCTGAGGAGGGAGATATGAACGGTTAAGACTATGGTGCACAGAGACTCATTTCATAGCACCTTGCAAAGCTGATAACGAAATCCCTTTGACATTAGGGAGGTAGCTGCCCTCCCATTTTAATTACCTGAGAAACTGCAAGCCAAACAATATTACTATGCCTCCAGATTCGTTGATGGCATTTGTCATTTTAGAGAGATAGGAAAAACTGTCAAGTAGGACTAACCCCTCTCTAAACTGGCACACAGATTTCCAGCTAATCCGGGTGGGAGAGAGAGACTCAATGGATAGACACTGAATAGAACTGAGCAAGCAAACAATTTTAGCTGCTGCTCAAAGCATGTCTTAAAGTAAACAGCCCTGTCAAAGCATGAGAGATGTTCCTAAATTGTCATACCTCGGAACAGAGCATGTACTACAGCGGTTTCACTTCAGACTGGGGGGGAAAAAAACCTGCAAACCAGTATGTGGTTTTATTTATTTATTGCACTGTTTTAGTTGTTATAGGACAGGGAACCTTTTTAAAGGCAACTCTTCTTCACAGAATGGCTCAAAATATCCCTTGAATAAGAAAGGTTCTCTTTTTTATTTTTTTTCAAAGAGAAATACTGCGTTCTGCCATTGTAAGCAATACGCCTGAGGTGAAAAGGCGCTAAAAGCCGAGGTCTGCTCAAAGCTGGAGCCTGATGTACAGTATGCTTAATGGCATGGAAACACTTAGGGTCAGGACTGGTGCTTCTTTACGTTTGTGTTGGTAATGGTAGAGCATCTCCAATGATACGTGCTTGAGTAATTAACCAGGTCAAAGGATCAACGTGCATTTTTTTACTTGTCTGATGAGTTACAACTTTTGAGAAGAAAAAAAGGGAAAATGCTGTATCATTTTATATCTAGGGTACAAAGGTTCTCAATAACTGTTTAATTCTTGCACCTATGGACAGGAATTCCTCCATTAATAGTCAGATTGATTTAATCACGGAGTCATTTGTTTATGTATATAGTAACTGTAGTTGTCCTATGCCTCTTTTACTTATGAGTCTTGGTGGATTTGAAGTGGTAGTAGAGAAGTAATCTGGAAATGGGCTTTGGATTCAGAAAACACATTTCCAACAAAAATAACAGTACAACAAATTCATGTAAAAGATGTACTGGTGGTCATGTCTTTTAAAGACATGAAAATGAGGCTAAAGTCTGTTTTTAACTGAAAGTTTAATTGATGTCTAGATTATGTAGGCGTTATTTTAATACTACTCAAATTTGCATATGTGACTCTTGAAATAAATTCTTTTAATAATTCTGATTCTTGGTCAGAGCTGTTACATGCCTATTAAATGACATATTGGGCCTACAGTTGATGCCCAATCCATTTTACAACCACATTCTTAACATTGATTGATTGAGTGAGATCATGTTTGATGTCAACCATTATACGTCCAAGACTTAAACATATGATCTCATCTGTGAGATCAAGTGAGACAATATGTGTTGTAGTTTTTTTTAATAATCTCACTGACAATTCCTGGAGACTGTACTGGGTCTGCAGTAATGGAGAAATAAAGAGATTTTGTGATAGACAGATATGACCATTTAATTTTTCTTGTTTTATGCAGAAAGCAGGTTTGAAACACTGTTATCCTAAACAGTAATCAGTGTTACATATCCTTTAGAGCCCTCTGGAGTTTAAGTAGCACAGCGAGGTGATGATGAATGACTCTGAAGGAGGATCCTATTTTTCTCCTTGATCAATGTTATCTTTCCTTGTTTTATTCTGTGATTTTTTTTACCACTCTGTTCTTGTCCACTTGCAGTAAGTCTCACTTGAGATAGTGTCACTGGAAGGGTATGGTGAGCACTTTAACATCCCCTCTGTTCTTGAGACACTCTTTGTCTCTCATCAAGTATCCAACCAGACAGGGACAAGCACGCTCGCAGGTTATCTGTGGTCATCACATAGCGCCATTAAAGATAACACCCCGAGCACACTGCACAATTCAAACATTGGTAGATGGGTGATGTGGCGGTGGTGGTGTATAAAAACATTTGGTTTGAAAATTCAGTGTTAAAAAGTGTATATTTGTTTCATGACAGGTTTCCTCCCAAGCAGTGTTTCTGCCTCGGTAAACAACACAACTCAAACCCTGACTAAACTGTGTGATTTTCAGAAAACTGAAACAAAATATGTCTCAGGAGAGGAGAAAAAGAGAAGTGGGCTCATTTGATTTACTGCAGAGACAGCAAAGGAGAAAACTTGAAAGACACAGGTTTACTGTGAGTGAGGCAAGGCTTCCCCCGGCACACAGTAAATTATCTTTTTCACTTTGAAATTTAGAAGCAGAACTAGAACTAGGAAATCAGCCTTTTGGGGAAAGATGGACATCTGTTAAGATTTTAATGTTTCTAGTAGAAAAATGTTGTATGTGTTTTACGTTTTGTGTAAACTGCAATAATTCTTCAAATCTTCTCTGAAACATATTCAATTACAGTTCATTAGCTATAAATTTGTCATACACTGAACACATTTCCCCATTACATCAAGATCATTGATTATCTACAGTTGTTGTTGCTGATCTTGTTTTATCTGGTTACTTTTTATCAATATGACACTGCACCTAGAGCTGTAACTCCGATATCTCCTCAGTATCTTTAACAACATTTAACAAGGACTTTTGCTTTTTTTTTTTTCTCATGACATTTAAAAAGTTTCAAAAGCTCATTTTTACATTCCACAGGTCTATGATTAGATGCAGTGAGAAACACTTGAGTCTGCAGCTAAATGGTGCGCTGAGCAGTGCCATTTATGTGCAAATGTTAGTAATTTTCTTGTAGTTCCTAAAACTGCCTGGTAACTAATTAGAGGCAAACAACATGTAGAATACAGTGAGCAATGTGGAAGACTTTATCTTGTCTGAGAAATATTTGAACATAAAAGTAACATTTACCAGGAATGAAAAGATTTATATTCTCCTCAACTTTCCTGTTATAAAGTGCCAGTTCTTTAATATCCCTTCAGTGGCTGATAAAGAGGTGAAAAGGCCTTTCCTGTGATAAATTAAGATTCCGCTGTCTGCTCCTGACACGTGGCGATGTGGCAACCGTTCTCTACATTTAACACTTTACACGGCCTGTGGTTTCCAATAGGCTCACCAGGAGTAAGAGACATTTAAAAAACAGGAGAAGGAGGAGGAAAACCAGCCAAACATTTACTAAGTAGAGCAAATGTCTTTATTCCTTACGACTGTAGTGAGTTTATCTTTATGTGTACAGATGATGATAGACTTGAGCTGCTGCAGCTAAGAATGTAGTCACCTATTTAATATCAGGTAGTGAATCTTTCTAAAATTATAAAACAGGAGCTGTTGTTCATAAAAATGATGAGAAAATGATGATTTCATTTAAAACTATCCCTCATGATACAAATAATGCTTCAGTTTTTCTGTGCTCAGTCAAGTTATGCACAGGATGAACAAACAGAAAGACAAAACAAGAGTTAGTGTTGGGTCATGCTCAATGCACAATGTTTCTAATTAATCAAAACAGCCACACTATCATATGAATATGGGGATAATGCACATTTTCAGACAGTCTCTGCTGGAAGACATTTATAGTGTTGCACTTGGTTGAACCCATGAAAAGTGCCACAAATAGTTGTGTACCAAATGGAAAAAAAAAAAAAAGTACAGAGAGAAGCTCAAACCCTGGATCCTTTCATCTTTTCTTGCCTCCGCACAGCTGGGCAATCATGGTGTGAACTTAGTCACAGCGGGGCTTTCAGATAGATGCTAATGTTGGCATGCTAACATGCTCATAGTAAGAATGTTAACATACTGATGTTAAGCAGGTATAATGTTTACAATGCTCACCATCTTAAACATGAATTACAGCTGAGGTATTTGGTCATAGACCAAAGTACTGAACAAAAAGAAATTTGACCTGATGGTGTTGCTAGATGAAAAGTGGAGGATCCCTAAAGTTATTACAGTTCACCCTATATGGACACCAGCATCTGTGATAAATGTCATGGCAATCCATTGAATAGGTGCTGAGATATTTCACTCAAACCACAAATGATCAAACATCACCACTCCTTACATTACCATTACTAAAATCATGCTGCTAGCATGGCTCAAAATCATTTTATGGTTTTTTCTAGTGTTTTCAAATGTGTTTGTGCTGTGTTTCAGTTATGCCTTCCAGTTTACTTGATTTAATGAGCAGCATGTGCATATAATTACTCTAATTGATAAGATATTTTGATTTAATAAGATTCTATTCAAAATAAATATTCAATAAATGTAAATGTGCCTCCACAAACTAATTAAAACACTGCAGTGGGTTATACAGGGTACAAATTGGGGTTCAATGCCTAGACTGTAAAAATGCAACACAAGCAGCCGGTAAACAAGGGTGCTGAATACAAAATTATGAAAATGTCTAGGGACACTTTTATGGAGAATAAAGTTGTTTACTTTTGACCAGAAAAGAGAAAAAGGGAGAATCAGAGAGTCACATGGCTGATGTACAGTGCTGTCAATACAGATGGGTAAGAACAAGTGAGGCTCAAGTAAATGATGATCCCGAGTACCAGCCTACTTCACCCATCACAAGCTTTAGTAGCAATTTAAGGCACTTGGTCAGTTCGGGGGAAAAACCAGAGATGGTTAATTTTTAACATGTCTCCTCATTTATTTATTTTCTGCACTCATGGTCCCTTTGTGTCGTCCATCGTGGCTTGAAAAGAGCTGCTCTCCTGTGCACTGCCATAGGGATCCAGTCATGCAGTGTAATGTTAGAGCATGCAGCAGATAAGAGCAGGCTCTTGCGACACACAATAAGATGTTCAGACATAAGGACCTAAAATCTGCACAGTATACAAGCTGAGACAAATGTCTCTTGGTTTAGCTAATTTAAATAATCTCACAGCGGATGCCCACAACTATTAAACTATTAGTTGAATTAGGCTAAATTAGGCTAAAAGCCTTGTTCCATAATTTACACATGTGAAATGTGCCTGGTTAGTAATCTAATTAAATGAATGCAAATGCATTTGAAGGCACCTTGACAAGGATAGAAAAGGGTGATAATTGCGATCCTGGAACTTGTCACATGATAATGGGAACTTTTATTGTTTATTCACTGTAACTATATAAGTTTGGCCATTTCAAGTTCACACTGTTTAATTATCATTTTCTGTACAAGTACCAGTTCAGTTGACTCATAAAATGAATTTAATTAGATACATTGTTTGCTTATTCACTTTTTCTTCCCAGCATGCATTGAATGGTTAATATTCTCCAGAAACCTTTTTTTCTCATATGAAAAATATTACATCATGGATGCTGTTATGTGTGTAACAATACATGTGCCTCATGACGAAGGTTGGTGTACAATGTGTGCGCTTTCTGCATTCTCTTTGTGTGAGGCACTTGAGTCTTGGAATTCATGTTAAATGAATTTTTTTATCTAGGCTTCCTATAAATGTCAGCAGTAGAGCATAAGCTTATACAACAAATTCTAAGATAAAATAAACAGAATCCAAGCTTAATTGTAAACTAAAAAGTTCTTGTGGATACTACAGGTCTGATACTTTGGGTTAGAGTGAGTTAACGTTGTAATTAATAATAATTAATAATATATATATGTCTTCCTCAGAATAAGTTGTCTTAAGTAAAAAATCAGTTGGAGGAACTTAAGAAATTAAATGAAATTGCCTCAAATTTTTGCTGAAGTTTGTTGCCTGGAAATATTCAAGTTTTCTCAACTTTGTCTTTTTTTACGGTGTGAGAGACGGCATGTGCACACCGCATAAAAATGTATCAAAATCAGCTCATCTTACTGTTACGAGGCAATATATCAGACTGCATGTTGTGTAAGGCTGTAATGAATTGTCACAGAATACCAACTTGTGTGCCTTCCACACAGGATGAGAAGACAAAAGACAAAGGGATAACAGAGCTAGTTGTCTCCGATATTGGATATTACACACTATGCCTGCAGAATCGCTAATGAACTTCATCCAGTTTCATGCTAATGGTTATCTGGGTGATTTCATTCCCCCAGCCTTTGTGCGTAATTATTGATTGTCCCAAGAAAGGTGGGGTGTACAAAGCCCAGCAAACAGCAGGTAATTAGTATTTCTGGACCTTTGGCAAGATACTGTCCTGTGCTGCTTGTATTTGTATGCATGAAAGCCGAGAATGTAAGAATTCTTTTCACACACCTAGATAACTGGGACCAGATTCACAAGCTGCTACCTGAAGCTTCATCTTATCTTCCCATCTTATGAGTGTTAACAGTTAGAAATTACAATTGGAAGATACTCGAGTTTTCAATTAAAGCCAGTAAGACTAATAATCGGCTAAGAATCAGCGTTTTCCATGATAATGGGAGTGATACTCCATGGAAGAAATCCTCTCTATTGTGCCCAAGTGCCTGAGAAGGAATACTATTAAATGTTATTCCAACATGCCAACATTATTCTCATTATCATGATTTATCTGAAGCTTTTCAAGAAAAAACTGCGTATGAATCCTTCTCCTCCCAGAGGATAAATGGCACAATCTACGTATAATCTAGAAAGGTTTGGCTTTCATATTCATGAGGTGTCTCAGCTTGAGGACCCAGTGGTGGTTTGTGGCGTAATCGACATAGGCAACTGCCTAGGGCGCCATTGCGTGGGGAGATGCACCCCTTCTTCTCAGAGTCATAACTTAGTCAAATCTCAACACACAGACATGATACACATATTACAGTGCTGAAATAGATACAGCTTACATTTTACAGTAGTCTATCAAATTACCATTGCAGATAAGTGCTGCTTTGCAAAAAAAACACACTTCGTATAATTTCAAATCTTGCCTCGTAATCATCATGATTAGAAATTTTCTTCAGTCTTTGCTGCAACTAAGGATTATTTTTTTTTATCATTAATTAGTCTGCTGATTATTTCTCAATCATCTGGTCTATGAAATGATAGTGAAATAATAGTGAAAAAACCTGCTGAAATTTTTACTTGAAAAATAACTGAAACAGTAAACCATTATCAAAATAGTTTGTGAGGGGTTTTTTTTGTTTGTTTGTTTGTTTTTATTTTGGTCAAACCACCTAATAGTTTCAGCTCTAGTTGGCTGTAAATCCACAGTCACATTTCATACAAGTGCTAATAGCTAATGCAGCATGACTTTCCATAATGCAAATTTGCCACTGTTGTTGTATGGGGACCATGGCTTATAAGGAGAAAACACATCTAAATGTGCCCACTCATTGTGCAATTACGGTGATGTTGCAAATTCATAGTATGTTGCATTGTGCAAGATCAGTCTAAATCGTGGCTGCTGTGTCAGACTGTATGATATCAGTTTTGAGGCCTGTCATGATTGTGTTATGAATGCCTGTTAAATTGTAGCATCAACTTTTGCCATACATTGTCTTTGGTTGCTGGCTCTAAATAGGCCGTTGGTGGGTGCGTGTTATGGTACCTTAAGTTTATAGAGCTTTCTTTGCCCTTCAAGCAATGCATCTATTTGTAAATAGAGGAACAAATTGTTGAGGTTGTATCCACATTAACTGTCCGTTTCCTGAGCAGCAGAAGGAGCACAGTAATGTCTTGTTACAAATTTATTAAACTCTCTTTAATGACCAACCACCTCCAGCCCTAAGCACTGATTACCAAACACTCTGCAGGTGGGATGCACAGTGTAGATGTTGCACCAGCAGAGCATTAATTCACCATCAGGGCAATGCGAGATCATGACCATGTTTGTTGCTCATGGACGTGGAAGTATTACTTGTATTTCCACATGGGAAGCAGCCATTTATCAACCGGAAACCATTTTTTTAAGCAGCGTCTTTCATGCAGAGAGAAATGGAAAGCTGATTTGTGCAGCTTGGTGAAGCATCACCTCCGCTGGCATGGTCGGGATGACTTGTGTTGGGGCTGTACGGATACAACAGACTTCTATGAAAAGCAACACACCATTAACGGACATTTGTTGTGGATCACTCGCTCCAAAATGTCAACACGGTTACAGGCTGCCACTTTTTTTTTCCCTCTTTCCAGTCCTGGGAGTGAGCTAGGCGATGCAGGGTCACTATTAAAAAGCCCCTGCAGCTCTACATGTGTATGCATCATTCATGGGCTGGCAACAACATACACACACACACACACACACGCACAATTCCAGGAAAACAGGAACATTAAAGCAGCCTGTGAAAAGTTGGCTGTATATTTAAAATTAAAGGAACAAATACAGATTATGGTAAATTTGTACTGAAAAAAAAATTATTCAGTATTATTTTGATCCCTGACCTTTGTGTCACAGTTTGTCGTAGACCCTCAATATTGGCCCAGTTCCCAAAATCCAAGAAAACTTCAGCTGTCTAAAGTTTTGGAACAGAGTGCCACATTTCAGAAGAAATATGCACAAACACCCACACAAGTCAAACCACTTTTTGTCTACACAGGTGCTAGAAATTCAGGCAGACTAAGTTTTAGGAGGAATTTCTGAATTTTTCCATTAAATTCCGGATCCCTAACTGAATAATGTCAGGGAGAGGTGAACTGTTTGTTTTTTTATTTATTAATTGTCTTAAGACACGTTTCTACCACAATTATACCTGCATATGAATTTTATATGTACATACAAATACTTCTTGTGCTGTAAAAAATGTGTTAAATCTCTAACTGTTAATTGATTTTAAAGGTCCAGTTGCCAGTATATGTGAAGAAACAAATATCAAGAACAAATAACAATATGTATCCCATAGAGATATTATATTTTGAATGTACTCAGTTTGGCTGGGATGCAGAATCTAAAAAAAAAAAAGCAGATCAAACAAGTATTTTTATTGTTTGTATTTATCTTCACAGCTAAAACCACAAGATGTTTGCATGTGTGTTTGCTCAACACTGTCAAAATCAAGGGTAAAATTTTGATGGATTTAGTTTTATGGACTTGTTGTTTGGGAGGTTCATAACAAACACCACCTGCAACGGCATATGTTGTCTCCTTCCTCCTGCTAGAATAAATCAAGAACAGTGATCTCAAAACAAATCCAAAATGAGTACACAACTTTTGCTGCATAATCTGCACAGTTAAAGTGTCTATTACAAAAGTAAGTCTGCCAGATGATTATATAAAAGCAGTTCACTTCATGACTAACCATTGGACATTTTTTGTCAGTTTACCTTTTGATTTTTCATTTAAATTTTTAACTAGATTTTGTCCCATTAATGCTCTTTAATAACACCCCACCAAACAGAAACCCTTTAGAAACTATGTAAACTACTATAACTGATGTCTGCATGAGTTTTCTATGAAGCAAGCTGAACTCATTCTGATGTAAAAGCATCAGAGCGTACTGTTAAATCTTTCAGACATATTTGCAAATCCTCTGAGTGGGAGCACAAAAACCCACTCTTCTCTGTGTACCTGATGCATTATTTAACCACCTTCTAATGACACTAAGCGGTCTGAAAATTGAATAAGCTTCAAGGAGGAACCAACTAATTAAAACAACCTTTTCATTTATGCACATTTATGGGGGTGGCGCAGGTATGGTCCTGTGGCCTGGGATGGCTGCCATACCCCCTGACGGACAGGCCGCCTCTGGGCTTGGCTGTCTCCCCCTGACACCGGATGACCTGATTGATTAGGGCCACTGCCAGTCTTCCTGACAACTGCCAATA
Organism: Lates japonicus; assembly: GCA_033238685.1. Classification (NCBI taxonomy): domain Eukaryota; kingdom Metazoa; phylum Chordata; class Actinopteri; family Centropomidae; genus Lates; species Lates japonicus. Next base: position 6,053,768 of record BRZM01000007.1, read on the forward strand.
TCCAGTGTCTTGCCAAAATAAAGGCATCAAGTGTGTATCTACAATTACAAAGCTGGGATCCTTTGCGCAAGTGGACTGCAGACTCATCCCCACCTGCTTTCTGAAATTTCATATACTCCCAGCTCCATCTTTCTCTTGACTTTGGGCTTCATTTTAGGAGGATTAAAGTCATCAACAGCCCAATGCTGCTTTTGGTGAAGTTAAAAGAGAGCAAGATAAGCTGGAAACACGATGATAAGGAGCTATCCATAGAAAGCAACAAGAAAAAATCTTTTCAGCTTTACCAGGTATAGGATAATGACTCCACTGTTTTTTTTCCCCCTTTTTTCCACTGCGGCATTAGATGCTGCCTCTGACAGATTATGGAGTTCAGTACATCATAAAAGGGAAGGGAGAAGTCATACCTGTGCCCCTTAAGAACCTATATAGCATTATATAAAGGTGAAAAGCACACTTCATTAAAAAGACAAAACACACAGTGGGGGGATGTGAACAAAGAACAGGGGTGTGTATCAAGTCCATACACCTCTTCCTTTAATTAATTCTGCCACACAGCTCTCACTATAGCATCTCAGATTACAGAGAGTAAATTGCTATGTAATTACATGCTAAAAGTTAGACCATTACAGCTATGCTCTCTTTTCTACAGTAACAGCTGCATAATCGCATGCAAATTAGTTTGGGGGGCTGTTATCACTTACCTATGTGAATGGCATGCTGAAATCACTGAGTTGGGTGCTTAATGCACCAAACACTTCTTATGGTTAAAAACCCCATGGCTGGGGTGTGATTACACCAATGGTAACACCCTGATCTTTAAATAATGAAAATGTAATTTTAGCAGTGATTTTGTTATTTGCTTATTTTTAGTTCCCTCGACATCTCACTGTTGAGAATATGGTAACGAGGCCATGGTGGGCAATCAGTTTTACCATCTTTTTTTAAGTTAAAGGAAGCAGAGAGCTGGCCTGGCAAATGCAGGGAAGAGTTCTTTTCAGTTTCTTCACTGCAGTGGCTCCTGGCGATCACTTATCAGCAGGCAAATCAGCTTAGTCATTGACCTCGTGCCCTCTGGCACTCATTAGTGCAGCATACGACAGTGATGGAAGGGTGGGCCTGTCCTGGAGTACGCTGAGCACACAGGGAATACATGGGTCACAACTAGTGGGTGGCCAGATTAGTGTGTACCAAAGAGACCTCTCTGGTGTGCTCTGCCCCAGGCGAGCTTTTGCCTGTTTTTTGCCTGCCCTCCTGCCAAAACCCTTCTTCCACCTTTTTCTCTTCCAGTTATTCTGTTCTTGTTACCCTGGAAAGTGGAGGAGAAACTAGAATTGGAGAGTGGCTGCACTGAGTGATGTCATGTAGCTCAGGCAAGCACTCAAGGCATTATGGGCCCAACGTGCTGAGTGCACTGAAATGAGAGAGGATCAGCTGCAGCTTTCTAGCTCTTTCTATAGCATCAAGGGCCATGCACAGTGTCGCATCTTTGGAGAACCCCTTGGGTCACTGTGGCAGTGCATATGCGGTGTGGTTGTTATTGACTAAATCCAGACAAATAGGACAGTGTACCTTTTAAAGTATACAGGAGGTGGACACAATAACAGCAGTAGCCTTAGATATAATGAAATTCAATACAGCAGCCCATTTGCGAAGTGTAGTATGCCACACATTTGTGTCACATTGAATGCGTGACATTATTATTTTGCACTCACAGCCTAATATTAGAACACTAGGTTCTGCCTTATAATATACAGACAATTCCCCCTAAAATATACAACATGGTAAGTGTGAAAGCAAAAATTAAAAACAAATGAGAAATTACTGCAGGGTTCTTGTGTTGTATTGCAAACAATCATGCAATAACAAGCAAAAAAAAAAAGTGCTTTCTTGCACTGCTATGAGGCAGTTTATTGGTTATATGGCAGTCTTTTCTTTAGCTTTAAATGTCAGACTATCACTAATGTCAGTGCTGAAACACAGCTAGACAAATAAAAAACAGATTTTGTTCTTCAGATCCACATATCCCCTCCCACCTTCTCACAGTTCCACCTGGGGACTGGATTTTCAGTGCTGATACTACTGTAGATGCAGGCGCTGACGCATTTGGAGGATTCTTCCTGTAGCTTTGGGTGCTGGTCGACTGTGCTTCCCCAAAATAACACAAAGTGCGATGTTAACACATAAAGCTTTCCACAATTGGTATAATTGCCCTGTGTGACAGAAAATATGTAAAGAAATTGCAGAGAAAGAAGACTTGAGTATGTGGGATGTGTGGCTAATTTCATTCTTTAGTATAGGCGGGTGTGAACACTATGGAATAGTGTTCACCCACATACTGTATTGTCCAGCTTAAGCTGGTTGGACAGAAGCTCCCATGGTATTTAATCAGCTTCCCCAGGCCATTACCCCAGTATGGGGGAGTGCAAACACCCAGTATTGTCTCTTCTCTAATTCTGTGCTATCTCTTATTAAACCAGCATGACAAGAGCAGACGTGGGAGCGGCAGTGTTGTTGGCGGTGGCGGTGGTGTGTGTGTGTGTGTGTGTGTGTGTGCGCACAAAGGGGTGTACTCTTGCAAAGCTGTAAGGAATGACAAGAGCAAGGAAGTCCACTGAGAGAAGGTAAATAAAGAAATATCTCAACCTCTAACAAGGATTTTAATTGGCTATTCAACGATATAATTACACAGACTTTGAGTAACAATTACTCCAAATATATGACCTTCAATGCTGTTAACAGTAACCACATTAGCATTGCAACTCTATAGCTGCAGTGTCCTTAGAAAGAAATTATTCAATAATGAAATTATACTCCATTAAAAATGATAGAGGACGGGCATTTTTTTCTTTCAATCTGCACCTCTTTGACTTTCATTTGCTGGTCAAACACCCACGACCTAACTTTGATGGACTCGTGTCCTCGAAGAAAGTATTAAGTGTTCTTTATCATATCATACCTTTAATTTTCGGAAATTAAAAGAGAAAGAGGAAAAAACATCTGAGCTGTTTGTGAAGTTTTAGTACAGAGTGATCTGGCCTTGCTGAAACAGATGAGTAACCACAAAGCTTGGCAGAGCCTCTCACTGAAAAGGCATTAACATCGTTATGTGCCACTTTAGGAACAAATGTAAATTGAGGCGCACAATTGTGTACAAAAGTTCAAGTGTTAAAACTGCATTTTTAAGTATATTTGAAAATGACATTTGGCCAGGATGAAGTGGGCGCTATGAATCTGTGCTCTCTGTGCATTTTGCAGAGACTTAAATGATGGTCTGACTAAGCTAATAAATATTTGGTTTTCACCTTCACCAGTGAATGTGATAGCAGATGTTAATCTTTGAACCAAGGTTCAGCTCTGCTTTTGTTCCCCTCAAAAACAAGCACACATCAGAAAAACAGAGCAGACTGAGGAGGAAAGTCAGTAGGCAGTTAAAGACGTTCTGGCAGAACTCACTCCACAGATCAAAGTGTGAGGCTTTGTCCAGTGTGAGATCAGCCTGTGAAAATGGGACTGGGGGACTGGCAGACTCAGCTCTTTCCCTCAGTATTGCGTTAATACAGTTGTGCCACTAAACCTGTCAGAGCCTGTAACAGCACGTCAGATGTACAGCTGCTAGCTCTGAAATGCTATTATTGGTGCTACAGTCAACAACCAGACAGAGAAACCTACAACACAGACCAAACCTAACAACCAATTCACATTGAGCTATTTTTCACTGTTTCATGGACAGACATATTTTATATTAAAAAAAGAAAATGCTGAATTCTGCCAGTGTTTATGTTATAAAATTTCAATCAATTATGTAAATGTGCTTCATTGCAATCAGTTTAACCCTCAGAGAGTTTCAAAATAATGGCATGATAATTGCGTGCGTAAAGTTTAGACAGCACGAGCTACTGTTACATATGAAGACTGTCAGATTTACCACAGACTAGACTTCTGTGTTGCAGTATGATGTGTCTTTGTTCTAAAGATGAGAAGATTTGAAAGCTATGTCATGCTTTCATCTCAGACTGACTGACTTCACAGACGGGTCTCCACGAATACAGCTACAATTTAAACAAAGTGTTTTAGCGTATAGATCCTTCCCAGTGTCCAAAACAAGGACACACTAAGATATCATTGTAATGCAGACAGAAGCTATCGCAAGAGGACACCATACCCGAGAGCATTTTTTTCCCCTTCAATACCATTTCTTTTTGTATCCATTATGTTCTTGATTCAGAGGCTCTCAGAGGGGAAGACAAAGAAGATTTACTTTGTTCAATACAATGTAGGCCATAAGCTTTAAAGCAAAGATCAAACCCAGAGTTGGTCAAAGAATACCCTGACCATCTCTAGATAGAAAAATTACACCAAACCTAGGCTTGTTTGTTGGAGTTTTCCACGTTTCCAAATTATTATGTATTGTAGTAAAACAAACAAAACCCTGAACTAACACAAATAGGGATGCAGCGGGCATTACCACAGACAGGTATCACTACAGCCAGGATGAATGAGGACAAGAATGAAGGTGGATATTAACATATCCTCTCATTACCATATTAACAGTGTGCATGAAAATGTGGCCCTAGCACTTACCTCAATTAAACTACAGTTGAATTCCAAGGTCATGGCTACATTAACTCTGATCCTTGAAAAAGTCTAAATAAATCAGTTTTTCAAAGTACAATATGTAAAATATATATTCACTCTGAAAAAAAAGGGTCGGCAGTGCGAGGGTGTTATATTATCAGCCAAGTAAGAAAGTGTTTTTGTGTGAGGGTGCTTCTTGTAGTGTAGAATTCTTTTCTTGCACTTTGAGCTCTTTCCTGAGCTCAGGGATCACTTTGCTGAGATGGTGGATATCGCTGTCTACTGAAGCTGTTCTAAAATATTCACAGAAATTAATCAACACAGAAAATTTCAAAATGATGAAGGTGTGATTGAATGTTATTTTTGAAAAGATGTCATATTATTATTAAGGATGTAATTGTAAAAATAACACTATTGAAGTTTTAGTGTCACAGACGGGTTTGTCACCCTCACTGTTTTCAACAGTAGACTTTGACAGATGGGGATGAGCCGAGCGTAGGTTAACATATGCTAAGGCAGGATGGTAATTCCCATATCTGTACAGAGGCACACTGTTTACATAATATTCTGAGGGGAGTTGTGAACCACATACTGCATGCTACTTAATATCATACACTCCACAATTTCACGATTACTGGGTACGCAAACAGCTCACTTTAATCAGTGAGTCATACAGTATATAAATAAAGCATGAGCGTAAAACATGCAGGCAGGGTTAAAAGGTTCAGCTACTGTTCAGTGAAATGCTAGAATGGGCAGGGCGTGTGATTGCAGCTTTTAACGTGTCATGACTGTTGGTACCAGACTCTCAGAAACAGCTGATCTTCAGGGACTTTAGTGCGGTAGTGTCTATACTTAACTTGGAACGGCACGATAAACTAAAATAAACATGCAGTCAGAGCTGCGTGATGGATGAAATGGTGCAAGGAATGTTTTTTTAACACATGTCAGGCTCTGTAGTATCAATTGTCCATCTGAACACTGTGGCTTACCTAAGCATTGTCATGGACTATATGCATCCCCTCCAGGCCAAAGTGTACAATTTTCAAATGGTACTTTAAAGCAGGATGACACACTGTCTTAAAATGCTTACAGCAACATGAATGTGACTTTATTTCAGTCTAACTGCATGTGCAGCCCTCAGATAAACCCAACACAGCACCTTGGAGATGAGGTGGAACATGTTTGTAGCAAACATGTTCTGCCAAAAATCTGCAGAAACAGCACGGTGTTATTGAGTCTCCTGAGGAACATTAAGACCTTGTAAAATTCATTCCTTGAAATATCTGCAGAGTCTAGAGAGATACAGTCTCGTTTGAACAGAACTGCTTTTTATGGAGTATTTGTGGTTTACATTTGTTCTGATGTTGACAGAAGAGTTGCAAAGTGTAGGACTGAAGTCTGACACGTGGCATGTTTTTTTATTACTTCTTTTAAACATAATATTACTCTTATGATGTATGCTTTTCACAATGCTATATTAGGTTAAAGGTGCTATATGTAAGTTTTTGCTATTGTTAGATAGCCAATGTTAGCATTAACAACAGTTTACTTACCCCTCTAAAAGAAACATTGGGAGTTCAGCAAACTTTATTCCTTGCCAGCAGTGGAAACAGGACATGGGACAGGCTGGGGCTAGCTGATTAGCATGCTAATTTCAGTAGAACAAAAGAAATAATAAAAATAGAGGCAAGCCTGTAGTTAACATTGGTAACAATGCTATGTAACAATAGCAAAACCTTACATGAAGCACCTTTAAAGCTTTTCTGTTACAATAGCACAATAACATAATGTGCACAGTAGGCTACTTTGCTGTCTCATACCTTGGGAAAAAATACCATCA